>CAUYUJ010021570.1:287791-372791 GCA_963575745.1 Prorocentrum cordatum | reverse complement strand
TGGTCCTCCTGCTGCTCCCGTTCCTTCTGCTGCTGCTGCTGCTCCTCCTCCTCCCCCTTTCTCTTCCGCCGGATATTCCTCCTGATCATCCGCCACCTCCTCCAATGCACGCAGCTCGCCTTCGGATTGCGCATCGCACGATGTGGCTATTAGGTGGAATCGTGCCTGCAAGGACACGCCGACGGACAGGGACACCACCAGCGCACAGGGAATGGGGTTGGTGGGATGGGTGGCATGTTAAATATGGCGCAAGCGCGCCTAGCTTGTCCATCCCTCCTCTCCCTCTCCCTCCCCCTCCTCAGCTCCTTCTTGAATTACGGACGTTTTTTACTCGACGTGCATCTGTTCGCGAAGACGCCATAACGCAACACCAACGACGGCACCCACCCACGAAGATCCCTTACTTGCGACCCCCGACGATGTGAGATGGCTTACAGCTGCGACAGACCCGACATGGTGGAACTCAATCGATCGTGTCTGCGTTGCCACCAACGTCTGACAATACGAATTGCCACATACCCGCACGGCAGTGGCGCTGGCAGAGCCGACCTGCCCACATGCACCTACCATCAGTAATCAAGCACCACAGCACCGATTGCCGATGCCTTGTGCCAACACCAACACCAAACCCAGCACACGCCACCAGCGCCGACTGGCAACATTAGCAGCACAGACCGAACCTACACCAAACGCTGCCCACCACCAACGCCGACCACCATAGACTGAGAGCACCCGCGCCACTAAGCGGTGACGAACACGCCCACCCAGCGACACCGCACGACGACACCGACCACAAGGACTCCACCTCCTCTTCCTCCTTCGTCTCGCGTAACTTCCACATGTCTCGCATGCCTGCTGGACCATGCGCCACAGCATTTGGAGGCTGCGGCCTCGCTCACCTGGTCACGTGCAGGCCCTGACACTTGTCCGGACTGGTTTCTCTGCAGCCCTTTCTCGCCATCCCTCCTCTTCCCCCTATACCCTCCACAATTATTCAATATGAATACTACTCTCCCTCTTCCCCTGATGACGGCCTGGGAGTGTCCGACCCCCCCCACGTATTGTTTTTTCACACACAAGTTTCCCCGGAGGTGGGTTTTCGCCTGCATTTTTTTCAAAATGCTGCTCTCGCTGAGGCGCCAGCCTCATTTTCGGGCCCCGCTCGTTCCGAATCGTGCTCCCGCTGCAGCGCTGGCCTCATTTCCGTGCTTCCGCTCGTTCCGAATCGTGCTCCCGCTGCAGCGCTGGCCTCATTTCCGCGCTTCCGCTCGTTTCGACTCGTGCTCCCGCTGCAGCGCTGGCGTCATTTCCCGTGCCATGCCACGGCATGCAATGCAATGCTCGGTTGATACTACGCTTTGCGGTGCTCTTCTACGCCATGCCATGCCGTGCTCTACAATGCATCGCGTACCCTTTCGGGATCATTGCCCTGCTCGACATCCGACTGTGCGAGTAGAGAGGGGATCTGCGCCATGGTATGGGATGGGAGGGAGGGGTAGGATGTCAGATATGACGCGAGCGCACCTAGCTTGCCTGGACCCCCTCCTCCACTCCCCCCCTCGGCCCGTCCCTCCCCCTCCCTCCTCTGCACGAGCTCCCCCGTCCCCCGCCCACGGGGCAGCGAGGCAGCCGGGGCATGGCCCGAGTGCGCGCGGGCGGCCTTCGTGGGCTTCCAGGACGAGGTGCGGCGGAAGAGGTTGAGGCGAGGGGGGGGCGGGGGGGAGGAGGAGGTGGCCCAATGTTTGATGCGCGGAGGCCAGGGGGGGAGGAGGAGCAGGAGGAGGAGGTGGGGGAGGAGGAGGGTTCGGAAGGGGGATGGGGGAGGGGCCGATGGGGGAGGAGGAGGAGGAGCAGGGCAGGGATAAGCCGGAGGAGCAGGAGGACAAGAGGAGGAGGGCAGGGGGGCCGGGAGGAGGATGAGCTGGAGGAGGACGGAAGAGGGCGAAAGAGACGGAGGAGGAGGAGGAGGAGGAGGGAGAGGGGAAGGGATGGGATCGGAGGAAAGGGGGGAGGCGAGGGGGGGAGGGAAGAGGGGGGGAGAGAAGAGAGAGAGGAGGGGATGGATGGGGAGGGGAGGGGTCAAGGGGGAACAGGACCGCACGGGAGGGGGCATGGAGAATGGACGGAGGAGAATTTGTATGATGACGGTTGAGGGAAGAGTGGCGATCAATGGTCTTTTTCGCGGACGGTTGGATGTTATTTTTGGTTGCGGCTTTGTGACGCCGGGTATCGAAGACGCCTACGGCGAATCACCGCCGCCCCTCCTTGTTGGGAAACGCCTATGTGGCCGAACGTTGGATTACAGTTATCGAACAATGTGGTCTCCCAGCTGTCGTTGAAACCTTTCGGGGGACACGTGAGGAAGAGGAGAATGACGAATAATGAAAAGGGAGGAGGAGGAAGAAGAAGAGGAGGAGAAGAACAAGTAGTAGGAGGACGCCCCTTGAAAGCCTTTTGTGGCACTCTTGGGGTCTCCTGGGAGCTTCCTGGTGACCTCGTGGAGGCTTCTTGTGGGCCTCCTTGGGCAACTTCGGAGCCTATGTGGGCTTGTTCGGGGCCGCTTTGGCCGTCTAAGGGCGTTCCTGGCCCGTCGGACGCCGTCGGAAGCCGTCTGGGATGCCTCTTTGAACCGATTTGTTAGGGGTCCTCTTGGGGCGCTTCTGGGCCGTTTTGGAGACCATCTTGGGCGTCTTGGCGTCTTGGAGGCCTCTTGGAAAGTCGTGAGGCCCTTTTGGGGTCGTCTCGGAGGCTTCTTTGGCCGTCATGGGGTCATCTTGGAGGCCTTTGGGTGCCATTTGGGCCGTCGGAAGGCCGAAAATAATCAAATTCTGTCTTCCCTCAAGAGGATGATTTCAGTGGACCTCTTCGGGCCCTCCTGGAGGACCTCGCGGAGGCCGCTTGGGCCGTCTTGGAGGCCTCTTGGGGGCCTCGGGGGTCGTCTTGGGCCGGCTTGGAGGCTGCTTGGGCGACCTTGGAGGCAACTTGGACTCTCTCGGGCCCTCTTGGAGGCCATCCTGGAGCCATCCTGTGCGAAGCTGAAGGCGACGTTCGCCGTCCTGGAGGCCATCTCGGAGCCAGCTGGAGCAGGGACAAAAACCTCTGCAGTCGGGTCCGGACATGCTCTACGGGCGGCCGGCGCTGGGCCGGAGCCCCAGCACCATGCTTTCCGCGCGCCGGGCGCCCCCGTGATGGATTCGCCCCGGGGGGGGCGGCGTGTCGGAGACGCCTGCGGCGAAGGAGCGCTGCCCCCCGCCCTGTAGGCTGCGCTGCCCTCCCTGTGTGGCCAAACGCTTGGGAAAGCTATGGGTAAAACAGGGCTAGGATCGGGATAAATCGCTCCAGAGCGTTCCGGAGCGCTCTCAGAGCGTTCCGGAACGCTCTGGAGCGGCCGCGGCGCCCAATACATCCTCCAAACCCGCCGATTCTCAGAGATTTCGAGTTACCCCGATCCGATTTTGTTCCGATCTTCGCGTCGTTTCAATGGGACGATGCGTTGCCCCAGCTGTTGGTGGAGACCCTTCTGGGGAAACACGTGGGGGGAAAGACGAGGAGGAGGAGGAGGGGGAGGGAAAAGGAGGAGGAGGAGGGCGAGGACTCCTGGGAGCCACTCGGGGCACTCTTGGGGCCTCCTCGGAGCTTCCGAGGGGGCCTCTTGGAGGCCTCCTGGGAGCCTCCTTGGGCCTCTTGGGGCCTTTGGGGGCTTCTTGGGAGCCTTGTTCGCCGTCTTAGGGCGTTCCTGGCCCCCCAAGACGCCGTCGGAAGGCGTCTCGGAGGCCTCCCTGAACCGGCTTTGGTCCATCTGTGGGTGTCTTGGGGCCGTCTTGGAGGTCTTTTGGGCTGTCTTGGGGTCTTCCTGGGGCTGTTTTGGAGGCCCTTTTGGGGGGTCGTCATGGAGCCATCTTGGAGACCTCTTGAGCGATGTTCAGGCTATCTGAGAAGCCTCTTGGGCCGTTTCTTTTCGCCGTCGGATCGCCGAAGACACGCAACTGCAAACATTCTCTCAACACCCATGGACAATCACTAATGCTTTCCTCCTCGGGCTTTGCTGGATGACCTTTTGGAGGCTTCTTCGGGCCGTCTTGGAGGCCTCTTGGGAGCTTCTTGGGCCGTATTGGGCATCTTCAGGCAGTCGTTGGCCGTCTTGGGTGCATCTTGGGCCGTCTTGGGTGCATCTCGGGGCCATCTTAGGCCATGCAGGAGCGAGAAAGGCAACCACCTGGGCATCGCGAGCAGCCTTCCTGGTGGCCGGTGCGGTGGGTCGAAGCACCATGGGGAGTTGGAACAAAAAGACAAAGACCTTTTGAGACGTTGAGCACGCCAGGCACCCCTGTGATACATCAACAGGGGTAGACGGATCGAAGACGCCTACGGCGAGTCACCGCCGCCCCCTGCCTTCGAAGTCGCCCATGTGGCCGAGCGTTGTGGCAAGAGCTCTGCCAAGCTAACGGACCAGGTGTTCCCCCAACCGTTGTGGAAACCCGTCGGGGAACATTTGGGGGGGGATGGCGGGGAAGATCAGGAGGAGGAGGAGGAGGAGGAGAGGAGAGGAGAGGAGGAGGAGGAAGAGGAGGAGGAGGAGGAGGAGGAGGAGAAGGAGGAGGAGGAGGAGGAGGAAGAAGAGCATCTTGAGAGCCTCTGGGGGTACTCTTGGTGCCTCCTGGGTGCTTCCTGGAAGCCTCTTGGAGTCATCTTGGGGGCCTCCTTGGGCCTCCTGGGGGCCTTTGGGGGCTCCTCGGGGGTCTCTTGGCTGTCTCAGGGCATTCCTTGCCCGTGTGACGCCGCCGGCAGCCGTCTTGGGGGCCTCTCAGGGCCGACTTGAAACCCTCCTTGGGTGTTCCCGGGCCGTCTTGGAGGCCATCTTGGGCGTCTTCGAGACCTCTTGGGCCGTCTTGGGGGGCCCTCTTGCGGCCGTCTTGGGTGTATCTTGGGCCATTCTGAGGCAATCCTGGAGGCCTCTTGGGCCGTCTCGGGCCGTCTGACGGCCGAAAAGAAGCGAGACCTCTTGGGGGCCTCTTGGGCCGTCTTAGGCTATCTAAGATCCATCTTGGAGACGCCTTGTTGGGCTCCTGGCCCGTCTGGCTCTGTCGGAAGCTGTCTTGGGGGCCACTCTGGGCCGGCTTGGAACCCTCCTGGGGTGCTCCAGGGCCGTCTTGGAGGCCTCGTTGGGCGTCTTGGTGGCCTTCTGGGCCGTCCACTGGGGCTCTCCCGGGTGGGCCGTCCCGAGGCCATCTTGGAGCCCTCGTGGGCGCTCTGGAGGAGACCTTGGGGGCCTCATTGGGCCGTCGGAAGGCCGAAATGGAGCAAACACGAACATCCCTCAAAAACCCAAGGAACATCAGTGATTTGAAGCCTCCTGCAAGACCTCTCGGAGGCCTCTTGAGCCGTCTTGCCGTCTTGGGCCATCCTGAGGTTATCTTGGGCAGTCTTGGGTGCATCTTGGGCCGTCTTGGAGGCATCTTGGGGCAATCTTAGCCGTCTTGGAGGCCATCTTGGCCGTCCTGGAGGCATCGTGGAGGCCATCTTGGGCCAACGTGGCCATCTTGGAGGCTATATTGAGCCGTCTTGGACGATTTTTTGCGGACGGTGTGCTCGCTTGCGGTTCCTTTCGGGTGGCCAGCGGAACGGGCCGACGCCGCAGGGGAGAGTTCTCTTGGGAAAGAACCAAAACCAAATCGTGAGAAGTCCAGTGCACCGGGCACTCCTGTGGCAAGACCACAGGGGGCGGCGGATCTAGTGGCTGTCAGTCCATCCCACCACCGTGCCTGGGCTGTGGCTCAGAGGCCTCCTTGGAAGCATGTGAAGCTTTTTCCCAACCCTCAAGTCAAGTCAAGTCCGGTCGAGGGGCCTGGAGGCCGCTCGCTCCACAAGCGGAGACGGAGGCCGTGAAACATTACGGCAAGACATCGCGCATGCAAGAGAAATGATGGATATAATACCGATATGAAACTCTATCTTACATCATGCGTTCCACCACATGTAATTCAATCATGCAGTCTCCAACCGCTGCCAGGGGAAAGGCTCTTGGCGACATAATTGCATCATGTGAAAAACTCGTACCTTGCTCGTGTCCTAAGATAGAATCGACGGCATAGAATCTGGCCTCGGCGTCGAAGTCCGGGCGGGCGCTACCGTAACATTTGCGCTGGCCACGCTTGCGGGTCACCAGTGGCAAGACGCGCCACAAGGCGCCACAGGGAGCGATCCATCACAATGAGCCAGTGTGACATAGGAAAAATGCTCAAAACGACGCGCACTTTTTTTGCTTACAACCTCTCCCCGTTTCCTCCCAACTTTCGCGGGGATGCTTGTTGAAACCGACCATTTTGCGCAGCGTTTTTTGCTCGCGTCGACACAATCCGCGACCGATGGACTGCTGTCGTGGCTGTCGTCGAGAGACCGTAGACCGCGGTAGGCGTAACAACCGCGTCGAAAAAAAACCAAACGAAGGCGCAACGATATAATTTTACTAAACTTCAGTGTTTTGTGCAAGTGAAACTTACCCCATGCACACTCCATGCGATACTTTCGTTGCAATATGATATGCTGCGCAAGTCCCCTCCGAATTTCTTACCGAGATACTTGTGAAACACCTGGGACGTCATGACAGGCAACTGGCATCCGGTAAGCTGCAGCATGAGAGGCTCTTCAACGTTGGACACAGAAACGTCGTTGGTGAATCTACGCGTCGTGCCTGCATTCAATGAAAGGCCGCACGCCGACAATTCTTCTGAAATAATGTCCAACATGCGAGTCGCCTCTGCGGCAGAACGTGCATACAGTGAAATATCATCCTGGAAAGAGTACTGCTCGCGCGTCCTTCCTTCCCCCCTTCCTCCCTTCCTCCCTCCAGGGCTGCGATCTGCGACAATGTCGCCATTTTCGAGGGCTGCTGGTGGGTCCAGCGGAGCTAGGCACCGCGCAGACCTGAGCGGGACCTCGCCGTCATTGGGGGTCTGCGATCTGCGACGTTGTCGTCACTTTCGAGGGCTGCTGGTGGGTCCAGCGGACTGAGGCACCGCGCAGACCTGAGCGGGACCTCGCCGTCCCTGGGACTGCGATCTGCGGAATTGTCGCCACTTTCGAGGGCTGTCCAGCGCGCAGATTTGAGCGGGAATTCGCCGTCCCTGGGGGTCTGCGATCTGCGACATTGTCGCCATTTTCGAGGGCTGCTGGTGGATCCAGCGGAGTGAGGCACCGCGCAGACCTGAGCGGGACCTCGCCGTCCTTGAGGGTCTGCGATTTGCGACGTTGTAACCACTTTCGAGGGCTCCTGGTGGATCCAGAGGAGTGAGGCGCCGCGCAGACTTGAGCGGGAACTCGCCGTTCGTGGGGGGCTGCGTCTGCGACGGGGTCGCCTTTTTCGAGGGCTGCTGGTGGGTCCAGCGGAGTGAGGCACCGCGCAGACCTGACCTGGACCTCGCCGTCCTTGGGGGTCTGCGATTTGCTACGTTGTCGCCACTTTCGAGGGCTGCTGGTGGGTCCAGCGGGGTGAGGCACCGCGCAGACCCGAGCGGGACCTCGCCGTCCTTGGGGGTCTGCGATCTGCGACGTTGTCGCCACTTTCGAGGGCTGTTGGTGGGTCCAGCGGAGTGAGGCGCCGCGCAGACCTGAGCGGGACCTCGCCGTCCCGTGGGGGTCAGCGATCTGCGACGTCGTCGCCATGTTCGAGGGCTGCTGGCGGGGCCAGCGGAGCGAGGCACCGCGCAGACCTGAGCGGGACCTCGCCGTCCCGTGGGGGGCTGCGATTTGCGACGTTGTCGCCACGTTCGAGGGCTGCTTGTGGGTCCAGCGGAGTGAGGCACCGCGCAGACCTGAGCGGGACCTCGCCGTCATTGGGGGTTTGCGATCTGCGACATTGTCGCCATTTTTCGAGGGCTGCTGGTGGGTCCAGCGGAGCGAGGCACCGCGCAGACCCGAGCGAACTCGCCGTCCCGTGGGGGGCTGTGACCTGTGACATTGTCGCCACTTTCTAGGACTGCTGCTGGGTCCAGCGGGGTGAGGCACCGCGCAGACTTGAGCGGTCCCTCGCCGTCCCTGGGGGTCTGCGATCTGCGACGTTGTCGCCACTTTCGAGGGCTGCTGGTGGATCCAGAGGAGCGAGGCACCGCGCAGACCTGAGCGGGACCTCGCCGTCCCTGGGGGTCTGCGATCTGCGACATTGTCGCCATTTTTCGAGGGTTGCTGGTGGGTCCAGCGGAGTGAGGCACCGCGCAGACCTGAGCGGGACCTCGCCGTCCTTGAAGGTCTGCGATTTGCGACGGTGTCGCCATTTTCGAGGGCTGCTGGTGGATTCAGAGGAGTGAGGCACCGCGCAGACCCGAGCGGGAACTCGCCGTCCAGTGGGGGGTTGCGATCTGCGACATTGTCGCCACTGTCGAGGGCTGTTGGTGGGTCCAGCGTAGTGAGGCACCGCGCAGGCCTGAGCGGGACCTCGCCGTCCTTGGGGGTCTGCGATCTGCGACGGTGTCGCCACTTTCGAGGGCTGCTGGTGCATCCAGAGGACTGAGGCGCCGAACAGACCTGAGCGGGACCTCGACGTCCCGTTGGGGGGTTGCGATCTGCGACATTGTCGCCATTTTCGAGGGCTGCTGGTGGGTCCAGCGGAGCTAGGCACCGCGCAGACCTGAGCCGGACCTCGCCGTCCTTGGGGGGCTGCGATCTGCGACGTCTCGCCATTTTCGAGGGCTGCTGGTGGGCTCAGAGGAGTGAGGCACCGCGCAGACCTGAGCGGGAACTCGCCGTCCCTGGGGGGTTGCGATCTGCGGCATTGTCGCCACTTTCGAGGGCTGTTGGTTTGTCCAGCGGACTGGGGCACCACGCAGATCTGAGCGGGACCTCGCCGTCCTTGGGTGTCTGCGATCTGCTACGTTGTCGCCACGTTCGAGGGCTGCTGGTGGGTCCAGCGGGGTGAGGCACCCCGCAGACCCGAGCGGGACCTCGCCGTCCCTGGGGGGCTGCGATCTGCGACGTTGTCGCCATTTTCGAGGGCTGCTGGTGGGTCCGGTGGGGTGAGGCACCGCGCAGACCTGAGCGGGACCTCGCCGTCCTTGGGGGTCTGCGATCTGCGACGTTGCCGCCACTCCGTGGAGGGCTGCTGGTGCATCCAGAGGAGTGAGGCACCGCGCAGATATGAGCAGGACCTCGCCGTCCCTGGGGGGCTGCGTTCTGCGACGTCGTCGCCATTTTCGAGGGTTGCTGCTGGGTCCAGCGGAGCGAGGCACCGCGAGGCTTGAGCGGGACCTAGCCGTCCTTGGGGATATGCGATCGGCGATGCTGTCGCCATTTTCGAGGGCTGCAGGTGGGTCCGGCGGAGCGAGGCACCGCGCAGACTTGAGCGGGACCTCGCCGTCCTTGGGGGGCTGCGATGTGCGACATTGTCGACACTTTCGAGGGCTGCTGGTGGATCCAGCGTAGTGAGGCACCGCGCAGGCCTGAGCGGGACTGTCGCCACTTTCGAGGGCTGATGGTGGGTCCACCGGGGTGGGGCACCGCGCAGACCTGAGCGGGACCTCGCCGTCCTTGGGGGTCTGCGATTTGCGACGTTGCCGCCACTTTCGTGGGCTGCTGGTGGGTCCAGCGGAGTCAGGCACCGCGCAGACCTGAGCGGGACGTCGCCGTCTTTGGGGGTTTGCGATCTGCGACGTTGTCGCCACTTTCGAGGGCTGCTGGTGGGTCCAGCGGAGCGAGGCACCGCGCAGACCTGAGCGGGATCTCGCCGTCCCTGGGGGGCTGCGATCTGCGACATTGTGGCCACCTTCGAGGGCTGCTGGTGGGTGCAGCGGAGTGAGGCACCGCGCAGGCCTGAGCGGGGCGTCGCCGTCATTGGGGGTCTGCGATCTGCGACCTTGTCGCCACGTTCGAGGGCTGCTGGTGGGTCCAGCGGGGTGAGGCACCGCGCAGACCCGAGCGGGACCTCGCCGTCCTTGGGGCGCTGCGATCTGCGGCATTGTCGCCACTTTCGAGGGCTGCTTGTGTGTCCAGCGGAGTGAGGTACCGCTCAGACTTGAGCGGGACCTCGCCGTCCTTGGGGGGCTGCGATCTGCGACCTTGGGGGGCTGCGATCTGCGGCATTATCACCACTTTCGAGGACTGCTGGTGGGTCCAGCGGAGCGAGGCACCGCGCAGACCTGAGCGGGACCTCGCCGTCCGTGGGGGGCTGCGAGGTTGCTGGTGGGTCCAGCGGAGCGAGGCGCCGCGCAGACCTGAGCGGGACCTCGCCGTCCTTGGGGGGTTGCGATCTGCGGTATTGTCGCCATTTTCGAGGGCTGCTGGTGGGTCCAGCGGAGTGAGGCACCACGCAAATCTGAGCGGGACCTCGCAATCTTTGGGGGTCTGCGAGCCTTACGAATGCCGCTCGCAGGAGTATATGCGCCCATGCCACGTCATCGCCTCCGTATAACGTCTCCCAAGCTACTCTTGACCCGCATTGCGCAGGGGTTGGATATGTCGCCAGGGTAATGTGATGCTTCTCGAGGGGCTCTTGGAGGGGTCTTTGGGGCTTCTGGGGTGCCGCCTTGGGGCCTCTTGTGGCCTCTTCGCGCCTCTTAAGGTGCTTTGGGGCGTCTTGGGAGCCCGTGGGGGGGCTTTGGGGAGCAATCTTGGGGCGGAAGGCTCGAACTGTTCGTTCGCTTTCCCCCTCTTGGGCCACCCGTGGGGCCCCCTCTTTGGCCGTCTTGGGGGCGATCTCGAGGCGACTCAAGGCTCTTTTTGGGCCGTCTACGCGGCCCCCTGGGTCCCTCGGGGCCCGTCCTGGGACCCTCCTGGCTTCAGAAGA
Organism: Prorocentrum cordatum; assembly: GCA_963575745.1. Taxonomy (NCBI): domain Eukaryota; class Dinophyceae; order Prorocentrales; family Prorocentraceae; genus Prorocentrum; species Prorocentrum cordatum. The sequence continues at coordinate 362,017 of CAUYUJ010021570.1, read as the reverse complement.
CGCGCGCGACACACCCCAGCAGGAGAGGGAGGAGGAGGAGGAAGAGGAGGAGGAGGAGGAGGAGGTGGAGGAGGAGGAGGAGGAGAACCTCCTGGAGATTTCCAGAAATGCCCGCAAAACCTGCTACGTTGTCGCCACTTTCGAGGGCTGCTGGTGGATCCAGAGGAGCGAGGCACCGCGCAGACCTGAGCGGGACCTCGCCGTCCCTGGGGGTCTGCGATCTGCGACATTGTCGCCATTTTTCGAGGGCTGCTGGTGGGTCCAGCGGAGTGAGGCACCGCGCAGACCTGAGCGAGACCTCGCCGTCCTTGAAGGTCTGCGATTTGCGACGGTGTCGCCATTTTCGAGGGCTGCTGGTGGATTCAGAGGAGTGAGGCACCGCGCAGACCCGAGCGGGAACTCGCCGTCCAGTGGGGGGTTGCGATCTGCGACATTGTCGCCACTGTCGAGGGCTGTTGGTGGGTCCAGCGTAGTGAGGCACCGCGCAGGCCTGAGCGGGACCTCGCCGTCCTTGGGGGTCTGCGATCTGCGACGGTGTCGCCACTTTCGAGGGCTGCTGGTGCATCCAGAGGACTGAGGCGCCGAACAGACCTGAGCGGGACCTCGACGTCCCGTTGGGGGGTTGCGATCTGCGACATTGTCGCCATTTTCGAGGGCTGCTGGTGGGTCCAGCGGAGCTAGGCACCGCGCAGACCTGAGCCGGACCTCGCCGTCCTTGGGGGGCTGCGATCTGCGACGTCTCGCCATTTTCGAGGGCTGCTGGTGGGCTCAGAGGAGTGAGGCACCGCGCAGACCTGAGCGGGAACTCGCCGTCCCTGGGGGGTTGCGATCTGCGGCATTGTCGCCACTTTCGAGGGCTGTTGGTTTGTCCAGCGGACTGGGGCACCACGCAGATCTGAGCGGGACCTCGCCGTCCTTGGGTGTCTGCGATCTGCTACGTTGTCGCCACGTTCGAGGGCTGCTGGTGGGTCCAGCGGGGTGAGGCACCCCGCAGACCCGAGCGGGACCTCGCCGTCCCTGGGGGGCTGCGATCTGCGACGTTGTCGCCATTTTCGAGGGCTGCTGGTGGGTCCAGCGGAGTGAGGCACCGCGCAGACCTGAGCGGGACCTCACCGTCATTGGGGGTCTGCGATCTGCGACGTTGCCGCCACTCCGTGGAGGGCTGCTGGTGCATCCAGAGGAGTGAGGCACCGCGCAGATATGAGCAGGACCTCGCCGTCCCTGGGGGGCTGCGTTCTGCGACGTCGTCGCCATTTTCGAGGGTTGCTGCTGGGTCCAGCGGAGCGAGGTACCGCGAGGCTTGAGCGGGACCTAGCCGTCCTTGGGGATATGCGATCGGCGATGCTGTCGCCATTTTCGAGGGCTGCTGGTGGGTCCAGCGGAGCGAGGCACCGCGCAGACTTGAGCGGGACATCGCCGTCCTTGGGGGGCTGCGATGTGCGACATTGTCGACACTTTCGAGGGCTGCTGGTGGATCCAGAGGAGTGAGGCACCGCGCAGACCTGAGCGGGACTTCGCCGTCCTTGGGGGGCAGCGATCTGCGACATTGTCGCCACTTTCGAGGGCTGCTGGTGGGTCCAGCGGAGTCAGGCACCGCGCAGACCTGAGCGGGACGTCGCCGTCTTTGGGGGTTTGCGATCTGCGACGTTGTCGCCACTTTCGAGGGCTGCTGGTGGGTCCAGCGGAGCGAGGCACCGCGCAGACCTGAGCGGGACCTCGCCGTCCCTGGGGGGCTGCGATCTGCGACATTGTGGCCACCTTCGAGGGCTGCTGGTGGGTGCAGCGGAGTGAGGCACCGCGCAGGCCTGAGCGGGGCGTCGCCGTCATTGGGGGTCTGCGATCTGCGACCTTGTCGCCACGTTCAAGGGCTGCTGGTGGGTCCAGCGGGGTGAGGCACCGCGCAGACCCGAGCGGGACCTCGCCGTCCTTGGGGCGCTGCGATCTGCGGCATTGTCGCCACTTTCGAGGGCTGCTTGTGGGTCCAGCGGAGTGAGGTACCGCTCAGACTTGAGCGGGACCTCGCCGTCCTTGGGGGGCTGCGATCTGCGACCTTGGGGGGCTGCGATCTGCGGCATTATCACCACTTTCGAGGACTGCTGGTGGGTCCAGCGGAGCGAGGCACCGCGCAGACCTGAGCGGGACCTCGCCGTCCGTGGGGGGCTGCGAGGTTGCTGGTGGGTCCAGCGGAGCGAGGCGCCGCGCAGACCTGAGCGGGACCTCGCCGTCCTTGGGGGGCTGCGATCTGCGGTATTGTCGCCATTTTCGAGGGCTGCTGGTGGGTCCAGCGGAGTGAGGCACCACGCAGATCTGAGCGGGACCTCGCAATCTTTGGGGGTCTGCGAGCCTTACGAATGCCGCTCGCAGGAGTATATGCGCCCATGCCACGTCATCGCCTCCGTATAACGTCTCCCAAGCTACTCTTGACCCGCATTGCGCATGGGTTGGATATGTCGCCAGGGTAATGTGATGCTTCTCGAGGGACTCTTGGAGGGGTCTTTGGGGCTTCTGGGGTGCCGCCTTGGGGCCTCTTGTGGCCTCTTCGCGCCTCTTAAGGTGCTTTGGGGCGTCTTGGGAGCCCGTGGGGGGGCTTTGGGGAGCAATCTTGGGGCGGAAGGCTCGAACTGTTCGTTCGCTTTCCCCCTCTTGGGCCACCCGTGGGGCCCCCTCTTTGGCCGTCTTGGGGGCGATCTCGAGGCGACTCGAGGCTCTTTTTGGGCCGTCTACGCGGCCCCCTGGGTCCCTCGGGGCCCGTCCTGGGACCCTCCTGGCTTCAGAAGACGCACGCGACACACCCCAGCAGGAGAGGGAGGAGGAGGAGGAAGAGGAGGAGGAGGAGGAGGAGGAGGTGGAGGAGGAGGAGGAGGAGGAGGAAAACCTCCTGGAGATTTCCAGGAGTGCCCGGAAAACCTGGCGTCCAGGCCCTCAAGAGCCAGAGTCCTGGCTGCAGCAGCCGCACAGCCGTGAGCCTTGGGGCACGCCGTTTCGTGCCAGCGGCACGGTGGCGGATGTAGTACACGCCGGTCGTTGAAAGCAGGTATTGGAGAGGCCTGACGGCCGGTGCCGCCGACCCTGATCGAAAGGGCTAGGAGTGTGGGGAGGAAGCGGAGGATGAGGAGGAGGAGGAGGAGGAGGAGGAGGAGGAAGAGGAGGAGGAGAAGGAGGAGGAGGAGCAGGAGGAGGAGGATGAGGAGGAGGAGGAGGAGGAGAAGGAGGAGGAGGAGGAGGAGGAGGAGGAAGAGGAGGAGGAGGAGGAGAAGGAGGAGGAGGAGGAGGAAGTGCATCCTTTGTGTGCCCGCTCGAAGAAAGTGCGCCCCGGGAGTGTGATATTCTGACTTGGGACGTGTTCCCGGAAGAGGAAGAAGTGCTTCTCGGGCGTGCCCGAGAGAGGAAAATTCTCCTTAGGGGGGTGGTATTTTGACTCGGGGCCCGCTCCCGGGACGCCTCTGCGGCGGGAGGAGGAGGAGGAGGAGAAGGAGGAGAGGAGCAGGAGGAGGAGGAGGAGGTGGAGAAGGACAAAGAGGAAGGACCAGGAGGAGGAGGAAGTGCATCCCGTGTGTGTCCGCTCGAGGAAAGTGCGCCCCGGCGGGCGTCGTATCTGCCACGGACCCCCCCCCCTCTTCCCCCCCCCTGCGGGGAAGGGATCAAAGGGAAGGGGCTTCCCTTCGACTCCACTACGACGTTGTTTAATTTCGCTTTGGATAGCACGCTTGAGAAGGAGAGCCCTGGGAGGGGGAGGACGGAGACGACGGAGACGACGAGTCGAACGGAGAAACCCCTCACACACGCCGGCAGTAGTACACGCCGGTGGTTGAAACCAGGTATTTCTGGATTCCCATATCCCAATCTACTTCAAGCGCCTTCCCACTTCAAGAATCGACACGCCTTTGCTGTGTTTTGTTGTTATCTGGGGGGGCGGGGCTGGACCCAATCTACTTAATCCGCCTTCCTACTTCATGTTTTTACCTACTTCATCCGACCGACGTGTATAGCATGCGAGCGTGTCTGGCGATTGCGGTCGAATGGCTGTAATTGTGGCCGTGCTGCTCACCTTTGGCCATCATTGCGTTTACGGACGGGGACGTTTGGCAACCAGTCTGTGTTTTGTCTAATTGAGGCGAATTCGCAGGTCGTGAGCTTTAGTCGCACGGCCTACTTGGGTGCCAATGTGCCGTCATTGATACGTACAGTGGCATGGATATGAGTTGGTATGGGTAATTTCTTGCGAGCGAGGAGCGACCACATTCTAGCAAGCGTGGACCCAACGTCGTAATTCCATTTGGAGACAAAGTGTATTGTGTATGTTTTGGTGTTGTGGATGGTGTGGGGGTGTTGTCATGGGTGCCCTCATGGGTTCGTGATGGCTGCCGGTCAGGTGGAGGAGAGGGCGTTTCATTAACAGGGCACAGTGATCACGACACCCCTCCCAGACGAAGATTGTTTGGCTCACTCCCATCCGCCCTCTAGACACATAAGCAGCACCCGAGTCTAAGCATATTCAGCGGTCGGCTTCGGATGGACAGCTTTTGGGGACCAAGACATACCTCAGGTGCGCGACGTTGGGGTGGGATTCGCTACGCGTGCCATGCGTGCCACGCGTACCAGGCGCGCAAGGCGCCCCTAAGGCCCAGGCGCACCGCATGCTCCAGCCGCGTCAGGTGCGCCACCTTCGTGGCTCGCGCAGAGTTTGCCAGGTGCGCCCGCGTACATCGGTAAACATGTTGGCCTCCGCCATCCTTGCCGAAAACCACCGAGCAATCGCGACGGAGTGGGCATCATGATGTCTGATGGGCCTGCGCACAGCAGGCAACGTGACAGCACCCCCGCCTTCCCTTTCAAAACCCAATGCAAACTCGGTGTGCCAGCGCATGGTCCAGATTTAGCCGACCCGCGTGAAGCAGTTTGCATCTGACTTTTGAAAATGATGGTGGCCCTTCGCACAACAGAACATTTGCTGCCCCCCCGCCGTCCCTGTCAGAAACAATACGAAGTGCTTGCGCCCCCCCGAGCATGACCTTAGATTTTCCTGCAATGTGTACTTTGCATTGCTTTTGACAGGGATGGTGGGGGCCTTGGCATGGCACAGTGCAGGTTTTATGCCAGCACCCCTGCCGTCCCTGTCAAAAACCATTGCTAAATGGTCGCGGAGCGCCCGCACATGCTCCAGAGTTGGCCGTACCCCTCACTCCCTCCCGCCCGCCCAGCATGCCTCCGCAACTCGGACCTCAATACCCGAAGACGCCAATCGCCACCATCTAGCGTTTTGCTCGCCTGGATCCTCCCGGAGCCGTCCTGGCCCTCCCCCCCCTCTGCGGGCGCCGGCGGGCAGGTGCTGGCCCGCGTGTGCGCGTGCGGGCGCGCGCGGGCGTGCGCGCGCGCGGGCGCGTGCGCGCGCGAGCGGTGCGCGCGCGGGCGAGCGCGGCGAACGCGAGCGTGCGCGGGCGCGAGCGGGGCGCGCGCGGGCGCGCGCCCCCCCGCTGGCAGGGGCGGGGCCACCGCCGTCGCCATCTTCCTGCGGGCGGATGGGTCCCAGGCCGCGTTCGCGTGGGTCGGGGACTCGTCCGCGGTGGTCATCCGCGGGGGCGACCGGGGCGGCCCAAGTGGAGCTGCGCGACAGTCCCCGGGCTCGGGGACCAAGGTGCGAGGTCTCTGATTGGTCTCGTTTGACCGATCGGAGAAACATCGGCAATAGCCAGCCAGGCACACTACTCCTGCGTGTGCGCCGTGCCCACAGAACCCGCGCAGACAATGGAACATCTTCAGTACAAACGCCGTGGCTGCCGTTTTGTGGCCATGCTTCCTGGGGAATGACGTGCTGCAAGAATTGCGCACTCTATTCAGAAATGAAAGAAGCAACGGAAAAAACACAGGCACAACGAGTCGTCGACTTCCGCGAAAATATGGGAAGCATGGACAGCAGAGGCAAAGACGACCATCCAGAGCGTGCGCAAACATAGGAGGAATCCTGGTGTTTGTGTTTATGCCTGTGTGTGCCGTGTGCCACTGGGCTCCTTCATATATGAGGCGTTCCAGAAAGGGCCTTGCCTTCGAGGATCGAAGGAAATGCTATCTCTTCCTCGGTGGAAGGTCGGCGGAAGCAACACGAGGCCGCCTCCGCCGGCGGAAGCGAGCGGAAGCTCGGCGGAAGGCGGCGGCAGTAAAAGAGGTGCCCCCCAAGAGGCGAACACGTTTTTGTGTTCAGGGTTGGGATGATGAGGAGGAGGAGGAGGAGGAGGACGAGGAGGGGGAGGGAGAGGAGGGGGAGGGGGAGGGAGGGGGAGGGGGAGTGGAGTGGAGTGGAGCAACCCGGAAGCGAACGAGTCAATGCCCCCGCCGCCCTAGGCCAACCGTGAGGACCATCACGGCTGGAGTCGGCGCGAGCTCGCATAGGAGGCTTACCGCAGCGAAACGCACAAAAGGCGACGCGCGTCACTAAAGGCAGCAGCGCCGCGAAGCGCGGCAGACGCACGAAAAAGGCGAGAGACGTACCCGACGCGCGCCAGGGGCGCCACGTGCGCCAGGAGGCAGCAGCTGAGCCAGTAAAGCGCTCTACAAGCCCGTTCTGACATTTGGAGGCCTCAGATAGCGACACGCCGCGCGTGCCGCCCCGATCAGCCACCCGAGGGGCACCACTCCCCCGGGGACAGCCCGCCCCCACGCGGAGGAGGAGGGGAAGGAGGCGGAAGAGGAGGAGGAGGAGGAGGAGGAGGTGGAGACGTTTTTGGGTGCCCAGGAGGTGGAGGAGGTGGAGGAGGAGGTGGAGGAGGAGGAGGTGGAGGAGGAGGAGGGGAAGGAGGAGGGGAAGGAGGAGGTGGAGGTCTCCCCCCCCCCCCCAGAGGTGAAGACGCTTTTTGGGTGCAGGGTCTCCGAGAACTCGCCCCCACAGGGTCCGGTCGGGCGTGCGCCTCTCCCTCCGGGGGTTGCCCTGGGTCTCCTCCTGCGTTTCGGTGGTTTGGCTGTGGGAAGCGTGGCGCGCCCACAGCCAAAGCTCGATGTCGAGGACGTCCTGTCGCAGGCGATGTTTCTCCCCAAAGCCCCGAGTTTCGCCCGAAAAGTCTGGCCGCTCAGAAAAATGGAAAAACCCTGGGATACATCCCAAGGGGGCTATTCGGACGCACCCCTATCGAGGATGGGCACCCCCCCCATCGTATATCCCAGGGTTGGGCCCCAAATTTCTGGTCCATTCGGAAACCCCACGAAGCCTGGGATAGGGGTCGACGTATCCCTTGTTATCCTGGGGTCTTAGGGTTGGGTTTCTTGTGGAGGGTCTCTTGCGGTCGAGCGTCAAGTCGGGCCCGTCCCTCCACAGGAGGCATCTGCAAAACCATAGTTCACATGTTCATTGGGGGCGCTCTTCTGATATCATTTGGTGGAGCATCTTGAGGCATCATAGTGTGTTCCCCCTCCAAGATCCGCCTGTGGGGGGACACACGCCCGGCCTAAGTTGAGCTCCTGCGGTGCATGTTCCGGCCGGGCGTACGCCTCCGAGCTGGTCTATAGTATTGCAGCATGCTTCTCTGTGCGAGCAGACGCTTTCGGAGCTCCAGTGAAGTCGGGCATGTCCCTCCACAGAAGGAGTGTATTCCAAAATGGTCAAGCAAATAGGCTGGGGACGATTTGTCCAGTATTTGGGACTCTGTTTGCACACTGTTTTTGACGATCTTCCACTGTTCTTCCAGGCTCCGCCTGTAGGAGGACATGCCCGACCTAAAGCTCCGCGCGGATTTATTGGATCCCGGCTGGGCTTCCTTAGCGGCGCCTCCGTCACGGCCCTAGCGTGCTCCGCGCCCCAGGGAGGGGGGTTCAGCGCTGATCCAAGAAATCCGCGCGGAGCTCTGAATTGTTTTGGAAATGCTTCTCTCAGATCCACGCGTTTTCGCCCAGCTTCAGGCCCCGGGACCGTCACAAATCGCTCCAGCTCGGGAAATGCCGGAGAAAGATTGAGCCTCGGGCTCTGGCCGTGATTCCTCGCGGTGTTGTAATTTCTTCGCAGCGTCGGTGTTCGGTGGATGTCCTGCAGTCGGGCCGCTGAAGAAGGAACTCTTGTCGTTGGGGAGGAGCTCAGTGCTCCTTCATTGTTTTGCAGTCCGTCTTGGGTTGCCCTCAGGTTTGCGATGGGAAATCGGAGCTTAACTTATGGAACAAATCAGGAGGGAAATCAACACACAGACACAATTAATCCTCGATTCCCAGGAACATATGGGGAAATATGGGAATTGGGGGGGAAGACAAAAACCCAGAAAATATGGGAAAATATGGGGACTATTTTTATTTGTGTGTATTTATTTGTGTGTCCTAATTTCCCTTTAACAAAGGGGTCTCGTTCCTCATCCCTGGTTCCTTTGGGCAGCGTTCCAACTGTTTGGGGGGCCTCTTCGAAGGCACCCTGAGGCGGTCTTCTCTCCGCCTCTCCCGAGGCCCTGGGGCCTCCCGGGGGCCCGCCGAGACCCCAGGGAGGGCGGGGGAGAGGACGAGGAGGGCCTACACCTTAGGCGATGCTTAAGAAAACCTAAGTTTTCGGCCAGAGCCTCGATTATTCTTAACATTTCAATGTAAATCCTAAGATTTTGATAGAAATCTTGGGTTTTTGTTCAAGTTCTGAGACTATGAATTTCTTAACCCATGATTTCTTAAGCATTTCGCAGGGTGTACAGGAGGAATCTTGAATATTAGTTGCTTTTTTTTTTCGTCCAACGTGTGCCTGTAGGGGGGCCATGCCCGACCGAAGTCCAGGACCCCCCCTTCGCCAGTCCTCCGCGGGGCTGGAGTGGCGGCGCACAGACGGTTGCGAAACAAAAAACATGACGGGAGGTTTTCCTCAATTTTTGGCCTCTGGGGGGCCCTCGTGAGGCCCTGGGACCGTCAACAAAAACTGCCCAGGATGGAAAAACCGGTCCCGTGGAAAGGGTCGGGATTTTCGGGGACCGCGCAACGAAACAATATGGACGTCGCATGTTTGGGGGCAGGGGGAGCGGGAAAGACTTCTTAGAAGAACACCGGCTTCTCAGAAAGCGCGGGCCTTGCCTACAGGTGCAGGGCCCGTGCCTTGTAAGAATCAGACTCCTCCTAAGACGTCGTTCACCACACCTGCCCCTTTTGTGCGCGCCGCCACGAGGAGGAGGAGGAGGAGGAGGAGGAGGAGGAGGAGGAGGAGGAGGAGGAGGAGGAGGAGGGGGAGGAGGAGGACCAGTGTAAACGGAAAAGTCATCAACGCTGGTGGGCTTAACTCTCTCTCCAAGCTCCCACTTCATAGGCCCCATACAACAGTTCATTTCCATTGAGGGAACTGCCTCGCTGGAAAACAACAGTTTGACGATCCTGAAGCGTGTCAAAACATTGCTCTCGGGATTTCAGCGCCACGTATAAAGAACGAAATTTTTGGGATTTCAACACAGCGAATCCACATAACTGTTGCGCCCGCATAGTGCAGAATGCTCCCAAGACACCATTTTTGGTACGTTGTTCATGGGAATCCGTGAAATTATTGATTTTTTGTTTTAAAATTATTTTCTAAAAAAAATGCGCGGCGCTAAGGCGAGAGTCGCATTTTGAAAACCACCCGCCCTCAATTCGTGAAACGCTTGCATTTTTTGGGGCGAATGCGCGCGGCGCTAAGGCGATATCCACAGTTTGAAAACCACCCGCCCTCAATCCGTGAAACTCTTGCAGTTTTTTGGAACGAAAGCGAAAGCCGCATTTTGAAAGCCACCCGCCCTCAATCCGTGAAGCTCTTGCAACTACTTAAAACGAATGTGCGCGGCGCTAAGGCGAGAGCAACATTTTGAAAACCACCCTCCCTCCATCTGTGAAGCTGCTGTCTTTTCTTAAGCGTCAGAGTTAATAGTGGTGAGGACGTCTCAGGCGAAACGCCCGGCCCGCCCAAAAAACTGGCCTCAGGGTGCGACAGGGAAACGTTTCTTTTGAGGAGAAGGAACGGAGGAGGAGGCGGAGGCGGAGGCGGAGGAGGCGGAGGAGGAGGCGGAGGATGAGGAGGAGGTGGTGGTGGTGGTGGCCTGGGGAGGCATCGGGTGGGGCCGCGGGCACAACCCCTTTAGCAGCGCCTCCCGTTCAGGGATGGCTGGGGTACAGCCCACCGCCTGTCTCGGGGATCCAGCAACCGCAGCGTCACGGCGCAACTCGGTCCAAGAGACCTCCAGGGGCGACCCCCCCTGGGACCTCCGCCTCCACCACGCAGACCACAGGAGTGCCAGCTGCACCCTCCTCCCTTATCCGTATAACCATTTTGGCTCATGGCCATGGAGCACCCGACGGCCGCGAGTCGTCCGCGGCGCTTTGAGCGCGAGGGTCACCGCGCTTTGGGCCAGTTCACTCCTGCTTTGTGCTCCCTGTCTTCGCGGCGCGGGGACGCGGGCCGTCAGCCTGCGCAGCCTTGGCCATGGCGCGCTCCTCGCGAGGCGGCAGCTGTGGCAAGCGCAGCAGGCCATACTGGATGTGCAGCTGCGGCGGTTGGAATTGGGACTGGCGCTCCACGTGTCTCAGCCGTGGGCATGCCGCACCGCCCTGGGCGCTGGGAATCCCTCCCGCCATGGCGAAGCCCAAGGCCGACAAGGACGGCTGGGTGGACCAGCCACGCGGGCGCCGAGCTCAGCGGCAGGCCCGCAGTGCAGCCTCGCGTGCGGCATCCACCAAGACGCAGACCTCGGCTTCAGCGGCGAGCGGGGCGCCCAGCGGCGGTGGCGTCACGGCGATCGAGAAGCTGCAGGCAACGGTCGAGCAGCTGGAGGCGCTGCAGGCGGGGCCGCCCGACGGCGTCGACAGCTGCTTCACCGACGTCGTGGCCAACCAGCTGGAGGCGAAGCGGGCAGAGTTGGCCAGGGCCCAGCGGGAGGCAGCGGAGCAGAAGGCCTCCACCATGCCGCGGTCGACTCTGCTGCACAAGGAGGCAAACGCCATTGGTAAGGCGGAGAAGCGGCTCCGCTCGGCCCGCCAGGTCTTTGAGCAGAAGCAGGCTGCGCGGGACCTCGCGGAGGTCCAGCTCCAGAAGGCCCAGGAGGAGCTCGCGGCGCTCGACGGCGAGGTGGAGGAGGCCAGCAGGGCGCTCCAGGTCCTCGAGGAAGCAGCCCGTGAGGAGGCAGAGGCGCGGCAGCGCCAGCGCGCAGCCGAGTGGGCTGGGGCCAGCCAGGTACCAGGGCTCCTCACGCAGCTGGACAAGCTGCCATAAGCTTGGGGCTCCAGCAACTTCGAGGTGGCATGGGCAGCCATTCGCACCCGGATGGAGGCGGTACGGGCGCAGCTCGCAGGGCCCCCGTCGGCCCCCAAGCGAGCGCCGTGGGCTGAGTCCTGCCCCGTGGACGAGATCAGCAGCGACGATGGCGATCTCGCAGGCAGCAGCGGCCCCTGGCAGCCGCAGCCCGCCGCGGACCGTGGCCAAGCAGGGCGGCGTGGCAGCGCGCATGGCGAGCGGCCGCAGGTGTCCCAGGTATGCAAGCGGGAGCTGGCTGCTGAGGCTGCGGACCTGGCCCCTCTGGCTGCTCGCCCCACTGGCCGCGCAGCTGGGGGCCGCGACGGAGGGTCGCAGCCAGGGCGGACGAGCGCGCAGCGAGGCCAGTGCGGCGGGGCCACGCCTGCACGTGCGCAGCAGCGCCGAGGTTGCCGGCTTTGGCAGCAAGCGGCCTCGCGACCCCGGGAGCGAGCCTGCCCCGCCGGCACCGGGCCAGGCCACGGCGGCGGCTCAGGGCATCCGCTGCGGGCTGGAGGTACTTGGGGTATACGGCGACGCCGGGAGGTGGAGCATGCAGGTGATCAAGGCCTCCGTCAGTCGGCACGGAGCCCAGCCCCACCTGGTGCGGCCCCAGGAGGCCTGCGTCGCCCCGCGCCGCCCAGAGGAGGCCAGAGGGGCTACGCGTCGCATGGATCACGCGGTCTTCCTCCGCCCGTTCGCGCCCTCGGACATCGAGGGCCCACTGGTGCAGTCAGGCAGCGTCGCGGCTATGGTTTGCAGCGCCCTGCGGGCAGCGGGTGTAGCACGGCAGGTCCGGAGCGACCTCACGCATCGCATGATAGAGGTCATTGTGTCCACCGCAGCAGGCCTGGGGCGGTCGGCCTGCTCGCAGATGCGCGGCCTGGACCTCCTGGCAGCCTATGAGGTGCAGCCCCGGCCCTGGGCGCCCAGGCAGCCATGATGGTCTTCGTTCCCAGGTCTGGCGGAGGAGTTCGACCGATCGCGTTCGCCCCACTGCTCTTGCGCATCTGGAGCCGCCTGAGGCAGCCGATCGGCGCGCTGTGGGAGGCGGAGCACGACCACTGCTGCCTCCTTGGGGGCAAGGCGGGCTGCGTGTGCGAGAGGGCATGTGGACTGCACAACGCATATGCGGCGTTAGCGCGTGAGAGCGGGTGTGCCTCCGCCAGCCTCTGCCTAGGCATCACCAAGCTCTACGTGAACCTGCGGCACGACTTCCTGTGGCGGTGTGGAGTCGAGCATGGCTTCGACCGGCGGCTACTTCGAGGTCTGCTCGTGCTCTACCAGAGGCCGCGTATCCTTTTGTTCCGTAGGCCTGGCCACCGAGTCGTTCACCCCCCAACCAGGCAGCGCTGGGCTGGAAGTGGCTCGCCTCCTCCGTGATCAGATTTTCCCCTTCAGTGCGGCCAAGACCGCCTTCCTCGCCTCGAGCCCCAGCGGCGCGCGGCAGCTTGGCGAGCGCTGGAAGACGCAGGGCTGGACTTTCTGTAAGGCCGCGCAGGCCAGGAATTTCAGCACGGGTGCCACCATCGCGAGGCAAGGAGTGCATGAGGGCCGAGTACGAGCTCCTGGGGCCCTACACCGTGCGCGCAGGCTGGGCTGCCTCCGCGCCGCGGGAGTGGAGCTGGACCTGATCCACAAGGCGGGGCCCGCGGCCTGCATGGGGCGGGGCCGCGCGGCCGTGGGCATCGCGGACAGAGTGCTTCACAGCTGGAGGCTTGCTGCAGGCCGCAGCGCAAGGACGCCCCACCTTGGCGCGGCGCTAGGGCCGTGCATGAGCGGCGCCGAGCGGAGGCGCAGGCGTGACCTCGATCCAGCGGTCCTCTCGGCCAGCAACGCGGTCCAGATGCTGGCGGGCCAGAGGCAGTCAGGCGAGCTGCCGCTCAGAATGTTGGCTCGGGGGCTGGAGGAGGCTGCAACAAGGAGTGCTAGTGCCGCCACTTGGAAGCGCCGCGCCTCGCCCATCGACGCAGTGGCGTGGACCCTGGCGCAGATCGATCGGCACTTCAAGTCGGAGCGGTGCCTGGTCGCGGATCGAGGCGACGAGCTCGATCCCATGCTCCTCGAGCTTCGAGAGGACGCAGATGCTGGCCTCGGAGCTCGGCAGGCCTCCGACCGCCATGGGATGCGGAAGCTCAGCCGCGACCCCCCCATGAGCGGCCGCCCTGCTCCAAGCGCGGCGAGTACATGGCGCGGGGCGCTTGCTCAGGAGTGAAGCCTCGCCTGAAGGCACGGGGCCCAGGCAGCAGGGCCGACAAGTCTGGCAGGAACCTGCGCAGCCTGCGGGAGAAGAGGCCCCATCCTGAGGGCTGGCCGAGAGCGGGCAAGCAGAGAGTGAAGGGAGAAGGCATCCCTGCACTGCGCGCTCGAGGGCAAGTGCCAGGACACGCCCAGGAGCGCTACCTGGAGTGGCTCGGCATCGAGGCGGTGCCAGCAGGAGGGCGAGAACAGGGCTCTTCGGCGCGCATGAGTTCAGCGAGGAGCGGCACGCCGCCGCGGCCAAATGGCGGGCGGGGCGCCCGTGAGCCGCTGGGAGCGCCTCCGTCTGGCGTATTGCGATCGCCGTCCGAGAGTGAGTGATAGTTCGCATCGGTGAGGCTCGCGCTGTTGCTCCCTGTGGTGAGTAGGCCCGCGTAGCCCTCAGTGCTCTCTGGGGCTCGGCTTCTCTCGGGAACTCTGTCCCGTCTGGCCCTGCCCGTTTTTGGTTTGCACGCCCGTCTTTAACCTTTAACCCTCCTCCCTTACCCGCGGATCGAGCTTTCCCGGAAGAGGAGAAGGCTGCAGCTGGACGCCCCTCCAGGGACCGGGGGGAAGATGGGGGACCCGGCTGCCTCAAGTGCCGGGAGGACACCAGAAACGCGGAGTGGGGATGGGCAGTGTGGGAGCTCTCGGCTCACCTCCACTGGGGTCCCGCCCGTCCGTACCAACCCTGATGCCACCGCAGCGCGCAGCTACGAGGCGTTGAGAGAAGGCCGGAGGAGACCCTCCCGGGGTGTGGCACCCCCGCCCCCACCCCTGCTCGGCTGAGGGGCGCGGCCCAGCCTGCGGGGAGAGGCAGTGGGGTGGAGGAGCGGAGGGGGGGGGAGGGGGGGCAGGAGGAGGAGGAGGAGGAGGAGGAGGAGGAGGAGGAAGAGGAGGAGGAGGAGGAGGAGGGGCGAGGGCTTGCCGACGGAAAAAAGGGGCGACGTCGAGAGGGCCCCGCGGGCGGGGGAGGGGATCCGCCCGTCTTCGACGCCCTCCTGCGGAGAGACGCCCCGCGGGCCTGCGCGCGGACCGCGCACGCGCCTAGGCGGGCAGGGGCGGGGGGAGGGGGAAAGGGGAGGCGGGGGGGAGGAAGGGGAGAGGGAGGGCGAGAGGGGGGGCGGGCTGGTGGACGCACGCGCCTGCCTAAGCTCGTTCCACCCCATGCCACCCCACCCTTGCAAAGGGTACCAAGAGAATGGTAGTCAGTCCCCACCAGCGGAAGGGGAGGAGGAGGAGGAGGAAGGGGAGGAGGAGGAGGAGGAGGAGGAGGAGGAGGAGGAGGAAGAGGAAGAGGAAGAGGAGTATGAAGAGAAAGAGGAAGATAAAGAGAAAGACAAGGAGAAAGAGAAAGTGACACAGAAAGAGAAGGATAATGAGTAGGAGAAGGAGAAGATGAAGGAGGAGTGTCTTGGACCAGCCGCATACCCCCTTCGGGCGGCACCTCCCGTGGACCACCGCTCCAATTCTGATCCTGCCATTTTTTCCTCTGTATCCGATTTGTCAAGGCCTGTCTCCACGATGCCAGGGTGGCAGATGTGCCGTTCACCAGAGCACATGTTTGGTGAAGTGATGAGTTGACGAGCGATCCGACACAGATGAGATGTGAGGCGCCCTCGAGTGTCACCTTCGGGGTGAACCGGTGGCCTCGAGGGTCTGTTGACTGGCCTGTGAACCACCGCTCCAATTCTGATCCTGCCATTTTTTCCTCTGTATCCGATTTGTCAAGGCCTGTCTCCACGATGCCAGGGTGGCAGATGTGCTGTTTACCAGAGCACATGTTTGGTGAAGTGATGAGTTGACGAGCGATCCGACACAGATGAGATGTGAGGCGCCTTCGAGTGTCACCTTCGGGGTGAACCGGTGGCCTCGAGGGTCTGTTGACTGGCCTGTGAACCACCGCTCCAATTCTGATCCTGCCATTTTTTCCTCTGTATCCGATTTGTCAAGGCCTGTCTCCACGATGCCAGGGTGGCAGATGTGCTGTTTACCAGAGCACATGTTTGGTGAAGTGATGAGTTGACGAGCGATCCGACACAGATGAGATGTGAGGCGCCTTCGAGTGTCACCTTCGGGGTGAACCGGTGGCCTCGAGGGTCTGTTGACTGGCCTGTGAACCACCGCTCCAATTCTGATCCTGCCATTTTTTCCTCTGTATCCGATTTGTCAAGGCCTGTCTCCACGATGCCAGGGTGGCAGATGTGCTGTTTACCAGAGCACATGTTTGGTGAAGTGATGAGTTGACGAGCGATCCGACACAGATGAGATGTGAGGCGCCTTCGAGTGTCACCTTCGGGGTGAACCGGTGGCCTCGAGGGTCTGTTGACTGGCCTGTGAACCACCGCTCCAATTCTGATCCTGCCATTTTTTCCTCTGTATCCGATTTGTCAAGGCCTGTCTCCACGATGCCAGGGTGGCAGATGTGCTGTTTACCAGAGCACATGTTTGGTGAAGTGATGAGTTGACGAGCGATCCGACACAGATGAGATGTGAGGCGCCTTCGAGTGTCACCTTCGGGGTGAACCGGTGGCCTCGAGGGTCTGTTGACTGGCCTGTGAACCACCGCTCCAATTCTGATCCTGCCATTTTTTCCTCTGTATCCGATTTGTCAAGGCCTGTCTCCACGATGCCAGGGTGGCAGATGTGCTGTTTACCAGAGCACATGTTTGGTGAAGTGATGAGTTGACGAGCGATCCGACACAGATGAGATGTGAGGCGCCTTCGAGTGTCACCTTCGGGGTGAACCGGTGGCCTCGAGGGTCTGTTGACTGGCCTGTGAACCACCGCTCCAATTCTGATCCTGCCATTTTTTCCTCTGTATCCGATTTGTCAAGGCCTGTCTCCACGATGCCAGGGTGGCAGATGTGCTGTTTACCAGAGCACATGTTTGGTGAAGTGATGAGTTGACGAGCGATCCGACACAGATGAGATGTGAGGCGCCCTCGAGTGTCACCTTCGGGGTGAACCGGTGGCCTCGAGGGTCTGTTGACTGGCCTGTGAACCACCGCTCCAATTCTGATCCTGCCATTTTTTCCTCTGTATCTTATTTGTCAAGGCCTGTCTCCACGATTCCAGGGTGGCAGATGTGCTGTTTACCAGAGCACATGTTTGGTGAAGTGATGAGTTGACGAGCGATCCGACACAGATGAGATGTGAGGCGCCCTCGAGTGTCACCTTCGGGGTGAACCGGTGGCCTCGAGGGTCTGTTGACTGGCCTGTGAACCACCGCTCCAATTCTGATCTTGCCATTTTTTCCTCTGTATCCGATTTGTCAAGGCCTGTCTCCACGATGCCAGGGTGGCAGATGTGCTGTTTACCAGAGCACATGTTTGGTGAAGTGATGAGTTGACGAGCGATCCGACACAGATGAGATGTGAGGCGCCTTCGAGTGTCACCTTCGGGGTGAACCGGTGGCCTCGAGGGTCTGTTGACTGGCCTGTGAACCATCGCTCCAATTCTGATCTTGCCATTTTTTCCTCTGTATCCGATTTGTCAAGGCCTGTCTCCACGATGCCATGGTGGCAGATGTGTTGTTTACCAGAGCACATGTTTGGTGAAGTGATGAGTTGACGAGCGATCCGACACAGATGAGATGTGAGGCGCCTTCGAGTGTCACCTTCGGGGTGAACCGGTGGCCTCGAGGGTCTGTTGACTGGCCTGTGAACCATCGCTCCAATTCTGATCCTGCCATTTTTTCCTCTGTATCCGATTTGTCAAGGCCTGTCTCCACGATGCCAGGGTGGCAGATGTGCTGTTTACCAGAGCACATGTTTGGTGAAGTGATGAGTTGACGAGCGATCCGACACAGATGAGATGTGAGGCGCCTTCGAGTGTCACCTTCGGGGTGAACCGGTGGCCTCGAGGGTCTGTGGACTGGCCTGTGAACCACCGCTCCAATTCTGATCTTGCCCAGAGCCCCGACCAGGAGCCCTGCCAAGGGTGGGGTGTCGTCTTCACCTCACTTCTCTACACCACTTTTCCCTTTCTTCATCTCTCATCCCCTTCCACAGCGGGGCGCTGCCGAGTCTGCGTTGCCCACGGAGTCGACGGCGTCGCCCTGCCGGGCGCAGATCTTTGCGCGGCGCACCGAGAGTACAGCACGGCCTCGGATGGGACCGACTCGGGCCTCACCCAGTCGATGGAAGCGCTCGCCGTGGACTCCCCGGCGCCGACTGCTGCTGTGGCCGCCCCGCCGGGCTCGGGCGACTCCGCGGCCGCAGCCGGGCTGCAGCGCGCGGCAGGGGCGCCGCGAGCAGTGGCCCAGCTAGGGCGGCATGCCTTCCTGCTGGTGGGCGCAGCAGGTTCGTCTTCCTCCTCGCACCTCCTCCTCCTCCTCCTCCTCCTCCTCCTCCTCTTCCTCCACCTCCTCCTCCTCCTCCCTCCTCCTCCTCCTCCCCCTCCTCCCCCTCCTCCTCCTCCTCCTCCTCCTCCTCCTCCTCCTCCTCCTCCTCCTCCTCCTCCTCCTTGTCGAGACCTAGCTGGGCCACTGCTCGTATCGGCCTTGTCGAGACGGCAGTTCTACAGCATTTCGACGTCATCCAGGCGGCCTCCACGCTCAACGGCGGCTCGATCGGTCTGGCCCCCAAGGATTTGCTCACCGGCCGGGAGCCTATGGTATCCGCTCCCCGCTCCCTTGCCTTCGACCCCGACGCGGTCGACGAGTGGCACTGCTTAGGCATTATGCCGGCGGCAGGCCCGAAATTTTCCGAGCTGTTGGTCGAGCAGCGATCTGTGATAGCAACGACGCTCCTCTCCTTATACTCCTGTTCTTCTTGGGCTGCGGCTGACAAGGACTTGGCCGATGCCTTTCACGAGCGGTTGGAGAGGACCAGGGAGGCTTCTCTCGCTTTGCTTCCAGGGGTACTTCGAGCTCGTTCACGGGATCCTCGGCACTCTTGTCCAAGTTGGGCGGAGCTCGGGCGGGAGGCCACAGCGATGGTCTTGCACTCCGCCCCCCAGCCAGAGGAAACAGTTGCTACCCAATTGCCGGACGTCTTGGGCTCTGGCCAGAGCCCGCTCCCAGACACAGTGTTGGCCCCCCGGGCGGCTCGGGATCTTGTTATTTTTCTGGCGGTTGATGGCGTTCGCGCTCTTGCCTCCGTCGGTGCAGGTGGCTTGGCGTGCTGGTGCCAGGCGGATGCTTCGACGATTGGCCGCCTCAGGGAATCTTGCATGCAGCGCGCTGCCGAGGACCCCCAACCTCGTACGTTGCGTCAGCTGGTTCCTCTGGACTCTTCCGGGCAGCTCAGCATTCTCGATTTGTGTGTGGACCCACCCGCTCCTGCATGAGAAATGGAAACCGGTGATTCGCAGCGTCGAGTTCTCCTCCCAGGCCCTGGAGGTCGTACAGTCTTGTGCTGTGGCTCCTACCACCTCTTCGCGCACACTCATGATAGCCACAGTATCAGCTTCTGCACCGTTTGTGGCACCGAGTATCCGGTCAGTGGCGCTGCCTCTCTTCGATCTCGCTCGCGGCCGCGGCGTTCGCGTGGACTGCTTGGTATCCGACCTCATTGTAGTCAGACGCGCGATGACCGCGGCGCTCGCCGGCAGGCCCGTTCGATGGACGGAGCCATCGCGCAACCCAGGCCCGGCACCCACTTTGACGCGGGTTATTCTTCACCGGCTGTTTCCCTGTTGGTGCGGTCTCGGCCATGGGCGTTAAAATGCTCATCTCCGTCCTCCGCAACAGCCACGTCCCGGCGACGACCCTATTGGCATCTGAGGACGTGTTCTCGGACAGTTGTGCCATGAGTTTGGAGGCGACTGACCCTGCAGCGGCCCTCCCGGTTGTCCCACTCTGCGACGACATGGCTTTCGTCGCATGTAAGACGCTCGCCCTGCGCTCCATGGCGAGTGAGGAGGTCTGGGAGAAGAAGTTGGATACCATGTTCGCCACTGATCCGGCCTGCTTCGCTTCCAGGCTCTTTTGGCGGTGGCTTCGGAATGGCGGCCGCGCCATCGCGCAACCCGAGGCCACACAGCGCCAGATGCAGGCGTCACGGCGGGTGGCAGCAACGTCCACCCCTTCGGCCAACTCGCAGCAAGCGGAGATCGTCGCCCACGGCACCATAGGCTGTGCCCGCCGGCAGGTCGTGCTCCAGGTGCTCGCCTCGAATGGGGTGATCTTGAGTAAAGGGGGCGCCTAGGTCGGCGTCGACGGCTGGATGCTGGCACTCGGGGGCTGCCGGGGCCTCCAGTGGTCTGGAGGGCCGCCTTCGTTTGCACTCGCCCTCGATTGATGCACTGAGGAAGGTTCGCGATGTCCCTCACGACGAAGACTTTCAGCTCGGCGCCGACATGGCAAGCCTGACAGCGCCCGACGATGCATCCCTCGCGGATCAGGCAGCAAAAACTGTCGGAGGGGGTCGCGACGCCGAGCCGCCCCCCCAGACGCCGCCAGCTCGGCTTGACCACAGAGGCGTCCGCGGTCTCAATTCGCCCCGGTGGCGGCCTGCGCCCCGTCGTCTACGTGGATTTCTCGTTCGGGCGGGCGTCCTGCATGCTTCGACCTCTTCTTCTCCTGCTCCCGCTCGCCCTGGGGATCTTCATGCTCTGCGTCCCGTTCTCCATCGTGCTGTCCCTACTGATGATCCTCCCCCCCCATGCTCGCCCTGCACCCCGAGTCCGACGTCGTCGCGTCCATCGCCCTCCTGACGCACCTGCTGGGAATTCTACGTCATCCCGAGCGCCCGCGCCTACGCCCACGTCCGCAGGGATATCTCGGGGGGGGCCCCTGCCGCCGCATCCGCCCGGGCCGCCACCTCGCGCGCCAGGTCCTTTCACTGGGGACTACGAAGGGATCGCCTGGATCTCACAAGGATTCTTCATGGCCGGCGCTCGCAGCCTGTCCGGGCCCCGCTGGATAAGGCTATCCCCGAGGCGGTCATCCAGGACGAGCGCTGGCCCTTACAAGTCGTTGCCGAGTACCGTTTCTCGATGGAGCTTTAGCCGGGGGCTGGCCCGCTCATCCGCCTTCGACGCCTCAGGGTGGCCACGCGGACCGTTTCGGCGCGTCTTCTGGGCTAGCGCGCTGATGGGGCTGCGAAGCCCAAGGGCGCTTCTCCCTCGAGTGATGCAACGTCTCTTCTTCGTCGTCTGGGGCGGCATGGTCTCGCGGATGCCCCTGCGCTTCGCGCTCAGCACCCGGCGCTTCAACGTTTTCTCTCTGACAGTGCTGTTCAGCATTCTCATTCGCGTCTGGCCCGTCTCCGCGAACGCGCCGTCGAGCTTGCGCGCGCGCGTGCTTCTCTGCAGCGTCTCCACGGCGAGTTGCCGGGGCCCCCTTCCGAACGTCGCGCAACAGCGTCGGTCGCAGGCACTATTGCAGCTGAAGCGCATCGCGCCCGGGTGTTCGACCTCGCTCTCGGCAGCGGCGGCCACAGACGGCGATCTCCGCGCCGCCCTCAAGGCTCACTGGGGAGACGTTTTCGGCCCGCTCTTTGGACCGCCACCGCCGGCCGGCCCGGTTTCGCGAGGGCGCCGCTCGCGCCACTGGCCTGCGCGCAGCAGCTCAACAGATCATTGGCGACGCGACTGCTTGGCAACTCCGTCGTTCAGATGTTCGCTGGGCTATTTCGTTAACGTCGTCTTCGTCGCCAGGCCCCGATGGGGCGCCATGCTTGGCTCGGCATCGTCTCGAGCTTCCTGCCGTCGACGCCCTGTTCGAGGCCGCGGTGGACGAGCTGTCTGCAGAGCATGGCCGGAACTCAGCGCTTTCGGCATTCCCGCTGGACATCGCTCGGCGACGCGGAGTTCAAGTCCGCCAGCATGGGCTTCATCCCGACGCAGATTGCTCGCGGGACCAATGATGCGCGCTATCCTCTTCCTGGCGAAGTCCGCCAGCTATCCGTGGTCAACGCAGACAATAGGCTCATGGCTACTGCTTGCCGCTTGCGGGCGGGGCCCCTGCTCGACGCGATCAGTTCTCTGGCCCAGCGGGGCTTCCTGCCTGGGAGGTCCATGCGTCAGAACGTCGTGGAGATTGACGCCAATGTGAGGTTGGCCAGTTTGGAGGTGGAGCACCCAGGAGCAATCTGCTTCGACTTCGCGGAGGCGTTCCCGTCGCTAGCGCACGATGTCTCGGAGGAGGTGCTGGGGTTCCTGGAACTCCCTTTGCCGCTCCGTCTTTCCGCATCCAATCGGCGCTGCGGCAGCGGCTGCAAGATTGCGGCCGGCGGAGATTTGCGCGAGGGCTTCAGCATCATAGCAGGGATCCGCCAAGGGTGTCCATTGTCGCCTTGGCTCTTCGCCCTCTGTGGAGACCTCTTGCTCCGCCGTCTCCGAGATTCGCCGCTGGGCGACGCGCTGCGGGCGTGCGCGGACGACTTGGCGCTAGTCTCGCGGAGTGTCTTCTTGTCAGCGCAGCGATTTGTTCCACTCTTCACTGGCTTCGCCGTCGCATCCGGCCTGTCTCTGAACCTGGGCAAGACCGCGTTCGTCCCTCTCGGCGACGCTGCGTTGGAGGACTTCCGTCGCTCTTCGGAGTATGCAGGGCCGCCTGCCTCCGGGATCGGGCGGGGCATTTGGGATTCGTGCCGGGGCCCGGCGGGCGCGCGCGGGCGTGGCGAAAGGCTCTGGACCAGTGCGCCCGCCGCGCGGACCTCTGGGGGCAGCTCGGCCTCGGCCTGCGTTACACTACCGCGGCGCACGGCGCGCGCGTGGCCTCGCTCCAAGGCGCCCGCCTGCAGCTCGCATTGAGGCAGCGGCCTTCCGTCGATTAGGCCCTGGCCCCGCGCGCTGAGCTCTCCCCGCTGACTTGCGAGCTCTACGGCGGCATGATGGCGTGCCTCAAGAGTTTGCAGATCTGCACGAGGTTTCGTTGGCCGCTCATACTCGCGTAGCTCACCGGGAGGCTGCTGTCTCT
Organism: Prorocentrum cordatum; assembly: GCA_963575745.1. NCBI lineage: Eukaryota > Dinophyceae > Prorocentrales > Prorocentraceae > Prorocentrum > Prorocentrum cordatum. Next base: position 339,713 of record CAUYUJ010021570.1, on the reverse strand, counting down.
GGTGGTTTGGCCGTGGCATCGGTGGTCCGCCGTCTTGGCGGCTCGATCGTCGACGCGGGCTGATTATGGCGTTCTGTCCGGTGGTATTTTTGATTCCAGGGCGCCTGTGTGTATTTTGGCCACGGCAGTGTCCGCGTTCCAACGCGCAGGCATAACCATCCGCATAACGGAGGCCGACCTGGGAGCTGACGCCCCGCCCGCGCGCTCGCTGGCAAGCCCATCGCCTCGCCCGCGGCGTGCAGCGAGCCATTCGGGCAGCGTGGCCCCACACGTTGCGCAGCCACCCCGAGACGAGACTCCGGGCGAAGTCGGCCAGGCGGCGGCTGCCGATCTATCCGTTGTTTCGGGCCATCCGCGGGTCGGCAGTGCTGCAGCGTCTGGCCTGGCTGGTGCCACCTCGCGCGGTCGCCGCAGTGCTTTGCACCTGGCTCAATCGTTGGTGCACGGCCCGGCGTTCTCAAGCCAATGGGCGTTGTTTTTTCCGTTGTTCCATAGGGCGGGATTCAGTCGACCATTACACGGGCTGCCCCATGCTACGCCGTCATGGGCAAGCTGCGACTCCGGCCCCGTGCTGCGCCAACCTTCGAGGAGCGCGGCCTGCGGTTCTTTCTCCTCGCGGGCGACCACGATCTCCCGGACGTGATCCTCACCCGGCGGGCCCTGCTGCTCGCTGCGGCCTACTGGCTGCATTGCCAGTGCCGCCGTCGGCCGGCTTTTTCCGACCGCGAAGTTCTACGTCGTGCGCTTGATCAGGCTGTGAAGGAGGCGGCTCTGGGGCACGTCGGAGACCTCCGCGCGGTGGACAGCGTCTGGGTGGACGAGGATGTCGGCGTGTAGGCGTGAGGGCATCTTCGCGCGCGGGCGCGCAACGAGCGCAGCAGAGGATTTGTTAACCGCAGCTTGTGCGTGTGATGGCGGTTGTGCAGTGCAGCATCCAGAGAGCTCCCGTGGCACGTGTTTCGGGGCCCCATTGCCCCTTGCCTCCCCTCCTTCCGTCCCTCCTCCCTCCTTCTTCCCCGGCGCACCGCAGCCCTGAGACGCCCGCCGCGCGCCGCGAGGACGGCGGACTGCGGCAGCCTGCGTGTGTGCCCGTCTTTGCTCTCCCTTCGTACCCCTCCTCGGCCTCCGTCCTTGTTCCTCGTTGTTTGTCCTTCCTTTGGCTTTGTCTCATTGTGCCGTCTCTTGGAGGCCGCCTGGAGAATGCGTGAGCGAATAGAGGAACGGATGCATTTTCGTAGTGTTTGTCTTCGACTGTAGTTGTGACGACGTCTACCCGGCCGGCCTCGGGTGACCTTTCACATGGTCCAAACGGCATACCGAAGTCATTGGCCTGGGGCGGAAATGCGGGCGGCTACTCGTAGCCAGCATGTTTTGCGATCGTGGCCAAACCGTCGGCCAGCATGTCATCGGCCACGCGGCCGGGCCACGATAGCTTACACCGCCGGCTGCGTATAGAGTAGGGCGGGTCGCTGGGTCGCTCCTGTGGATTAACTGTTTTCCCCCTGCCCGCGTCCTCGCCCTCCCCTCCCCAACTTCCGAATCGTGGCGCAGCGTTCTTAGCCCAAGCTGCATGTATGGCTGGAAGCGATGACGCTCGGCGCGAGCATGGCATGTTGTCTCCCCTGTCCTCTCCTCCCTCTTCCCTCCTGCACGCGCCGGGGGGTCGCGTTCCCTTCGCTGCTCGCGGTCTTGGCAGCACTGCGGTCCTGCTCTGTTCGCCGGCGGTGAGCGTTGTCGCGACGCCCTGGTCTGCGCTGGAGGCCGGTTTGGGGCCCGCCTCTGTTTTCTTTTGCGATGTTTTTTTTCAGTTGCGCGGTAATTTCATGGCTGAGCTCCGCTCGCCCACAGTATCTACTTGACACGTGCACTGTTGAATTTCTGGCCTCTGTTGACGACACATTGCATCGGCGAATGTCCTTGTCGTGGCCATCTGATGCCGAGGGCGGTTGCATTCTGATATTTCGTGGGTTCTCTTTCTCCTCCCTCCTTCCTGCTTTGCTACATCCACTGTGTGTGATTTAATGTTCGGCTGATTAGGCCAAATGGGGATGTCCACACAGTTTCCTGTTTCGCTCACTCTCGCCTCGTGTCGTTTACCCGGCCAGCCACTTCCGAGCTCTGCCGCTATAGTGCTACGGTGCGGTTCGAGCCCGTGCCCGCGCTTTTTGCCAGGGGGCGGCAGCGGTTCTTTCATGGGTGCAGTTATAGCACCCATGAGGGGAAGCGGATTCGATGTTCTGCCGGACAAGGGGTAGAAGTTGTTGGATTTGGTTGTGCAGGGCTAGCGCTTAAGCGGACGGGAATCGTTTTTCACCAATGCGGCTGGTCTGCAGCATCCAAAAAAATATGAGTTGTGAGGCGCTTTCGAGTGCCACCTTCGGGATGAACCGTTGGCTTCGAGGGTCTGTTGAGTAGCCTGTGAGCCACCGCTCCAATTCTGATCGTGCCATTTTTGCCTTTCTATCCGATTTGTTCAGGCCTGTCTTCACGATTCCAGGGTGGCAGATGTACTGTTTACCAGAGCGCATGTTCGATGAAGTGATGAACCGACAGCGATCCGACACCTATGAGAAGATGCGAGGCGCCTTCGAGTGTCACCTTCGGGGTGATCCAGTGGTTTCGAGGGTCTGTTGACTGGCCTGTGAACCATTGTTCCATTTCTGATCCTGCCGTTTTCGCCTCTGCATCGGATTTGTCAAGGCCTGTATCCTCGATGCCAGGGTGGTAAGTGTGTTAATGTCAAGAGCGCATCACGATGAAGTGATGAGTTGACGAGCGATCCGACACAGATGAGATGCGAGACGCCTTCGAGTGTCACCTTCGGGGTGAACTTGTGGCCCTGAGGGTCCTGTTGTTTGGCCTGTGAAGCACCGCTCCAATTTTGATCGTGCTATTGGCCCTGTTGTGTCCGATTTGTCAGGCCCTGCATCCATGATGCCAGGTTGGCAGATGTGTTGTTGTTCAGTTGTTCAGAGCACATGATCGATGTAGTGATAAGTTGACAAGTGACCCGACACTGATGAGACGTGAGGCGCCTTCGAGTGTCACCTTCAGGGCTGAATCAGTGGCATCTAGGGTCTGTTGCAGGACATTCCAATTCTTATCGTTCCATTTTCGCCGTTAGTCCGGTTTGTCAGACCTTGTATCCATGATGCCAGCGTGGCAGGTGTGTTGTTGTCCAGAGGGCATTTCGATGAAGTGATGAGTTGACGAGCGATCCGACACAGATGAGATGTGAGGCGCTTTCGAGTGTTACCTTCGAGGTGAACCGGTGGCCTCGAGGGTCTGTTGACTGGCCTGTGAACCACCGCCACAAGCTTGATCTTGCCATAGTCGTTGCGAAGGCCGAAAATTCAAGGTCTGTATCCACGGTGCCAGGATGGCAGATGTTTGTTATTCTTCGGAGCACATGTCATATTGTGTATCGTCGTCCTTCCGAGCCTGGTGAAAGAATGTCGTTCGACCGCGCAGACATTCGCGCGTTATGCTGCCAGCGCACAGTCGCATGTAAGCGTCCTCGTTTCCGCGCGGGGTGTTGCCCTGGCGACCTGCCTGCGTAAGCCACCGCGGGAGTCGCTACCTCCTCGCGCGTAAGACATCTCTTCTCGTGCCGCTGACATGAAGCATGCGCCGCTAGCTGATGCCTTCAAGCTGTCCAGACCAGGCGACGTGCTGTTCCGGACGACCAAGCACTCCCTGGACAACGCGGACGAGGCCGTTCGAGTGGCACAGAAGTGCCGTGCCTAGGCAGGAGGAGGAGCATGAGGAACGAGACTGAGGAATCGTAGCGACACGAGAAGGAGGGAGCAGAAGGAGGGAGCAGAAGGAGGAGCAGGAGGGAGCAGGAAGGCATTGATTGATGAGGAGGGGGAGGAGGAAGAAAAAGACAAGCGGAGGCAGGGGGGGGTGGACACGGAGGAGGACCAGAGTAAGGCTCGAGTGCGTGAGCGATGCCGCAGCACGCCCGCCCGTCCCAAAACCCCTCCTCGGTAGTCCACTGCGGGACGGGGCCCCGTCCATTTGGGGCGTTCTTCTTTTCGGCCGTCAGCCGCACTGCTGGCGCTCCCCATTCGAGGGGCTTGGCTTCTCCTCTCGCCGCGCTGCCCCATCGCCGCCAGAGGCGCCACTTTGCTCACAGGGCTTGGACCCGCCTTTCTTGCATACTCCTCCTCCTCCCTCCTCCTCCTCCTCCTCCTCCTCCTACTAGTACTACTACTACTACTACTACTACTACTACTACTACTACTACTACTACTACTACTACTACGACTACTACTACTACTACTACTACTACTACTACTACTACTACTACTACTACTACTACTACTTACGACTACGACTACGACTACGACTACGACTACGACTACGACTACGACTACGACTACTATACTACTACTACTACTACTACTACTACTACTACTACTACTACTACTACTACTACTACTACTACTATACTACTACTACTACTACTACTCCTTGCAGCTGGCACGTTCGGCGTCCATAGGGGGAGCACAACTACATCCTCCTCCTCCTCCTCCTCCTCCTCCTCCTCCTCCTCCTCCTCCTCCTCCTCTGCAATACCCCCCCGTACCCCCCACTGGAAAGACGATCGCCCCCCTCGGGCCTGCCATTCGGGCGAGGCCATGTCCTGTCAAGGAGCCACCCTGCCATCCGGGCGAGGCCACCACTGTACTCTACAGGCTGCCGCCTCTGCCGCCGACTCCAGCTGAGCGACGTACAGCCAAGACGCTGAAATAAGGAACAGTTGGGATTCGGAAGGGGCTCGATGTTCCTGACGTCCTTCCGTGGTTGTTCCTCTAGCCCTTCTCGTGCACCCAGGCTTTTTTTGAAGCCACAGAGGGGCTTCGTTTCTTATTTAGTGCTCCTCATTTCAGCAGCCCGACTGTGTGTTTGATTCGTTTGTTGTCGGGGTACTTTTCCGAGCACGGCAGGAAGGGTTCTGGTGAGATATCCAGGCCTGAACCTCGCCTTTGGGACTCCATGGACTCATGATTCGCCGTCGCACCTCGGACTCCTCTCTATCGAGTGGCCTGCGGTCCATCCCGCCACTGTGCCTGGGTTGTGGGTACGGCAGGTCCGCGTCGTGTCGACTCGCTGCGACCCCGCCGCGAGCGTTCAAGGTTGAGCGACGCAAGTGGCCCAGAATCGGCCATTTTGGGGCGATCTGGCGATCGGGAAGCCGCCGATCGTTCAAGGTTGAACGATCCAACGCGGTGTCAGAAACCATAGTCGAGGTGGTCACGACACGGACCTGCCGTATGTAGCCTAGCGGATGTCCGTTGGCATTCTGTGGGGGAATTTTTTTAGAGCGCCTCGCGGCTGCAGCTTCGAGGCCTCTTGGGGGCAGCTTTGGAGCTCCTTGGGGTCGCTGTCGGGTCCCTTAGCCTTGGGGGCCTCTTGGAGCCCTCCCGGGTGCCTCTTGGGGCATCCCGGGGAGGCCTTGCTGGCCGGAACGCTCGGATGTTCGGCTCGTGCTCCGTCTTTTGGGCCACTTGTGGGGCCGTCGTGGAGCCTTTTGGGGCCGTCCTGGGCGCCTCCCAGGCCGTCTTTTCGGGCGCTCGAGGGAGGTCTTGGGCCCCTCTTGGGGGCCTCGCGGGCAGTCCTGGGGTAGCACTGGGGACCTCAAGGCCGTCTGGGAGCGTCGGGAAGGGAACAGGCGAGGGCGCCAACACTTTTCAAGCAAGGAAGGCGCATCAATGATTCTTCCCGGTCAGGGTCCTCTTGGGAGGCATCTTCGAGGCCTTCTGGGGCATCTTGGAGGCCTCGCGGGCCATCATGACGCCATGTAGGGCGTCTTGGGGCGATCTTTGAGCATCTCGGGGCGTCCTGGGGCCGTCGGGGGCCTCTTGAGGGATGTCGGCCCGTCTTGGGGCCCCCATCGCTCCGAAACCGTCACGCGAGAAACTGCGAGAAGCCCCAGGAGAGGATTTCGCGATGTAGATTTTGGGTCTCTGAACGATTCCTCAGGAATGAGGATTGAGGTTGGGAGAATGATGGCAAGGACCTGAGGGCACGACCGGTCCGTGCCCAGAGGCACGGTGGCGGATTTACATAGCCACGGGAATCCGATCATCATGGTTCTGGCGGATCGCATCGCATTTTGGCGCCCCAATGGGGCAGCCGTCTGGGGGTATTTCAATTTATTTTTGGGTGGAACCGTGGTGGGGGGTCCAAAAACAGAGGTTCCGTGGGGTGGGGATGCCTGGGCGAGGAGGGGGGTATCCGTCGGTTTTGGACGAGAAATTGTGTGGTGGGGGGTCCCCGAAACAGAGGTTCGGCCCAAGAACGGAGGTTCCGTGGGTTGGGGATGCCAGGGCGAGGAGGGGAGGTATCGGTCGGTTTTGGGCGAGAAATTGCATGGTGGAGTGCTCCAAGAACAGAGGAGGGGGGTATCGGTGGGTTTTGGGTGAGAAATTGTTTGGTGAGGGGTCCCAAGAACAGAGGTCCCGCGGGGTGGGCATGCCTGGGCGAAGAGGAGATTCGGTCGGTTTGGGGCGCGAATTTGGGTGGTGGGGGGGCCCAAGAAGAGAGGTTCCCTGGGTCGGGGATGCCGGGGCGAGGAGGGGGGTATCGGTCGGTTTTGGGCGAGAAATTCTTTGGTGAGGGTCCCAAGAACAGAGGTTCCGTGGGGCGGGGATGACGGGGCGAGGAGGGGGGTATCGGTTGGTCGGTATTGGGCGGGAAATTGCGCGGTGGAGGGCCCCACGAGCAGAGGTTCCGTGGGGCGGAGATGCCGGGGCGAGGAAGGAGGTATCGGTCGGTTGTGGGCAAGAAATTGTGTGGTGGGGGGTCCTAAGAACAGAGGTTCCGTGGGGCGTGGATGCCGAGGCGAGGAAGGGGCTATCGGTCCGTTTTGGGGGGTGAGACACGGTGGGGGTCGGGGTGGGTGCAGGGCGAGAAATTGCAGGATGGGGTGGCTTACGAATAGAGGTCTCGAGGGGGTGGTCTGGCGGGTGGGGGTGTCAGACACGTGGGGGTCGGGGTGGGTTCTGGGCGAGAAATTGCAGGGTGAAGGGTCCTAAAAACAGAGGTCCCGAGGGGGTGGTCTGGGGGGTGGGGGTGTCTGACACGGTATGGGTCAGATGGGTTGCGGGCGAGAATTTGCAGGGTTGGAGGGCTTCAGAAAAGAGGTCCCGCGGGGGTGGTCTGGGGGGTGTCAGACACGGCGGGGGGGGCCGCCTTTGGGGGCCTTTTGGGCCGTCGTGGGGCCATCTTGGAGGTCTCTTGGGCGATTTGGGGGCGATCTTTGGGGCCTTTTGGTCCCTCGGACGGCTGCCGGAAGGATGTCGACATTATTTCAACGCCTATGGCAATCTCTGATGTTGGCCTCGTCGCGCCTCCCTGGAGGAGCTGTTGGAGGCCTCTTGCGTCGTCTTATGGGCTGCTTTGACGATTCTTGGGCTGTCTTGGGCTCTCTTGGGCCATCTTGGCGGCCTTGGAGGCATCTTGGGACCGTCTTGGAGGCCAGCGGCCAGCCTGGGGCTATTTGGGGTTCTCCTGGGGCCGTCTTGGCCGTCCAGAAGTCATCTTGGAGGCCGTCTTGGCCGTCTTGGAGACCATCAAGGCCGCCATGGAGAGGTTTTGGTGACTCTACGCGGATCTTTAGGTGGCCGGAGAACCCACGGGGAGTTCGTTTTGAAAAGAACAACATGTTTGCCAAACGTTCGGCTCGCCGTGCACCCCTGTGGCAAGACCGCCGGGGGCGGCGGATTTAGTGGCGCCAGCGTTCCTAGGTTGTGGACCGGAGGCCTACTTGAGGTTTCCTGCGGGTCTCTTCGTAGACTTTTCGGGGGCCTCTCGGGGGCGGGCTTAGGCCATCCTGAGGACCTCCAGGCGGCCTCAGGGGGGCTGTCGGGGCATCGTGGGGTAGAGACCTCCACGTGTCAGGTCGAGCTTCCCCGAGTGGACCCCTCCTGGGGCCGTCTTGGGGGCCTCTTAGGCCCCTCCTGGGAGCTCTTGGGTCTTCTATGAGTGATCTGTGGAGAGCCTCTTGGGCCGTCCTGGATGTTGCAACTGCTCGAACACATAGGGGGTCCACCCGATGCTGGCCTTCTGGGACGGCGCCAGAATGCTCCCAAGACGGCGCCCCAGAGGCCCCCCACAGAGAGCTCCAGGATCGGCGTCGCGAGGGGCCACTCAGCAGCTGGTCGAGCGCGCTGCCGTTGAGAGCTTTGGCACGGTGTGCCCCTCTGCGTTCGATGGGGCCGAGGTTCGGGCGCGGCTCGCTCTGGCTGCTGGATTGCTCGCGCTCGGTCGAAATGCACAGCGGGAGCCCATGCCAAGGAACGCCCTGCTTGCCTCCACGGTGCCCTGCTTCTTTGGGGCTTCGATGGTCGCCAACAATCAATGAACGTCCTGGGGTCTCGGGGCTGGGTTTCTTGTAGAAGGCTTCTTGTGCACTGGCTTCCACTGCGTTGCTGTGGGCGCGCGCCGCGGGCTGCCGATGCGCCCGCGCTCGCTGCAAATGCAGTGCTGGGGGCGCGCGCCGTGGGCTGCCGAGGCGCCCGTGCTCGGTAAACTCTCTGCGATGCTGCAGCGCGCAGGCCGCGGGCTGCCGTGGCGCTCTCGCGCTCGACAGGAAGGGAGTCACCAGTGGAGCGCACCCTTGGCTTGTCTCGGCACGAGATACACGACGTGCTGCTCTTGCACCAGCAGATGCGAGAGACCGGCTGGCTCGGCACTGCGCTGTCCGCCGCCGTGGCATGTATCGGGGGCGGCAAAGAGGGGGTGATAACTAGGGGGGGTGGAATCATGGCGGGGGCCATGATATTTCCCCAGATCTCACGGCGCCTCTTCTCATTTCATTACGTCCCTGGCCCCCCCGCTGGGCCGCGCACGTGCCGCTGGTCATGATTTGCACCCCCCCTCTTGGACACCCCCCTCTTGGCCGCTCCCGAATGTAGTGTTTTGTCCACGCCCCTCGGCGTCTGATTCTGGCGTAGCGTTGCGTACCGGAGCGTGCGGGAGTGCTTCCCCGTGAGAATCAGGCGCTGGAGCGCCCCCTTTCTGTGGGTATCGGCCGAGGGGGCGGGAGGAGGGCCGCAGCGGGAGGCAGCAGTTTGCCCCGCACGCCTGGCCACGTGTGTGTCGTAGCGCCGCGTCGTGTTGTTTTTCTCGCGCGCGCGTGCCTCGGCCGCGCGCATCTCCTCGGCCGACTGTCTTTCTACGCCGCGACGCCGACCAGTGTGCGCGTGGGTGGATCCAGGCGAGCAGGCCTACGGCAGGCGATGGCGCGCAGGCGACGCCGGCGAAGGCGTTCAAGGCTGATCTCCGCGTGGTAGGACGACGCACGGAGGGACACGGCAACGCCACGGGACCCGACGGAATTCAACGTTTCACGATAGGGGCCGCGATCGGTTCAAGGTTGAAGGATCGACGCGGTGTCACAAGCGTTTGCGCGCGCACGCTGCGCGAACCTGCCGTACGCGGGGCGTGCGCGGGCGCGCAAACGGGCGGGTTTGCGTGCGCGTGCGTGCGTCCGTGTGGCGCTGTGCGCTCGCGTCAGTTTCTCGGTGCGCGTGCGCGCGTCGGTGGGCGGGCGCGCGCACGAGAACGCGTCAAATATGTGTGTGTGAGGGAGAGAGAGAGTGAGCGATTGAGCGTGTGTGTGTGTGTGTGTGTTTGTGTGTGTGTGTGTTTGTGTGCGTGTGTGTGTGTGTGCGTGTGTGTGTGTGTGTGTGTGTGTGTGTGTGTGTGTGTGTGTGTGTGTGTGTGTGTGTGTGTGTGTCTGCGTGTCTCCGCTGCGCTGCGGCGCGCGCTTCCGCGACGTCAACTTGGCGTTCGCGTGTGTGCGTACGGGTGGGCGCGCGTGTGCGTGTGTGTGTGCGTGCGTGTGTGTATGTGTGCGTGTATGCGTGCGTGTGTGCATGTGGGTGTGTGGGCCCGGCCGCGGCGCGCGCTGTCTGTGCATTTTCTCTGCCTCGCCGCTGCGCGCGAGGCCGCTCCCACCAAAATGTGAACGTGCATACGTGCGCGCGCGGGTGCCTCCGTGTGTTCGTGGGTGTTTGTGGGAGCTCGCGTGTGTGCGGCGGGTGCCGGGTTGCGTGCCAGTCTTTGTGCGCGGGGTTCTGTCTGCCTGCGAAGGGAGGGTGCGCGAGTAGGCGAGGCACTTCTTGAACGTAGTAGTAGACGGGTGAGGGTACCCTCGGCGGCGAGCCCAGGGGGACGGCCTCCGTCGAAGTTTTCAGGGCCTTTCCCGAAGACGTAACGAACCTCTCAGAAGGCAGGATGGTTTCTGAAAAGTTCCGCTGCCTTCTGAGAAGGCCTTCTCCTTTTCATCCCCCCACTCCGTCGCCGCCGATACCCGACGCCCGTCACAAACATGTTCCTTCTGCCCCATTCCAGATATCGATCTGCCCCCCTGGATCGGCTGGCCCGCCAGGTGGCCCGGATCAAGGCTGGCGACTACCGGTGCCTTTTGAGTGGCGCGGGGGAGACGGATCGGACACGGCCAGGGCGAGGATAGGAGCCTGTCTTCCTGTAGATCCAGGCAAGTTTACTTGCATGGCGTTCGCCCCCCCCGTTCCCCCTGCCCCCCCTATCGCCATTCCTCAATCGAATACGAGCGTGTAAGTGCCTTTCGACTTGCGTGACTTTCGCACGCTAAGCTGTTTTCGGCTTGCTTTAAGCTCAGGCCCCCCCCCGCCTATGTACGTAAAATTTGCCCGAGTATGAAAAAAAGGCTCTAGATCCGCTCCAGAGCGTGAGGAAGTCTCGGGCGACGAGGACTGTGACCCGAGGCCTCCGTGATGGGGTCAGAGCAGCTGGGGTCGGAGGATCGCGCCACATCGCCGATGCATCGGCGATGCGGCTCGATGTGGAACCCGATTTTCTCTTCGCTGGCGTCGCAAATGCATCGCCGATGCATCGGCGATGCGGTGAGATTTTCCGACCGCATCTACTTTGACCCCATCCAGGAGGCCTCTAGCGACGTGTGTGGAAGTCTCTTTGGCAAAGTGCGGAGACCTTCCTGACTGGCTGACTGACTGGAGCCCTGCATCCCTGGCGGACGTGTGGGCAAATGGAGTGAAACAGGATCCGACGCAATGTACCAGCACGGCTCGAGCTGAACGGTGTTTCGGCGATGTCGTGGACCGTGTTCGTTTCCACTATGTTCTGAAGCAAAGGCGGGCTGAAGACAACACGAGGGATGACGGAACCAAAACAAAAACGAAAAACACTGTTCAGCTCGAGTCTGGTGTAGAAGCGCGCAGACACAGGAAGGATGAGAAGGAGGGAGGGGAGTATAGGGTCAGCAGGGCAGAGACCTCCCTACACTACGGGACACGCATTCCGGCGCCGGCGGGGGGGGGGATTCTAATCTTTTCAAAGAGGGAGATGCAACAATTTTGCATCGCTCGGACGTGTGTGCATTATGTTACGGGTTCGATCATGGGCCCCTTGGTAACGCGAAATATCCTGCTCTCAAACCGATGACCCCCGCGTCGGGCCACCGGCCAGACCGCCGAAGACCGGCGAAAGACCGCCGAAGACCGCCGAAGACCGCCGGCCGCCGGAAGACCGCCAGAAGACGGCCGAAGACCGCCGAAAGACCGTCCGGAGCCATTTTGGCTCAAGCCACTGTCGCTCGAGCACAGAACTTTCGCACCGAGAACCGAACCCGAACCCACACCGAACTCTCCAGATGGCGGGGCCGCACGTGTTGGCGGCTGCGGCCGCCCTGCTGTTGCTTCGATCGGCGGTCGGGCTCGACGCTCGGCCTGCCCGGCCGCGGTCGCCAGGGAGCGGGCGGCACGCGGAGCGAACCGACGATCTCAACATCGGTGATGTCGCCGCCGCTGGCAGGGATGCGGACGAGGAGGACGACTTCGACACGTGGTATTTCCAGCACGCTGGAGACGCCGACAGCAGGTTCTCAGCGGGGTTCGAGTCCGATGGCCCCGAGAAGAAGGGGCCCGACCCTGAAGAGAAGTCGCGCGTCACAGAAGCGTGGGGCCACTGCCATCAAGGATACCTCTCCCACGGAGCAGTGCCACTGGAAAACGGGGTCATCGTTTACTTGGTGACCAGGCAGTCAGATCTGAATATGTTGTGGGACGGCTTGTCAAGACTTCGCTATTTCATATTGAAGCATTGGGCATACGACGTGAAAGTGTTCGTCCCCAGTAAAGAGTTGCGCGAGTATGATCCTTCTAGCTTCGCAAAATCCCCCTCCCGCGAACGAGTGATGAAGGTTGCACAGGAAGTTCTGGGCAACGATACCTAAAACTTTGAGGTTGAAGATTTCGACCTCACCTTCCCAAAGGTTATCGCCGACGATGACGCTTGGGAAGGGAAGATGAACGATTGCGCAAAAGCCGTGAGTACAAGCTACAAGCACATGAACCAGTTTTTTTACCAAGGCGATGTACCAGCATCCGGCCTTGGATAAGTACAAGTATTATCTGCGCATAGATGCCGACTTTTACTTCAAAGCTGGTTCCGATGGAACGTCGATCCAGGCAGATCCATTCTGCATGATGGCGAAGACCGGTCGGAAGTTTATGTGGCAGACGCGTAGGCAAGTCAAGAATCAGATGTGCACAGAAGGTCTTTGGGAATGGTTCGAAGAGTACCAGCAGGCGCAGGATCTGACACCCGGTGATCCTGTGATGTGGAATGCTTTGGGAGCGCGGGTGAACTATGTGGGCTACGTGGGCATGGGGGATTTGGACTTCTTCAGGTCGGGGCCAGTCCGAAGGCTGTCGAAAGCGCTGAACGAGGACGGGCGTGTCTACCTGAATCGGTGGTCGGACCAGACGTACTACATCCTCCTCTTCGCCCTCTTCGAGAACCACTCCGCGGTCGGCGACATTGGCTTTGATTGGCGTTTGGACAGCTGGTGCCACAAGTGCTTCGACCCTCGAGGCTTCAATCCTCTTACTGGTGAGAGTTATGAGTGAGGACGGCATGGGGGGAGACATGATGTGGAGGGAGGAGGTGGAGGTGGGGGGGGAGGAGGAGGAGGAGGAGGAGTCGTAGGTTCTGCTTCCAGGCATGGGCGGTATGCTGAAAAGCATCCGCTTCCGTGCACATATTCACCCACTGCTCACGCGCTGTGGTCCACGCAAGGTTCCTAGGGGAACATACATCTTAGCAGATTTGCCTTCGTGAGTTCAGCATCTTGGAGCGTCGGGAACTCGAAAAGCGGGAAACCCCCCAAAACCATTAGATAGCAGTAAGGGGTCTTATGTTGCACAGCGGGAGCCCAAGAGGTCCATAGTGGTTTCCAAGATGTCGCCCGAAGGGTCGCTTGAGAGTCATGAGCGGTTCCCCAGAAGGGTCGTCTCAGCTTCATGAGGAGTTCTGGAATAGTTTGTGTGAACTCAGAGATGGCTTCAGGAGCCCTTTTCAGCTCTGAGATGGCTCCAGAGATGTCTCACGTGTGGGGTCGCTCTTTCCGCCGTCTGACATAAATGTCCGACCGTCGGTTCTTTCTGCGTGCCCCGTGCTTCTCTGGACACTGCTGCGACTGAGAGCGGACAGCACTGCACGTGCATCGTGGAGCGAGATGTGAACAGTCCACGCGGCGTGAGAAGTCCACCTCCTGCAGGCCGAGATGGCATGCATGCCGCAGCAGGCGCGGTTGGCCATGACAGCGCGCGGATCCCGGCGCCCCATGGCAGAGCCAGAGACGAAAAAAAAAGACCGACGAAAGACCGCCGAAGATTGCGTCGGGCCCCAACGCCTGCCGCGGGGCGCGCGCTCGCTGGCGGTTTCCGGCGGTGTTTCGGCAGGCTTCACAGGCCAAGGTGCGTGGCGAGGGGTCCATGATCGAGCGCGCAAATGCTGGTCTCGGCGAGGGCCCTCGAGGAGCATCCTGGCCCATCTTGCGAGCAAGATAAACGCACGAAGTCGACAGATGCACGGGGACTGGACGTCCGAGCGACAGCGCGATTCAGGAGGAGGAGGAGGAGGAGGAAAAGGAGGAAAAGGAGGAAAAGGAAGAGGAGGAGAAGGAGGAAGAGGAGGAGAAGCACGAGGAGCAGGAGGAGGGAGGGAGGGAGGGAGGGAGGAGGAGGAGGAGGAGGGGAAGGAGGAGCAGGAAGAGGATGAGGATGAAGACGAGGAGCGATGGAGGGATCTTGCACGAGGAGGGAGAGCAGCAGCAGCGGGAGGAGGGGCGGAGGGCAATGACGAGGACGAGCACGAGGACAAGGACAGCGACGAGGACGAGGACGAGGACGAGGATAACAACAATGACGAGGACGAGGACACTGACGAGGACGAGGACGAGGCCGAGGACATTGACGAGGACAATGACGAGGACGAGGACGAGGACATTGACGAGGACGAGGACGAGGAGGCCGAGGACGATGACGAGCAAGTGTCCGAAAGGGAGAAACAACTGTGTAAACATAAATTTTCGGCTGTCCGCGCGGATTTCTTACATCGGCGCTGGGGCCCCCTGGCGGCGCCTCCGGCGCCGCCCCTGGCGCGCTCCGCGCGACATGGAGGGGGGTCCAGCGCAGGTCCAAGAAATCCGAGCGGATCGTCGAAAGTTTCGATTTATGCCGTTTCTCCAGGGAGAAGAACCACACAGACCCCGACAATTGGCGTCTACGCAACGGCCTTGGGCGTTTACTAAACAGCCGTGCCTTGTTCGATTTCTTCCTCGGGTGCGTTTCCCGAACGCCTCCACTTGTCGGGGTGCTCATTATGGAGGGTGGATGTTCTGGCCCAGAATTGTTCTTCAACCTACAGGTACTTCATGGACGACGGCTACCTCTGCACCCCTCGCGGCCGCTGCGTGGCGCCCACGCGGGCGCTTGGCGACATTGAGATGGAGACGAGCACGCACGCTCGCGGGTCCTTTCACCAACTCTGCTGCTGCTGCTGCTGCTGGCGACGTCGTCGTCGTCATCGTGGTCGTCTTCGTCGTGGTCGTCTTCGTCGTCGTTGTCGTCGTCGTCGTCCTCGTCCTCGTCCCCGTCGTCGTCGTCTTCATTGTCGTCGTCGTCTGAGATCTCGCACGGGGCTCCTGTTCCTCCTGTCTGTCTTCCTACTCCCCTCTTCCTCCCTCTCCCATGTATTCCTCCCCCTCCCCACCTAATCTTTATTGGACGATCGCTGCGAATAGAGCGTTTGTCGTGCGGGGGACAGCAGGAGCAGTCTCCCTGGTTCTTCCCCCCTTCCTCACCGATTGCGTTCCACTACTTGCAAAGTGCCTGCTCGTAAACGTCCGACAACAAAACATACATGTTTGCTTCGATGCAGTGGATTAGGGTGGGAACAGCGTCGGCTCGGAGTTGGCGACGCATCGCCCATAGGTCGGCGGCAGGCGTCCGCGACAGCTTTCGGAAACTTCCGACCACTTCCGAAAGCTGCCCTGGCGTTGCCCTTGAGTCTTGAGTCCTCCTCGCCATCTCCCGGCATCCCTCCTAACACTGCCCCTCACCTTTCTCTCCTCTTCCTCCCCCTCCCCCTCCTCCTCCTCCTCCTCCTCCTCCTCCTCCGCCTCCTCCTCCTCCTCCTCCTCCTCCTCCTCCTCCTCCTCCTCCTCCTCCTCCTCCTCCTCCTCCTCCTCCTCCTCCTCCTCCCCCTCCTCCTCCCCCTCTCCCTCCCCTCTCTTCTCGCCCCCCGCCCACCCCCCTCGAGGAGAGCGCGGGCCTCATCTCCACGCCGGAGGCCAGCGCCTCGCCCCCAACCAGCGCCCTCCCCGCCTCCAGGGGAGGGCCCCCCCTGCACTCTTGCCGCATTTGCGGGCGACGACGAAACGACGACGACGACGACGACGACGACGACGACGACGACGACGACCGACGACCGACGACCGACGACCGACGACCGACGACGACGACGACGACCGACGACCGACGACCGACGACCGACGACGCCCGACGCCCGACGACCACCGACCGACCGACCGACCGACGACCGACGACCGATGACCGACGACCGACGACGACGACTTCGGCGACGACCCCCTGCACATCCCCAAGCTATGTGCGCTCCGAGGGCCCTCCCTCGTCGCCGTGCTGCATCTCTGTCTGTCTCTCTCTCTCTCTCGCGAATGCCTTGGGTGCGGTTGGGGCGGGGGAGGGGCGACCGCTGGTGTCGCCCGGCTGGTTTCGCTCGGCTGGTGTCGCCGCCCGGCGAACCCAGTTCCGTCGGCGAAACCAGCTCCGTCGGCGAAACCAGCTGCCGTCGGCGACACCAGCTGCCGTCGGCGAAACCAGCTGCCGTCGGCGAAACCAGGTGCTGTCGGCGAAGCTGGCCGACCCGATCCGGCCGTCAGGATTCGCGCGTGCTCGGCCGAGCGCGCTCCACATAATGCCCCGCCCGCCCGACCCGACCGTCCCGTCAGGGTCCGCCCGACCCGATCCGATCCGACCCGCCCGCTAGGGTCCGCCCGCCCGACCCGACCCGCCCGTTAGGGCTCGCGCGTGCTCGGTCGAGCATCGGCGAAACCAGCGCCGGCGAAACCAGCGCCGGCGAAGCCAGCCGTTGGCGAAACCAGCGCTGGCGAAACCAGCGCATGCTGGGGGAGGGTGGGGGGCAAGCGAACGAGGCGGAGGGGGGGCGGGGTCAAGGGCAACGTCGGGGGGGATAGGCTCAGGCGGGGGATGCATCGACCCCCAATCTCTCATCGATCGCGGTTAGAGGCCCGATAGCCCCACCCTGCCCAGGAACAGGCGGATTCGTTATCGGGGGCTTGACTTGACGCCGCTCTATCGCTGATGGGTCGCTGATTCCAGGTCGATGTTTGCTCCCTGACCCGGTCCCTAACGTTGTCCCTCAGGGAGGGAGCGAGAGAAAGAGAGAGAGAGAGAGAGAGAGAGTGGAGGGACGAGACGGGGATTTGGGGAGGAGCGAGGCGGGGGCAGGGGGCAGGGGGGTTGGAGGGGAGGGGAGGGGGGAAGGCGGAGGGGGAGGAAGGAATGAGGAAAGATGCGGCGGATGATAGGTGGAGGGAGGAGAGGAGGAAGCCCAGGAGGAGGAGGCGAAGAGGGAGGAGGGGGGATGAGGAGGAGGAGGAGGAGGAGGAGGAGGAGGAGGAGGAGGATAAATATCAATCTGCAGATGCATCAACGACGCTGCAATAACCCCTCCCCCGCCATGTCCGCTCCCCAGAAGTCCCCATGTTCATTGAATTTCATTGCAAGGGATGAAAATTCACCCGCACCTGTCAACTGACGTTTACTAAACAGCCCTGGGCGTTGACGAGACAGCCCTGCGCTGTTCGATTCCTTCCTTGGGGTGCGTTGACGAAAACGGCTTCGCTTGTCGGTCGGGGTGAGTTTTCCAGTCGGGGGCCATGCCACGACGCAACCTGCTTGCCTCCAGGGTGCCCTGGGTTTCTTGGGTTCCGATGGCTTTGCTGTGGAAGGCGTGACGCTCCCACGCCCAAGAACTCCATGGGCGTCCTGAGGTCTCGGGGCCGGGCTTCTTGTGGAGGCTTCCTTGTGGACTGGCCTCCACTGCACGGGGGCGGGGGTCTGCTGCCCTCGGCCCACTCGCTGCGGGAGGCGCTCCCCTGAGAGGACGAGCGCCCCGTGGGCCCTTCCGCGCGGCCGAGAGCGCCCCGTGCTGGACGGGACCTGCCCTCCGCCCCTCGGGCCCTCTCGGGCCGGACGAAAGGGGGGGAATTGGGAAAGGGGGGGGGTACGAAATCTGCTGCATGCAGCCCGATTCCGGCCCCACCGAAGCCGCCTCCGGCGCCGGGAAAAAGTCAGCTACGTGAGCTGATTCTGACCCCCCCCCCCTTTCTTTGCTATCCCCCCCGTTCGCCCGGCCCGGCCCTCGGGCCTGAGCGGCCGGGCTGCACGCTCGGACACTGCGCGTAGCGTCTGGGCGCGCGTCCCGCGGCTTCGGGGCCCTCGTCGCCTGTGCCCTGGGGCGGTGGCGCGGGCGGGGGCGGTGGCGCGGATCGACGCGCGTCTCCGACTCGCGGCCGTCATCAGCCGGAGTCTTTAAAAAAGGCACAGTCTGCAGGTGCAGCGGGGCCCCATGCCCAGAAGCACCGAGGTTCGAGGTCGAGCGTCGACGGTTCGAGGTTTGAGTTCGAGGTCGAGGGTCGAGGTGCTCGGACGTTCTCGTAGGTCCTCGGCGGCTTGTCGGTTCTCGGGTTGCGTCCCAGCAGCTGCGCTTCGCCGAGGGCGTTCCGGGGGTGCCCTCATCTTCCCGAACGGCCGCCGGAGACCCGAGTTACAGTGGAAACCCATGCCAAGAAGCACCCTGCTTGCCTCCAGGGTGCCCTGGGTGTCTTGGGTTTCGATGGCTTTGCCATGGACGACGTGACGCTCCCACTCCAAGAATCGATGGACGTCCTGGGGTTCCAGGGTTGGGTTTCTTGTGGAAGGTTTCTTGTGGTCGGGCTCCTGCTGTAACTGGCATGCCTTTGGGGGTTTTCGCCAGGGCCCTGTACGCTGGGCTTCGCTCTTCCGGGCGTTCGCTCGGTGCGAGCCTGCGGACGCCTCGTGACCGCCCCGTGCGTTGGGCTTGTTGCTTCGGGTTGCAGTGCTGGCCCGTGGTCAGCCTCGTGGGCGCCCCAGTCACTGTTTTTTGGGCGGGTCGAGAGCGGGCCTCTTCCGGTTAAGAGCTAGGCGGGGCGCGCAAAGCACTCATTGGGGAGACAGGGCGCGGGCGGGCACCCCAGTCACTGGCAGGCGACAGATTCGTCGCACCACATCGTCTGCACAGCAGGGGGTGCACGCCGTCGACTACCCCAACGCAGATTGTGCCCCATAGGTTGCACCACAGACGTGTGTCGCACCATACCTTTTGCGCCTCGTAGATTGCACTTGTATAGCTTTCACGAATACTGCATCCCGTACACTGCCCCATGTACTTCGCACCATCTTGTTTGGGCCGCATCTATTCCACCATGGTCGCACTCGTGGGTTAGGAACAGTAGCTACTTGCATGGTTCCACCCTGGATGTGTAAGCTAGGTCAGTGCAAGCTACGTTGCACAAGCTGGGCGACACAAGCTATGTGGTACAAGCTAGGCGGTGCTCGGTACGTGATGCTGTCAAGTGGATGTACGCTATGTGGTACACGCTACGTGGTAGAAGCTGTGTGGTGCAATATATGTGATGTAAGCGGGGGTGCAAGTTAAGTGGCCAAATCTAGGTGGTGTAACGTGTATGATAGCAGCTACGTGGTGCAAGCTGTGTGGGATGAGCTATGTGGTGCAGTTTCGTTTGTGCAATGTTATCGGTGTAAGCTATGCGTTTCAAGCGAAATGGTGTGACCCGCCTTTTATCTATGGCACTGTTGGATGTTTTGATGTTGAATGCTTTGATGCTGGATTCCCGTGGCGCTGGGCGAGAGCCAGCAGGAGGCCGGATTGAGGATGGTAGCGATGCGTGCAGGGAAGCGCGGGGAGGAAGGAAGATGCTAAGGATGCAGAGCAGGAGGGAACTGAAGCAGAAAAGCACCGCGTTGAGGAGTCGTATGATCGGGGCAGGGCGGGAAAGCAGGAGGAGTGTCACGACGAACGCGTGCAGGGAGGCAGGAGGGAGGATGCAGCCGCTTCTCTGTCTCGTCACTGGAGAGGACCCAGGCCACTGGGAGCCTTTGGGGGGCTCGAGGCCCCAGGGTCGTGGCTTCTTGGCGAAAGTTTGTTCTTGCCGGTGCAGAGGCGTGCAGCCAGAGCCGCGGCGAGAGCGTCGTTCTCGTGGGCGGGAGTCAGTGGAAGTTCTGACACACAGCAGACGCTTCAGCGGGAGTATCCTTGGTGCTGACTCTAGCTAGGATGCTGTCAGCGACGCGGCGAGAGCGACATTCTGCCGGACGGGGGCTCGATGAAGATCCGTGCATGTGGCTACCGCCGGAGCAAGAGGCTGACCTCTGCGCGGGCGAGAGCGTTCTGTTTGGAACAGGTTATGTTGCAAACCACCCTTTCGCGTGTGAGCAAATTGCAATACACGGGGCGGGCCGGAGCAAGTGCAGTACTGATGTTGTGTGAAGTGGTACAGTCGGACCGAGATTGAACATCGAGGTCGGTTCGGGGAGGGTGCCCTCGTGTTCTTCCTGTTTGTTGGATGCTCTTGTGCATCCTGGGGAGGGTACCCTTGGATGCTCTGTGTGCTATGGACGGCGGAGGGGCTCATGCTCTTGAAAGACGTTTTTCTGTCCCAGGTCCGACTGCACCTTCCTCCCAAGCCGCCAGATCTCAGAGATCTACGGTTTGTCTCGGTCCGACGTTGTCTCTGTCCTGCCTTCGACTCAGAGCGGCCCGAAGGCGAGCGAGTGGATAGACCTGCAGCCGGGCGACATTATCATCGCGGCCTCCGACGGCATTTGGGACGTCCTGCCGGAGGAGCCTGTCGTGAGGAGCAGCCCTCTTCTTTCTTATCCACACCCTCGAGGAGGATGAGGAGGTGGAACGCGAAGATTGAAGCACGCCATGAACAGAACATTTTGGAGCGCCGCGCGTATTTCTTGGATCCGCGCTAGGCTGCCCCCCCGGGCGGCACCTCCGACGTTGCCACTGGCGCGCTCCGAGTGCCATGGAGGGTGGGTCGGGTGCCGATCCCAGAAATCCCCGCGGAGCTCCGAATAATCATGTTCATGCAGCGTTTTGTTCCTTCAGGAGCGCGAGGAGGAGGGAGGAGGATCGGATTGGATCGGAAGGGTTCGCGAAAGAGCTCCACAGGGGAGGTTGCTACCGTGGGCTGTGCCGGGATAGACATGTCCTGCAGACCAATCGGACCCACTGACGTGCCATGAGGCGATCAAACCTCGCTCTGATTTATCACTCGGTACACTACACGCTAACACAGATTAAGGACACGACCTGCCCTCCTTCCATAAGACGAAAGAGGAGAAGGAGGAGGAGGAGGAGGTGGAGGAGGAGCAGGAGGAAGGGGAGGAGGAGGAGGAGAAGGAGGAGGAGGAGGATGCAGGATGCAGAAGAGGGGGAGGAGGGGATGGCAGAGGAGGAGGAGGAGGAGGAGGAGGAGGAGGAGGAGGAGAAGATGAGGAGACGGAGGAGTCGAGGAGGAGGAGGTGGAGGAGGAGGAGGAGGAAGAGGAGGAAGGGGGTGCGGAGAAGGAGGAGGCCGAGAAGAAGGAGGAGGAGGAGCAGGTTCTCGGCGATCGTCGGCCTCTGCCACGGGTGTGGGGAGTGGCCGAGCAGAAGCAGCCGCGCCCTCGCAGCGCGCCCCTCCACCCCTTCCCCCAGAATGCTCCCAGAGAGCGCGGGAACGTGTTGGGGAGAGGAGCGGCAGAGGGTGGGGATGCTTTGGCCTCGCAGTTTATATTTGGCGAGGACCATTGAGGGGCACTTTGCTCATCTTGCGAAACAATACGCGCACGAAATCGAACTATGGATGGAGAAAGGACGTCCGAGCGATGGCGAGGCAGAGGGTGGGGATGTGGATGAGGATGGGCAGAGGAACTTAGAATAACTGAAAGAGCGTGTTCTACCGCTGCTGGTGGAAAACCGGGGGTGGTCATTGCGGGTTCCCAACCCGTTCCCCCCCCCCTTTGAAAACTGGTGGGGGGGGGTCATTACGGGTTCGAACCCCTTTCCCCCAACAGTCCATCATGGAAAGGGGGGGGGGTCACTACCGGTTCGACCCCCCCCCTCGAAAACCGGGGGGGGGGTCACTACCGGTTCGATCCCCCCCCGTCCTCGCCGCCGGCAAGCGATTCCCGCTCCCCGGAACAGTGGACAATAGTGGGGATATAGGACAGTGGTGGGAGTGGTGGTGGTGTGGACAATGGTGCGGGGACAGTGGGACAGTGGTGCGGAGTGGAGGGGACGGTGGTGGTGTGGACAGTGGTGCGGGGACAGTGGGACAGTTGTGGGGACAGTGGGACAGTGGTGGGGACGGTAGTGGTGGGGACAGTGGTGAAGGCGGTGGTGAGGACGGTGGTGGGGCAGTGCGGACAGTGGGGACAGTGGGGGCCACTGGGACAGTGGTGGGTACAGTGGGGACAGTGGGACAGTGGTGGGGAAAGGGGAGAGTGGGGACAGTGAGACACTGGTGGGGACAGCGGGGACACTGGTGGGAACAGTGGGGACAGTGGGGGAGTGGTGAGGGGGAACTGTGGGACAGTGGTGGGGACGTTAGTGGTGGGGACAGTGGTCTGGGGACAGTGGGAATGTTGTGGGGATTGTGGGACAGTGGTGGGGACAGTGGTGAGGGCGGTGGTACAGCGGTGGGACAACAGGCAGGACAGAGGTACAGTGGTGGGGACAGTGGGGACAATGGTGGGAACAGTGGGACAGTTCAGCGGGACAGCGGCGGGGGCAGTGGGACAGTGGGGACATTGGGGACCTTCGGGGCAGAGGTTGGGACCGTGGGGAAAGCGGGGACAGTGGGACCGTGGTGGGAAAAGTGGTGGGGACAGTGGGGACAGTGCGACAGTGGTAGGGGGCACTGGTGGGGAAGGTGGGGACGGTGGTGGGAACAGTGGGGACAGTGAGGACAGTGGTAGGGACTGTGGGACAGTGGTGGGGACGTTGGTGGTGGGGACAGTGGTCTGGGGACAGTGGGAATGTGGTGGGGACAGTGGGGCAGTGGTGGGGACAGTGGTGAGGGCGGTGGCAAGGACAGCGGTGGGACAATGGGACAGGGGTACAGTGGGGACGGTGGTGGGGACAGTGGGGACAGTGGTGGGAACAGTGGGACAGTTCAGTGGGACAGCGGCGGGGACAGTGGGACAGTGGGGACACTGGGGACACTGGGACAGTTGTGGGGGCACTGGTGGGGACAGTGGGGACGGTGGTGGGGACAGTGGGGACAGTGTGTGGGGACAGTGGGGGCCGTGGCGGGAACAGCGGGGACAGTGGTGGTGGGGCTTGCAGTGGGGGATGTGGTGCGGACGGTGGTAGGGACCCGGGAGTCGTTGGCCGGCGGTGAGCGGGGGGGGGGCGGGGGGCTCGAATTGGTAGTGACCCCCCGCAGTTTTCTGGAGGGACGGGGGAGGGTTCGAACCGGTAGTGACCCCCCGCGGTTTTCTGGATGGGCGGGGGTTTCGAACCGATAGTGAACCCCCACCCGGTTTTCTGGGTGGGGGATGGGGGGGGCTCGAACCAGTAGTGACCCCCCCTCCGGTTTTCTTCGAGGGTGGAGGGAGGGAAGGTTTCGAACAGTAGTGCCCCCCCGCCCGGTTTTCCTGGAGGGGGGTCGAACCGGTAGTGACCCCCCGGGTTTTTTGGAGGGGGGGGGGTCTCCAACTGGTAGTGACCCCCCGCGGTTTTCAGGAGGGGGGGGGGATCGAACCGATAGTGACCCCCCCTCGGTTTTCTGGGGAGGGGGGGAGGGGGTGGGGGGGTCCGAACCGGTAGTGACCCCCCACCCGGTTTTCTAGAGGGGGGAGGGGGGAGGGTTCCGAGTCGTTAGTGACCTCCCCCAGTTTTCCGAGGGGGGGTCGAACCGGTAGTGATCCCCCCCCGGTTTTCTGGGGGAGGGCTTGAATTGGTAGTGATCCCCCCCAGGTTCTCTGGGGTGGGGAGGGTCCGAACCGGTAGTGACTCACTCTAAAGGAGGCTGGGGCAAAGGCCAGAGATAGCTAGCGTTTGTCCGCGGTCGTTTCTGCTCAAGCGGCCAGCCGCCAACATATGACTGCGCCTCATCGCGAGGCACACTACTTTCCATTGGGACCGAAGACATCTTCGCTTGACATTGCCCGACGCTCCCGCGACGATCTCCTACTTATGGGATTCTCGTTACTACTGTACAACAGAGTTGGATATGGGCTTCGCCTTAGGCGAAGCATATGGTTGGGCCTCCCAACCCCTTTCAAACTTCGTAGCGGAGCTGGCCTACGGTGGTTAGCTCTAGCTTTACTCCTCACCATCTACGGCACTCTCTGGTGGACTACTGACATGTTGGAACATCAGGGTGCAGTGGGTTTGCGCGGAGGAATGTACATATCTACGCGCAAACGCAAGGAGACTTGCACCGTGGCCTCCGTCTTCGCGGAGGCCTCTCACTTGAGTCCTATCTCCCTGCCCTACTACACTCCTGAAGACCACCCTCCCACTCCAATAGGAAACTTTTTGATCACGCAATGCATGGCAACATGCGGTGCGACACTGCGCCGCCCCCCCCCCCCCCCCCGCGCAGGTTAACGACGATACGTCATAGCCCACAGTTACACACATCCGACCACGACCTAAGGGGCCATATGGCGTGGCATTACCACATTTGGCCTTCTATGGGTCGGTGTCGGGCGCATGCAGCGCGGCGCGTGGCGAAGACGACGCGCGTGCTACCGGCCCCCCAGTGGGGCCCTGCTGGTAGCGTACCTTTCTGCGACTTCGCTCGCGAGGTACATGCCTGATCAACGTGACTACAGTGACTGCAGGCAACGTGGCCCCCTCTCAACAGGCCGCGGCGTTACTGCGTGGTCTGGGAGGGCTCGCAAGGACCATTGCCATGAGAGTACCTTTCTCAATCATTAACTTTGGCGTGAATATCGGTGGTCGCCACGCCGACGGCGTCGCCTACATCATGCCCCTCATCAGCACTGACGTCGGAAAACTAGAGGAGGAACGCCAACTGAATTCAGGAACGGCTCTCCTTGACTTTCGCGCCCACGCGGGAGAGCGGATCGACCGGACTTTAGAGCGCGTCGAGATAGCGCGATTTGAGGCCGAGACCGCAGGCTTCAATATCCCCATCTTCCAGATCCGATCAGTCATATTGCCATGAGTTCTGGGGGTTGGCACGCCGCGCGCACAATAATTACTAGAACCACTCAACCACCAAATGCCAAGGACCCAGCAACAATTTGATTCTCTACTGCGGGGGCGCAAGACTCCTGAGCTAGCTATTAGGGGCCGTCGGCAACGGCGGCCCCTGCCCAAGCCACTGCCCCTGTAGCTTCTGCGGGGCAACCCGCCGGTTCTGAATTTGATTGTGGCACTGACGCCGATGCTTCATCAGATCATGGAGTTGTTGCCCTCGGTTGCTTTGAAACGCCTGCGCATGCCACTGATGGGCGACAGGCGCAGCGGTTATTCCTAGGATACAAGAAACACAAACGCCGTCGGAGACGATTTATGAAGAAACCAGTTCGCAAAGTGCGACGCGCGGTCCGACGGGCGCGCAGGTCCAGGGGCAAGGGCGGGCAGAGGCAAACGACGGCGACTACATGGCAGAGGCACGGTGGCATTCTTGACATCCCTGACCGGACCACAATGCGAAGAACTATTCCAGGGGACAGGCGGAGGCCGTAGGCGCGCCTCAGGAAAGGGCAAGGGACGTCGGGGTAGCCTGAAGGATGCCATGGACAAACCGTGGAGTTTTTTCTCTGCCATCGCACGCAACGCGTCCGTCGTGAATGCCCCCCAGGCATTCAGCTCAAACAGATTCGGACATTCAGCATGTCGACTGGGAGACGCTATTCGCCAAGACCGAGGACACCCCGACCGCCCGCCCACTCCACGGCCGCCGGGCATCTGAGTTCCAGCGTGTCCCTCGCGAGGTATGCAGATGGACTCTTCGTGGAGATCTACCTCGGCCACGACGACATCAACCTGGCGGACTGGTTGGGCGCCCCTATCGCGGGGCAACCTGCACGCATTGAGTTCGTGGAGGACTTCCATGTGCCCGCTGATTCGGACCGCGAGATGGCGGGGGCACCTGCGGACTCTGATGCTGTGATACCGGCGCCAGAGGAGGAGCTCCAATTCATGCTCCAGCCGCAGGTTATTGGTGATCCTATATACGGATAACCATGCGACGACCATCCTGCGCGGAGTAACCCGTGCGATGCCGGTGACATTTCCGAGCGCGTCCAATGTGAATTCGGACGCAACGAAGGTTCTCGCATTACGTTCGAGGCGATTGCATCGCAACGACGACGACGAGGGCGAATTGGAAGCCGAGAGCTATCATCCACAACGCCATGGGCTGAGTCCTTCGCGCAGGCATTCGCGCGCCCTCGCCAGCGGCGCGCCCCGCCCGCGTGCGCCGGGCCAGAGGATCCCAATTACTCCGCCCAGAAGGGGGCGCTCGCGGGGGCACCGGCCTCGGGGCGAGGACTAGCCAGATGAACCCGGAGACCCGGGCCTACAGCGTCTCGTCAGTCATGGGCTTGCCCGCCAAAGGGTCTCAGCAGAAGCGCGCGGCGCTGGCTCGGCCAAGGCTGGGCCGGGCGCGACGTCCGCCACGGGCACTCACATCGTAATGTTACGCGAAATGATCGCGGCAAGATCGCCCGCGCAAGCGCTGAGAGGTTGCGGTGCTAAGTCGAACCCCGCGCTTGAAAGAAGGGGCGCAATAATGAGTATAATGCTGGGGCCAGGTCTGCAGCTGCGAGCATTTTGCGGACCGCAGACCGGGCTGCCCGATGGGGCGCCCCTCAAGGGGTCCCAACATTTAGAATGCACCGCTGGTCTGGTCTTATGGAGATGGTTTGGGTCGCAAGGTAGATCCGATTGCAATCGCTCCAGACGACGCTCGACCAAAGAAGATTACCAGCCGCTCACCAAAGATGAGGGCAAACACGTCAGACAGAAGTGGAAGATCATCGATGAAGATCACCGCCTCAAGCGATGCAATCGAAGATATCATGGCGTCATGACTGAGGCATCACCTGCGGGGCAACCCGCCTCTTCCTCTGACGAAGGCGCTAACAATCCGAAGGGCGACAAGAAGGGTGGCGAACCTGTTTTGGCCTAGGCAGTTGACCCGACTGCTGCTGTTCCTGCTCATGATTCAGAGTGCACCTACGAGATTGAAAGCAGCATCCCAACGGAAACATAACTATTCACCTCCAGGAAGATAACAGCGGACATGGCCCTTGTCCCAGGTGCGACACTTCCATGCAATTTCAAAGAAATTAGCTAGGTTTCTCCCCCAGTAATCCGGGTAGTCTATGTTGAAACATCTGATTTGGATTTCAAAATTGGGGCCGAGATCAGGGGCGCGGCAATTTACACGCCAAAATACCAGTTTCCGCAAGACAGCCCATCATCTCATGGTGCGGGGGATCTCGCATCTTCTAGCGCGGGGGCGCCCGCTGAGAAGCCGCCCGAGGTCCCGCATCCCCCGAAGACAGGCTCGTCGAAAAGGTTGTCGACTTATCTCCATCGCCAAGCACCCCGAGGTCACCGGCTCAAGCGCCACCTAAACACAAGCAAAGGACTGTCTCTGCAGAGGCCGACCCTGGAAGCGACAAGTTACACAGAGCTGCCCCGTAGACAGCACTCCAGGGGGCCAGTTGTGGCCGCCGCAGCCTCGACGTTCCAGGGCAGCAGTTCGCCTGCCCCGACGGAACCTGTCATTCTGCGAGGCCCATTTCCTGGCGGGCTCCACAGGGGGGCTGGCTGGGCGCCAGTATTGGAGGGCGCGCCCAGGGCGCGCCCCTCGCAGCGAGATGAAAGCGAGAAGCCCCTGCAGACTTCATCCAGAGCGCCAGGAGCTGCTCCGAAGATCACTGAAAAGAAGAAGACATCTGGTAGTGCGAGCTCATCTGCAGCGCCAGCTGCGGCAGTGACCCCTGCGGGGGCACCCGCTGATCCGCCATCTGCGCCCGCGGGGCAACCTGCCGCCATCCCTGGACTGGTCGAGGGAAGCAGGCGCTACTTTGAGACACTGGGTGCCCCTCCTCAGACGATGGTCAACCCAGCACGCGGGCCCCGTGCCACCGACGGCTCCGACCGGCACAGGGCGGCACAATGCGATGCAGTATGCACCACCGCGCACGCTGATAACGATGCTCTCAAATGCCAGCGTGTCCGCGACATCTTGCGGGCGCAGCCTGCCCTCGGCTACAGCTCCGAGGCGGAATGCCGAGCGCAGACATTGCGTCAGGAGCACATCAGTACAAAGCGTCCGAATGAGTGCGATCAGCGTGGCTGGAGCGGCTCACTACAGCCACCAGGCACAAGCCATTTCACCGCGACAGGGTCTTACCGGTCTACGGACTGCATCAAGTCGTTTGACGAGTTCGACGGCTGGGTAGCCCTCCGAGACCTGCTGGAACATTAGCGGCCGAAGAGCCGCGGGGAATGGCGCGGGCATCACTGGGGCGTCATCAAGAAATGCCTCCGAGGCGGGCGCTGGGCAATTCGAGCACTGGCCGCGCGTGAAAGATTTACGAGATGGTCGACCATCCACCGTGCAGAAGGATCGGCCCCAGGTGAAGAAGCTGCAGTTCTGCGGGGAAGCCCTCCCGACGCACTTCTTGCGCCCAAACAGCGGACGCAGCGGTCCAGGCATTAAGCGCCCAGAACCCTTGTATTCACGGATAACAGACTTGAACGAACTGGGCGCGCAATGCAACTTCATGCACGGTGCGCGATGGACAGGCATCCCGAACATGCTATGCGTCGGTCTGTCCTGCCCGATTGAAGACAGAGTCAAGGGAAAACGCATGCAGATGGTTCATGGATGTCCGTGCGTACTTGGGAACGGGCGGATTCAGCCAGGCCTGCGGATGGAATCTGAAGTTTTGATCATGGTGAGCCTCAAGAATCAACTTCGTGACAACTTCCTGGTCTGGCGGTGTGCCAACGACATCATCATGACGTCGGGTATTAATGGCAGGATTCCGCCAAGTCGCCTTGCCCAACTCATTGGCATTGAGCCTAGCGGTGTCCAGTGCAGGTACGACCGATTGGGCAGGTTTGGGCCAGCGAATTGCATCTCGACGACAACCAGCGGCGAAACCTGCAAAGTCCCGAGCGTGTTCCGAAGGATTGGCATGACAATCCGTGCGATGCGTCCACGTTGAGGGGATGGATTGCGCCGGTTACTCCCTGCGACCTCACAGCCCCTACTCCGACACCTACGGCGGAGGTGGAACATGCCTCTATATTCATGATGCAAGAGGTGCATCAAGCGGGGGCCTGCGGGAGGCTCGGGTGGATCATGGATCCAAGCTCAGAGCGCTGACTTGTCTGGTATGACATCCAGCGGGGTTGCGCTGAACGACGGACTTTATGCGAGTGACCCGCGGCGTAATCAGGCGCAGCAGTTGCCTGTATTTGCGGGACAACCCGCCGCATTCGCGCCCGTGAGCAGCGCCGCTGCCCCATTCGGCACTCCGCAGACAGCTGGGGGCACCAACGGCTTGCAGGCCAGACTCCAAAGCATCAGGATGGACCCTCAGCTATACCAAGCCTTGCAGGCCACATCACCCATTGCATCTCTGATGTTGCGGGGCAACTTGCCACTGCGGACCATGAGGCTGCCCTGCGGGCCGGGGGCCCATTAGGGCAGCAGCAGTGGATGCGCTGGCAGATGCGCGAGGCTTTGGAGAGCATGAGGCAGGACGGAATTGACTCACCTTCCGAACGCCAGCTGGACTCCACCGTGGGAGTATCTTTCAGATGTTAATCCATGTCCAGACCATCCATATACATATATATATATATACACAATCTCGCTCTCTCTCTCTCTCTCTCTCTTTATATATATATTGTATATATGGATGCATACAAGCGTTTTCCAGCCATCCGATCTTTGATCCGACTGCTGCTGACCGGTCTCTGGCACCACAAATGGATGCGCCCGTGCTTTCTGATTACTATGCGCAGACGACGGGCGTCCCTCGGGTCGGTATTCAACCCGAAAGCCCGTGCGTTCGGGCGACAGCAGGCGATTTCTATAGGTCCCAGCTGACGCGGGGAGCTGGATACGAGGCCGGCATCCCTGGCCAGGTGCCCCTGGGTACCTGGCAGCCCCTATGGACCAAGAAGTGAATCAACACGGTCCAGAGCTGATAGTGCCTACATCGATGGGGGGGCTGCGTCCCGAGATACCGGCCACCCACGAGGCGCAGCAGGCCAACCTCTCAATACAACTAGCTAGCCAATGACGCAATCGGGTGCGAGAGCTACGCCGCATGATGAAACGTGCGGGGGCACCCGCTGCTCCTGCGACGGTGGGGCAACCCGCCATGAGTTCGTCGACAATTGTTGCGATGGAATCAATGCCTGTGGGGCCACCAATGGCACTTGCAGTCCCGCCTAGCCGATATGAGATGGGAGAGTCCACGCTTGACCGACAGACGCGCATCAGGCCATCAGCAACGCCACCGATGATCAGTGACGATGACTTCACCTAGTGTGCCATGTGCCTTGAACAATCTGTATGCCACGACAAGATGTGGAGGCTTCCGTGTGGCCATATTTTCCACGCGCAGCGTTGGGATCGCATAACGCGCGTACGCGTGGAGCGGCAGATGGACGGTGCACCAAGCGAGGCCCAATGTGTTATTTGCAGAGGTGCAGGCCCCATCGCAGCTGAGTTTCACTATGCCCTTGCCGGGGGGCATAACGAAGCGGATCGACATGAAGAAGTACTTCGCGGGGCAGGTGAATTCAGAGACCTCCGTGAAGAGCTAGGCCGCATCGCGGCGACGATGACACGCGATGCGGCTGCTGCAGGGGCACCCGCTGCATCTGCGGAGCAACCTGCTGCACCTCCATGTGCATGGCCGAACCCAACAGCGCCGATGCCAGCCGCAGAAGTGCAGATGTCTTTGGTGGCCGACTCAGTAGCTACTGCAGGGGCACTTGCTGCAACGACGCCAGCAGGGTACCTGCCAATGAGGCATGGCTGATGCGAATGGCCGGCACTTGCATACTTTTCCAAGGCGCCTGCTGTGCGCGCCAGGGACAGCGGCGGACCCGGCTGCGCGGCTGCCGCAGGATAGGAACGCTCATCTCATCATTATCACCCGCGCGCCCTTGTCATTGAGGATATACGAACAGCTTGCGCTGAACTCCGAGCTCGAGGATGCACGTGTGACCGTATTGCACACGGAGGTTGTGACCTCTACTGGCACGCAGTATTTGGGAGGGTTACTATCAGGGGATTACCGTCTACTGCGGGTGGCAACGCCCGCTGACTGGCATGTACGATTGTTTGGATAGCGGGCGGGGCCACACTTCCAACGCATCTGAAATCTGATGATCAAAGCTCGGGCTTTACGTATGTCTATTGTACTTGTGGGGGCTCCAGGATACGTCTGGAAATTAGGGCCTGCACGCGATGCTATGGAAGTTTCTGGCGTACACATCATGCGACTGCGATGCTGCCACTTCGGTCTGAGATATGACCGTTCGAGTCGCTTACCGAGCGGTTCGTACTTACAGGTGGCAACCACCTACACGCGCATTCCCACCAATACGTGGAAATGCGCGCGCCAAACTGCGGGGGAATCTGCGCAACGCGCAGAGCATGAGTTTTATTGGCACGGCCAAGGCGCCCAGAGGGCGGAAGGGCGACACGAAGCCATCATGACTGCAAGCCTGGTTTATCACATAGACTGTCATAATACACAGAGAAACTAAACAAGTACAGTACACCTCTGCGTACACACGCGAGAGGATAAAGGATTTCGGACTCACGCCCAGTCTCCAAAGCACGGCCCTCAACGGGATTATGTGGCACGCCGGGCGACCATGAACCTCGACGGCGATATTCTTATCCAAGATGTCCAGGTTCAAGATCAACCTACCGGGTACAATTACAATGCACCATTACCGAACGGTGTGACGAACATTCGTACTCGACTATACTGGGAGCCTCTGGCGCCAGTCTTACTCGGAAGCGAGGGGCAGCGACCGCGCCCAGGGCGGGTCACGACCGTCGGTGACGATCGTCTTCCCCCTCGATTGAGCGCGGCCGCGCGCTACCCCCTATTCCCGAATTTCCGACACTTACTCCTCCCGCTACCGAACAACAAGAGACATCACTACCTATCGATGTTTAGATTAAAGCAGAAAGAAAAGCAGACATCTGATTTAGAAGCCGGCATCACACCTCGCGAGATACCCAAGGTAGCCGAAGATGGCAGCGACGATTGCGGCGAGGACCTGAAGGGCCTCGGGCGTGGGGCTCACTAAGCCAACGTTCCCCTAGACGCCGACAGCAACGAGGATGATGAAACCCCCATCACACTGCCCGCGGGCTTACCTGCGGATGCATGCCGATGTGTTTCCCATAAGCCCAACCTTTTGATACGGACGACACAACAAGGTAAACGTGCTGGAACTGTGCGAAAGCAACAGGGAAGTATCGCAGAAGACCAGGACGAAATCATGCACCACTTGGATGCGGTCTTCGTCAATGTTGGTATGCTACAACCTAGCTGCAGGAAGATTGGACTGCCGTCCGGTTTCAATACTAAGGTGAATTACGACACGTGGTATGAACACCACAAGGAATTCACTCTGCACGTGAAGCTATGTGGAAGGATTGCCGTGCGTCAAGACGACTTCTGACAGTTTTATTTATGAGAACAACAAGTGGGTATCTGGGTGGATGAAATACCACCTTTGACGACATTGACAAAACGCGAGGGCACTCGCACAGTCAACATGGGCCAATGCGCCACGGGTCTTCGTGACTCGCATGGGGTATTAATAAGTGAACCTATTGAGATAATGGCCAATCGCCGTCTTTTGCTGACACCCTTCGAGAGCAAACGGTGCACGGGCAATCATCAACGCGCCTTGGTCTGCAACATGGAACTGGCCAGGGCAGCCCCGTATGCTCCGAAGATGCAATCCCTCTTCGTTGAAGCACTTCAAATTGCACATGGCATGTTCCTAGTAAGCCGTGATCCCTGTCGTGATCATTATCATTCGTCCTCGGTTCTCGTTGCGAACATGCGGGGGGTCGACTTGGATGACCCAACTATCCGTCGACATCCTGACGGATCGATCGCGGGGCCACCATCAGGGAGATGGGGATGTTCAGAACGCGCGCACAACGTCAGCGCGCACTCCCCATCGCAGGGCGGGGGCCCTAAACATTGTGGGTGGCGCGACAAGGAGGATATTTACTGGGATGGCCCGAGCTGCAAGAAGAACTACGGTCAGGCTTAACCTGTTCACATACGCACGCCTGGCAAGTGCAAATTTGCCAGAGCGTGGGAGCTGCCTGACAGCCGCGGACAGGAGCCTCCGGCTCCTGCCGAGCCGGCAGCGCCACCTTTTGCGTCGGCAGCTGCTTCCCAGGCACCAGCCGCCAAGAAATTTCGCGGTTACGTGCTCCGAGGCCTGGTTCCGGAGCTGAACCAACGCAGGGCGCCAGCAGCCACGACGTCGCAGTAGGGAGACATGCCGCTGAACCGGCTGCGGGGCGACCTGCCTCGAGCGGAGCCGGCCGCTCGGACGATCGCAGACGGCCACTGCAGATAGTTGCCAGACGAGGGCGACAGCAAGGGGGATATCCACCTCCACCACCACCTGCAGGTGAACATACAAGGCTTTCAAGGCTTGGTCCTCCACCTCCATACCACCTCCACCTCCACCGCCTGCTGCTCGTCCAAGGCTTTCAGATTGGTCAAGGTTCGACATGCAAATCAGTCTACATAACCCACGCAGCCTTGACCCGGGCGCGGTAACGCGCAAGGTGCGACAACTGGGTTCGCGGTGGTTCCGCGCCAAAGAGCCCAAGACGAGAGTCATCTTAACCAAGGTTGATCTGGACAGCGTCGGGCTGAGCCTGGTAAAAGGCGCATGTGATACACGTCGGGAGTGCAGGGCTGGGGACAAGCCAGGGCATGCCGCCATGCCGTCTTTTGCACAACCTGGCAAGTTTCACGATGAAGTCTGATGCGATCTGACGTTCTACAAACAGGAACACCACATTTCATATGATCGATCGCAGCATTCGATATGGCGCTGGAATCGAGATACCAGATAAAAACATGACCAGCATTTTAGACGCGCTTCACCAGTGATGGATGCAATTCGGACCGGCCAAAGTACTCTACTCCGACGGGGAAGGTACATTTAACAACGACACCGCAGAGGCAGTCTTAAGGCAAAAGGCGCTGGGCTGAGGATACGTGCGCGTGGACAACGCTACGACAACGGAAGCCAGACATGGCACATTACGACACTTATTTCACAGCATGGAAGCTGAACTCAACAGGTTAGACATACGTCCTGTGTTCACACGTCTTCTGCATGAAGCGCGATTTGTCGCCAGCGCGTTCACCTTTACAATGGGGTGTCTCCATGCAACGCAGTGTTTGGGCGGCAACCAGCAATGCTACCCGACCTGTCTGTCCTGAACCACGAACAGCAGACGGAAACATCAGGCCACTCTCGAGAACAGATTATCCGGCGGGTAAGCATTGAGGCTTTTATTCAAGCCACTGCAGTAGCGAAAAAATCGTGCACTACGGACCAAGACTACTATCACTGGCCGGCATTACTATGAAGAAGAAGATCTGTTCTGACTGTCATCGCCCCACTACTACGAAGGACGACTGGGTTGGCCGGAGTGGACCTTTGCCAGTCATGCGAAACGATACCGGCAGGGGTCAAGTCATCATACGAGTGGAGAATCGCGATTTACAGGTCCAATACGGCGACGCACGACATTCACTAAATTCAAATACATTGGTCGAAGCCTTGATCGAGAAATCGGCTCGGACAACGCAGCAATACGGATTGCGTTGGCATTCGTGGCCTGTCTACCTGCGGGGCGACCTGCTATGAAATTTGGCCACATCCCGACCTGGGAGTGAAAGCTCCATATGTCAAGTGCGAGCCGGCAATCTCCTATACCTCATCAGGAACTTCTTCCGCATCGAGAACGTATAGTCTCTGTCAGGCTAGCTCAGAAAGAGCATTCACAAGCAACCTCCGGCGGTTCATGCTGACAGCAGCGCGCTGGCGCATCATGACAACGACGCGAACCCAGGCTCCCACTATCACGAAGCCGAGGGCACTGCCCTCAACATATACGACATAATTTGATCAGCAGATTCTAGAATCATCTAGTGCCTGAAGTCCACCAAACCTCAAGCGAGCTTCGACCAAGATATGACGAAGTTTGAAGAACTGGCTGACGCACCGACACAAGGCAACGACGCCAGAGAAGAACCATAATCCGAGCCACCGCAGGCAAACGGACGGCTATCCATTATTCATGAGGAATCAGAAGTGGACTTCGAGGCACATATTATGGAGGTGCTGTGCACTTGCATATCAGTTGGATACGACAGATGATGGAATCGTGCAATGTGCGCAGTGGTGTGACACTTGCGACATGACCGCGGATGGCCACACCACAGGGAGCATCGACAGAGACGCGCTCCTACAGGTCATGGGAGGAACGCAATCCTTCAAGCACGACATAACAAGACACTTGCCATACAGGGTTGGCCAGACCAGACAAGACCGTCTGAGCCGCTTGAGGAGCAATCGTCTGCAAGATGACTTGCTTGCGAGGTAGTTTGCTTGCAAGGGCGCTTGCGTGCGGGTTGACCTTCATTGGTGAGCCCGCCTGCTGCTGCCTACCTTGTGAACATAGCGTTTTACTGTATAGTTGGCGGCGGACTCACGCTTCTTCTCCTCCCCTCCGACTCTAAAGGAGGCTGGGGCAAAGGCGAGAGATGGCGATTGTTTGTCCGCGGTCGTTTGTGCTCATGCGGCCGGCCGCCAGCATTTGACGGCACCTCATCGCGAGGCACACTACTTGCCATCGATACCGACAACACATTCGCTTGACATGGCCCGTCGCTCCCGAAACGATCTCCTACTTCTGGGGCTATCGTTGCTACGGTACAACAGAGTTGGATATGGGTTTCGCCTTGGGCGAACCATATGGCTGGGCCTCCCAACCCCTTTCACATTTACCCACTTCGGTTTTCTGGATGGGGGGGGGTCGAACCTGGTGACCCCCCTCGGTTTTTTCTGGGAGGGGGGGGGGGTCGAACTGGCACTGACCCCTCGGGTTTGTTTTCTGGTGGGTGGGGGGGTTCGGGGGGGGGATTGTGCCGCGGGGAAGGGGGGGAAAGGGGGTCCAGCAGAGCGGGGGGGATTTCGGAGGGGGTGGGAGGGGGCCCGGGCTCTGGAAGAAGAAGGGGGGATTTTCCACAGTAAAGCGGCGGTGGTTCACTCTCGCTCGAATAACCAAATCGGCATATACATAAAATGTTTGGTATTTTTTCGCGGATTTCTTGGATCGGCGCTGGGCCCCTCTTGGCGGCGCCTGCGGCACCGCCCCTGGCGCGCTCCGCGCGCCAGGGAGGGGATCCAGCGACGATCCAAGAAACCCGCGTGGACTTCAGGAACCTTGCGTATGCCCCTTTGGATCCTCCAAGGTGGGGATGTGAAAGGTATGGACAGTGGTAGAGGGAGGGAATAGTTACATTGGCAGGGCGCGGACCACGCCACTCAAGACGAATCTGGCAGCACTATTTCTCTTCACCCTCTCCTCCTGACCCCCTGAGGCGGGCGAGCGTGCGAAAGCGGGGGGGCCACAGGCGGGGGGGGGGCTCGACGCGGCGCTCCAGGCACCTGGCGAAGATGCCGCTGGAGGCAGACCTCGTCCAGGCACTGTCAGCCAGGAGAGGTTGAAAGATCTGAGGGGGAAGGGGGGAGGGTGAGGAGCAGGACTGTGAGATCAGGATGTTTCAGTTTTTGACACCGGGCGTCTTCGCCCAGCTTCGGGCCCTGGTTTCGGGCCACGGTTATGGGCTCGAGAAACGCCGCTATACGATGGGGTCCAGGGCTCATGTTTCGATTTACGAGAAAGTGCATTTTTCCGCAACGTCGCTTCTCAGGAGAGGAGGAGCAGGAACAGGCGCAGCAGGAAAAGCAGGAGCATGGCAGTAGCGGAGCGCGGAGCAGGACGAGGGGCACGAGGGGCAACAGGTGGAGGAGGGCTTGGAGGACGAGGAGGAGGAGGAAGAGGAGGGGGAGGAGGAGGGGGAGGAGGAGGAGGAGGAGGAGGAGGAGGGAGGAGGAGGAGAGAGGAGGAGGAGGAGGAGGACCGAGGGGAGATGAAAAGGGAGGGGCAGGAGGAGGGGGGAAGGGAGGGAGGGAGGGGCGGGGCAAGCCTGGCAGGGCCACCGAGGGGCGGGCGCAGCACGCGACCCAGCTGCAGGGCCGGGGGCCCGCGGGGGCCGAGAAAGCAGGAGGGGGGACGACGACGACGACGACGACGACGACGACGACGACGACGACGACGACGACGACGACGACGACGACGGCGACGACGGCGACGACGACGACGACGACGACGACGACGGCGACGACGACGACGACGACGACGACGACGGCGACGACGACGACGGCGGCGGCGACGGCGGCGACGACGACGACGACGACGACGACGACGGCGACGCCTTCCGCGCTCCGGCGAGGCCGCCTCGGGTCTCGCCGAGACCGCGGTGCGCGAGTGGACCCGGCAGTACGGGCGGGCTTCGGAGGCGCGGAGGGCCCCGGGCGCCTCCCGCGGCCCGCGCCGCGTGCCGCTGCCTCCTGCCGCCCTCGCCCCTGCCCTCGCCGCCCGCGCCTCCTTTCTGCCCCCCCCCTCCCAGCCTCCCTGCCCCCCTGCCTCCCTCCTCCCTTCTTCTCCCCTCCCTCCTCCCCTCCCCCTCCCCTCGCTCCTCCCCTTGTCCTCCTCCCCTCCTTTCCCCCCCCTCCCTCCCTCCTGCCTCCCCTCCTCCCCTCCCCTCCTCCCCTCCCTCCTCTCCACCCCCCTCCTCCCGCCCTCGCCTCCCTCCCAGCCTTCCTCCCCCTGCCTCCCTCCTCCCGTGCCTCCTCCCCCCCCCTCCTCCCTCCCTCCCTCCCTCCTCCCGCCCTCGCATCCCCCCCAGACATCACCGCGTCGTAAAAAAAAAAATCACGACAGGGAAGCTTTTGTCGCCCATGTTCGGCCCTGCCTCCCTCCTCCTCCCTCCCTCCCTCCCTCCTCCGTCCCCGCGTCCTTAAAACTTACCCTGGCGACGTAATTACCCAACAGGTGATGACGTGACATGGGCGCTTATACTTCTGCGATCGGCATTCGTGATGCTCGCAGCCCCCCAAGGATTGCGAGGTCCCGCTCGGATCTGCGCGGTGCTTCACTCCGCTGGACCCGCCACCAGCCTTCGAAAGTAGCGACGGTTTCGCAGATCGCAGCCCCCCAGGGTCGGCGAGGTCCCGCTCAGGTCTGCGCGGTGCCTCACTCGGCTGGACCCACCAGCAGCCCTCGAAAGTGGCGACGGTTTCGCAGATCGCAGCCCCCCAGGGACGGCGAGGTCTCGTTCAGATCTGCGCGGTGCCTCACTCAGCAGGACCCACCAGCAGCCCTCAAAAGTGGCGACAGTTTCGCAGATCGCTATGCTGCCCCCCAAGCAGCCTTCGAATGTGATGATAGTTTCGCAGATCGCAGCCTCCCAGGGACGGCGAGGTCCAGCTCAGATCTGCGCGGTGCCTCACTTCGCTGGACACCAGCAGCCTTCGGAAATGGTTACACTTTCGCAGATCGCAGCCCCCAAGGGTGACTGCGAGGTCCCGCTCAGATTTGCGCGGTGCCTCACTCCACTGGACCCACCACCAGGTCACGAAAGTGGTGACAGTTTCGCAGGTCGCTATGTTGGCCCTCCAAGCAGCCTTCGAAAGTGATCACAGTTTCGCAGATCGCAGCCCCCCAGGGACGGCGAGGTCCTGCTCAGATCTGCGCGGTGCCTCACTCCGCTGGACCCACCAGCAGCCCTCGAAAGTTCTTACAGCTTTGCAAATCGCAGCCCCCCAGGAACGGCGAGGTCCCGCTCAGATCTGCGCGGTGCTTCTTTCCGCTGGACCCACCAGCAGCCCTCGAAAGTGACGACGGTTTCGCAGATCGCAGCCCCCCAGGGACGTCGAGGTCCCGCTCAGATCTGCGCGGTGCTTCGCTCCGCTGGACCCACCGCCAGCCCTTGAAAGTGGCGACGGTTTTGCAGATCGCAGACCTCCAGGGTCGGCGAGGTCCTGCTCAGATCTGCGCGGTGCCTCACTCCGCTGGACCCACCAGCAGCCCTCGAAAATGGCGACGGTTTTGCAGATCGCAGCCCCCAAGGGACGGCGAGGTCCCGCTCAGATCTGCGCGGTGCCTCACTCCGCTGGACCCACCAGCAGCCTTCCAAAGTGGCGACGGTTTCGCAGATTGCAGCCCCCCAGGGACGGCGAGGTCCAGCTCAGATCTGCCTGGTGCATCTTTCCGCTGGACCCATCAGCAGCCTTCGAAAGTGGCGACGGTTTCGCAGATCGCAGCCCCCCAGGAACGGCGAGTTCCCGCTCAGATCTGCGCGGTGCCTCACTCAACAAGACCCACCGCCAGCCCTTGAAAGTGGCGACAGTTTCGCAGATCGCAGCCCCCCAGGGACGGCGAAGAGAGGGCAGGAGGAGGCGGGAGGCGGGAGGAGAAGGACGCGCGAGCAATGCTCTATTCAAAACGAATGCCCAACCAAGGAGGGTCGGTAAATATCACGACGACAGGTGTTCGGCAATTTTCGGTATCTGCGGCCCCCGAGGCCGTCAAGAAATGGGCTCAGGATGAGACGCCAGTCCCAGAGGAAGGGTTGCGGGACTTCTCCGGGGGCCGCGCATGGTTTCGGCCTCCGGGGCCCTGAACGGACCCCAGGACCGTCAGAAAACGACTCGGGTCGGAGAACCTGCCCTCGAGAGGTTGCCCAGACCTCCAGGGGTCCACGCACCGAAGATGACATCGAAGCCCCGGATGTTTGGGCCCCTGCCTCCTTCCCAGCCCTCTTCTTCCTTCTTCCCTTCTCCCGCTCCTCCCCCGCAGTCTCCAGTACTCAGCCGATGGCCGCCTCATCCCTGAAGAGGGTCGGGTACCCTTTGAGCCGATGGCGAGCCTGGTAATTCTCCCTCTCCTCCCTCTCCCGGCCACGCGCAGGGTGGGGTAGAGAGATGGGGGAAGGCTTCTTAACACCACCCCTTATTTCTGAGAAGGCGGGGGCCTTCTCTATAGATGCAGGTCCGGCGCCTTCTGAGAAGCCTTTCCCCCTTGTGTGAGCCGCCAACGCTTCTCCTCCCTCCCTCCTCCCCATTTCATCCTTCCTCCGCCTGGGAGGGGGCGGCGGTGTTCCCTGTTCCCCGTCGGCGCCGCTGCCCCGAATCCAATCGGCTCTCGTCTGCTGCTAGCTCGCTCGCGTCTGCACGCCTGCTTAGCCGTGCTGTGTAGTCGCTTCCAGCAAGATCCTCCTCCTCCTCCTCCGGCTTTTCTCCTCCATGCTCGGGCTCCTCCCCTCGCCCTCCTCCCCCTCGCCCTCCTCTAACTCTAGCCCTAACTCTAACTCCTCGCCCCTCTCCTCCTCCTTCCCTCGCCCTCCTCTGACTAGCTGGCTCCCCCCCCTCCTGCACCTAGCCCAGCCGCCAGCTCGTGGCTAGGATTCGGAGGCTCATCTCTTGGCTGCCTTTACCTGTGCCTCCCCCTCCTGCTTTTCCCGTCCTCCTGCTTTTCCCGTTCTCCTGCTCTTCTCATCCTCAACACCCTCCTGTACCAGCTCCCTTCCTCCCCCCCGCCCTCACTCTACGTACTCCTGACCCTCCCTCGTCCTCCTCCCCCTCCTTCTCCCCCTCCCCCTCCTCCTTCTCCTCCTCCTCCCCCTCCTCCTCCTCCTCGCAGGTTTAGTCCGCAGTGCCTTGGCTTCGATCGGGTACAGGCGTAATTTCTCCATTGCAGTTGGTTAGTTTGCCGACGTGGGCGAGGAGGAGGAGGCGGAGGAGGAGGATGATGAGGAGCGGGGTTGGAGGAGGCGGAGGCGGAGGAGGAGGAGGAGGAGGAGGAGGAGGAGGAAGAGGAGGAGGAGGAGGAGGAGGAGGGAGGGGAAGGCAGCGGAAGGGTCATGGACGCAATATGATTTGATCTTCATGTCCGAGTAGCGTCAAACAACAGGTGAAGGGTCGGCGATGATGTGTCCCCCGCGCAGTGGCGACGCCGCCTACCCTTCCCCCCCCTCCCTGCACGCAGGAGGAGTGATCGCAAACTCTGCAGCACACTTTGGAGGGCCAAGCCAACCTGCTTCTAGAAGGCCAACATCTAGGGCCGATGTCGAAAACCGTTCTCACGTCCTAGCCAACAGCGTCCATGGACACCTTGGGTGCCGTGACGTCCATAGACGATTTCGGGGGGATACGTCCATGGACAACGTGGCCGTTGACGGCATGCTCCTGTTCTAGAGCAGGTACCACATGGTATTCCAACGCACATTGGCTCAAATTCGCGCAGCTTCAACAAGGAGCAGTGGTCGGCCACGCGCGAAGGGGGGTTAGGGGGAGGGGGGAAGGCCTCTTAGTAGGAGCGCCCCTGCTTCTGAGAGGCCTTCCCCCCTCCCCCATACCAGCTCGCTTGCGCCGCTGGAGTGGGGAGAGGACAGGGAGGACGAGGACGTAAACGACGGGGGGGGGGGCGAGCAGGGAGGTTAAGCAACTCCTGGGAGGCTTCAAGTCAGAGTCGGCGCTGGTATACAGTCGGGGCGTTGACCTAAGGAACGATCAACAAGGAACGAGGCCCTTTTTTCCCATAAGTGTAACTTCGATTCTCCATCGAATACCTCAAGAAGACCTAAGACAAACTAGAACACAATCAAGAAACACTGAGCCCTCCCAAACGAAAAGTGTTCCTTCTTCAGCACCCCTAATGTATAGCCGCGGTCGAAGGCCAGCCTGACACAGCACAATCCCATGCAGTCCGGATGCACCCCGCCTCCAGCTTGGCATTGGGGCTCCTGCTGGGCCAATAGTCTGGCTCCATGGCCCCTTGATCGGGCTCCAGGACCCTCACGAAGGCCTCCGAGGAATTACAGTCGGGGCGCTGAAGAAGGAACCTTTTTCGTTGGGGAGGGGCTCGGTGTTCCTTGATTGTTCCAAAGGTTGCCTCGGGTTTTCCTGAGGTTTTCCATGAGAAATCGAGGTTGAACCTATGGGAAAAAGGGGCCTCGTTCCTTATTTTGGGTTCCTTAGGTCAACGCCTCGACTGTACCTCCCGAGGGAGGGCAGGGCCGGGCGGGGCAAGGACAGAGAGAGAGGTCGGTCCAGAGCGTTCCGGACCGCCCTCGGAGCGTTCTGGAGCGCTCTGGCACGGCCGCGGCGCTCGACGCGTCCTACCCCCGATCTGGCCATGCCCGATCTGCCCGATCTTCCCCCTGATCGGTTGAAACGCCACACCGTCTTCCTCCTCCTGCTCCTCCTCCTCCTGCTCCTCCTCCTCCTCCTCCTATCTCTCCGCTCTTCCCCTCTCTCGCCCGTCCCTTCGCTGCCCGGCGCCCAACATGTGCAGATCCCACCGCCCAGGTCCACGTCGTGCAAGAACCAAGCAAAAGGCAGGGAACCTTTCTGGACCAAGCCCACGACCAGGACCCTCTCCCAGCCCCCAGGGCTTTTGGGTACCGTACACTCCGTCGTCCCGACCGGCGGCGACCCCGCCGCTGCCGCTCAATGTTGAACGCCGCCGGCGACCCAGAATCGGCAGATGTTGAACGATCTGATGTTTCGGGAACTGCTGATCGTTCAAGTTTGAGCGATCCCTGCGATGCCAGGAACCAACAGCAGGGTCTGAACGACATGGACCTGCCGTATAGTATATTTGTTTCTGGTTTGCATTTTGCTTCTGCCTTGGCTAGGCTTTGCATCAGGGGCAACGATATGGGGGGGAAGCATAGTGGGGGATGCAGCGACCCCCAATCGCCCATTGGACCACGCCGATAGGGGTCCGATAGTTTTTATTTGCCCAGGAGCGCGCGGGCTCACGATCGGGAGCCTGTCGCCGTTCTATCGGCGATGTATCGCAGATTCCAGGTCGATGTGTCCCCCCCTTTCGTTGCCCCTCATAGCTCAGGAGAGGAGCAAAAACAAACGGAGTGGAGGGGAGGACGAAAGTCCAAAAAGTATGACACACATGGGGACCG
This sequence comes from Prorocentrum cordatum, assembly GCA_963575745.1. NCBI lineage: Eukaryota > Dinophyceae > Prorocentrales > Prorocentraceae > Prorocentrum > Prorocentrum cordatum. Next base: position 297,133 of record CAUYUJ010021570.1, on the reverse strand, counting down.
TTTGAGAGTTGTATCTATAGTGGGAAGGAAGCCATGCCAAGAAACCCCTTGCTTGCCTCCAGGGTGCCCTCGGTTTCTTGGGCTTCGATGGTTTTGCGATCGCAGGCGTGCCGCTCCCACACGAAAAAACAATTCATAGACGTCCTGGGCTTTCGGGGTTGGGTGTCTTGTGGACTGTTTCTTGTGGCCGAGGTCCTCGTTGCGGTCGATTCCCAGGAAAAGATGGGAAACATGTGGAAAATGGAGGGGAAGACGAGCGTCCAGAAAGTAGGAAACATATTGGGATTCTTGGGAGATGTGTCTGCAGTGGAAACCCATGCCAAGAAACACCCTGCTTGCCTCAAGGGTGACCTGGGTTTCTTGGGCTTCGATGGTTTGGCGCTGGCAAGCGTGACGCTCCCACAAAAATCATGGGTGTCCTGGGACCTCAGTGTTGGGCTTCTTGTGGAAGGTCTCACTATGGTCGAGCTCCCGCCTTCAGTCACATGGCACGCGGCGGGGCGCTGCGCCGCGCCCGCCCCGCCGCGCCCTGCAAAGCAAAGGTCGAGATGGGAAGCATGTGGGAAGTGGAGGGGAGGACGGGAGTCCAGGAAGTCCGTGGCACATGGGGACCCTTGGGAGCTGAGCCTGTTCATCTGTGCGTCCCTGGGCGCCTTCGGTCGCAGGGCGCGGCGGGGCGGCGCCGCGCCCGCCCCGATGGCACCAGGCGGACGACATCAGCGTCCTGCTGTACCGACACCCGCCGCAGGCGGAGTGAGGAAGCATCGGGTGCCTGCGTCGAGCTCCTCTCGGCGGCGAGCCTCGGAGGAGGAAAAGGTGCGGTCAACCCGCATTCGGAAGGATGGGCGGTGCTCCTCCTCGCCTCCTCGCTCCAGCCTTGGCCACTTTCGTTGGCCGCGCCCCGCTCGAGAAGCTTCGAAGCGGCCTTCCAAGGCCCTGGCATCCTTGTCGCGCACCCTTCTGGTACAGGCCGACTGTATCCTTACCGCTACCCTTCCCTCGCCTTCGCATTTTTGGGGCCTCCTGCGAGGCCCTCGTCGCCACCGCTGGCTCTGCCTCGAAGTTTTGGTCAGAACGCACCCTGGGAGAGGTCTGGGAAGTAGCGGCATGGGTACTGTTTGGTATCCCCGAGAGTTCCTGCGGGAAGTCGCTTGCACGTGGTTAAGAGTGACCCTTCGCCGGAGTGAGCTGTGGTCCAGGCCCACAAGGATCCCCCGATCGTCGAACGCGATGCGACAGAGGCGTCTTGCGCACCTGTGTTCGGTCCCCCAGCGGCCCCCAGCGGCCTCTCAAGAAGTCGCGCACCAAAGATCACTATTGCCCAGGGTCGCTCTCTTGCGTGTGGCCGCGGATTGCCCAGGGTCACTCTCTTGCGTGTGGCCGCGGAAGGGAGTGGCGGGTCTTCTCAGAGGCTCTGAAGACCCCCGGCTTTCTGATAATATTTCTGGGCTTGGGCGTCGCGTTCTGGGGGATTGCCAATTGGGGGGGTTGGCGAGGGCTGTAGCCGAGGCGCCCTCCAGGGCCCTGGAAGGGGCCCTTTCCGCACCTGCCTGCAGGACCCGAGAGGTGCACCCCCTCCTCCCCCCCCCTCATTTCGGGCGGAGAGAACTATGCACATCCACCGATCCTGGCAAGGCCCCTCCTGGGCCCAGGATCGGTGCATGTGCCCTCCTGGCCAAGGCAGGATGGCGTATGCACCGATCCTGGGCTCAGGGTGGGCCTGGCCAGAAGCGGTGCATGTGCATAGTTCTCTTTCCTCTACATTTATCCTCCCCCCAGGAAGCGGCGCCCAACGAGCCTTTCCCGAAGGCACAGACAACGTCTCAGAAGGCCAGGGGGATTCTGAGACGTCCCGCCGCTTTCCCCTGAGATCTGACGACGCGGATAGTCGAACCATCGTAAACAAATCACGACCAGAGCACTGGACCCCATCTTTCTGCGGCACTTTTCGAACCAGATCGATCTGTGATGAGGGTTCCGTGGCTCGAAATATGGCGAAATGGCCCAGCTCGAAATACAGTGGAAACACATGCCAAGAGACACCTTTCTTGCATCCATGGTGTCCTGGGTTTCTTGGGCTTTCATGGTTTTGCGATGGAACGCGTGACCTTCCCACACTTGCAAACTAAAAGGGCGCCCTGGGGGCTCAGGGTTGGGGTTCTTGTGGAAGGTTTCTTGTGGTCGAGCTCCTGCTGCAATCGAGACGCCAAGATTCCGAAGGGAACAAACACAAAGACACGATTAACCGTCGACTCCCAGCAAAATATGGGACACTATGGGAAGTGTGTGTGCGCCGTGTGTGTGTGGGGGGGAAGACGAAAACCCAGAAACTATGGAAAGTTTGGAAATCCTGAGATCTGTGTCTATTTATTTGTGTGTCCCAGGGCCCCTTCAAAGATCTCAGGGTCCGAGGGGCCTCCTCCTTCCTCGCTTCCCCCACTCTCGCTCTCGCCGCCGCTCCTCGGACGGAAGGGCGGCGCGGCGCGCGCGCGGCCGCGCAGGGGGCGCGATGCATCGTCGGCCCTTCTGCTCGGGTCGGGCTCGGGTTCGCGCGGATGCTCGGAGGAGGAACAGTTGCAGTCGGACCGAGGCACGAGATCGAAGTTGGTTCGGGGAGGGTGCCTTTAAGTCGGGCATGTCTCTCTATACAGGAGGCTATGCAACAATAGTCAAAAGATAGTCGGGTACGATTTTCTCGACTAGTTTGAATATTTGCTGCCAAAACCCGCCTGTAGGAGGACATGTCTGACCTAAGGGTACTTTAGCGTTCTTCGAGTTTGTTGGATGTTCTTGTGCACCCTGGAGATGCTACCCTTGGACGTTCTGTGTGTGTGTGTCTTTTGGGGACGGAGGGTCTCGTGTTCTCGAAGGCTGCTCTTCTGGGGCCTGGGTCCGACGGTAGGTTCGCGGGCGACTGTTCTCCCCCAGTTCCTGAATTCCGCCCGAAGAGTTTGGCCGCATAGAAAGAAGGGGGGAAACCTGGGATACACCCCGAGGGGCTCGGACGCGCCCTTACCGAGGATGGACGCCCCCCCCAATGGCATAGCGGGGTGGAAATTTCCGGTTCGCTCGAAAACCGACGAAGCTTGAGATAGGGGGCGACATACCCCCTTGTGAGGTGCCCATACCGCTATACCCTTCCCCAGCTAGTTTTGTTGCCTGGGCCTCCTGGGAGCCCCCCTTTTTGGCTCAAGTGAACATCCGGCTCAATATTGCATTTGCGTGCGCTGTTTGAGCAGACTTGTTTGCAGGTATGCCCGGACGTGAGATCATGGCGAAAAAAAGGCTCTCCGGACGCCAAAAAGCACAAAGCCAAGATGTCCCAGGAACAGAAACTGGACAAATTATTTCAAAGCATGGAAAGGTGGGATAGCATGTACGACGTGACGAAGAGCATGAAGGACGACATCAAAAAGGCAGTCCATCTTGCACAGATCGCGAGTGATACTGCAGGAAAGGCCTTGGGGGAAATATCAAAGATCAAAGCAGGCATCGAAACGATGAAGGCCAAGGACGCGTCAATCGAGAATGACATGAAGGCGATGAGGAAGGAGATGGAGGACTTCGAGAAGGAAGGGATGAACATCAACAGGGAGGAGGTGAATGAGATTGTAAAGGAAAGGGTCAAAGAAGTTGTGAAGGAAGTTGTGAAGGAGGAGGCGGAAGGGTTGGGGGACAGAGCGAGGGGTTCTCCATTGGTGTCGAATGGGGGCCAGGGGTCCAGTACTTACACAGGAAAAGGGGCAGGCAAGGGGGCAGCGGTACAGGAACAGCGTTCCAGGACAGTGTCTTTTGGATATTTTCCAGAAGATACCAAAGAAACAACTATCAAACAATATTTGAGCGAGTGGACGAAAGACTATGAGGTGGAGGAGGTGTTCGATTTCGGGAAATACTCTACGAGAGGAGCCGCTCTTGTCAAGACGGGGGAAGGCATGTGGGACTATCTCGTCAGGAATTGGGGACAGCTCCAGCATGAGGTCATGGGGGCCACGGTGTACGCAAACCTTGACGCCACGCGTGACAAACATCCGGAAAAAAAACGAAAGGGGTCAGGAAAATCGCCACGACGATCATCGAGAACGGGGGGGCTAAGAAAGACATAGCAACACATTACGCTAAAGGGAAAGTGTGGTGGAAGGGCGCTAGGGTCGCCGAGTTGGGCGACAACGCAGGTAAGATGGTCTTGAAAGGCGATGCGGTACAGTACCAGAAGCATTATGACGAGCTCATGGCAGAGGAGCATGAATTTGATTTGCCATCCAATCCGGTCGCCACGAGACAGGGCATTGAGTCAAGCAGGGGAGGGAGTGGAAGAGGTCGATATGCCAGAGTGGATGGTGATGTGCCGTGCATTTTTGGGAGGAAGTCGACGGCTAACGCCGAGACGAATTCAATGCAACATGCTGTGCAGGACGATCTTGTTCATTTCGCGGCTCTGTGCTGGAATTATTGTGGCATGGTGGCGGGGGCGGTCGAATATATGATGCTTTTGTGATTGGATGGCGTGGAATGGCGCGCAATTATTTTGCAAGAGGGTCCGTGCTATGAAAGCGGTGCCTGTGTTATTTTGGAAGGAGGGCACGCTATGTTTATAGGAACGTACAGGGAATGGGTCAGGAGTGTTTGCGTTGTGGTGCACAGGAGGTGGGTAGACGCTGGGGCTGGCATGAAGTTCGCAGCAAATGGGAGATTGCAGGTACGATTGCTAAACAGCGCGTTCTCCGCATGCCAACCGCCCAGAGGAAGAATGCGAATATGCATTGGAAGACGCGTGCGCAGCGATGGAGGAGGGCAGGCGCAAAAACACACATCCACATATTAGGATGAGCGTGTTCTACCGCTGCTGGCGGAAAACCGGGGGGGGTCACTACCGGTTCGAGCCCCTCCCCCCCCCCCCCTCCCTCCGGAAAACTGAGGGGGGCCACTGCCGGTTCGAACCCCTTCCCCCCCCCCCCCTCCCCCAGTTCCTCATGAAAGGGGTGGGGTGGGCGCTGCCGGTTCGAACCCCCCCCCCCCCCTCTCCCTTCGAAAACCGAGTGGGGGCGCGGACAGTGGTGGGGGCGGTGTTGGCGGGGGCAGTGGCGAGGGGGCAGCGGGGCAGTGGTGGGGGCAGTGGGGCAGTGGGACAGTGGTGGGGACGGCAGTGGTGGGGACAGTGGTGGGGACAATGGTGGGAACAGTGGGGGCAGTGGACAGTGGTGTGGGCGGTGGTGGCGGGGGCACAGTGGGATTGAGGTGGAAACAGTGGGACAGTGGAGGGTACAGTGGGGGCAGTGGACAGTGGTGTGGGCGGTGGTGGCGGGGGCAGCGGCGTGGGGGCAGTGGGATTGAGGTGGAAACAGTGGGACAGTGGAGGGTACAATGGTGGTGGGGACAGCGGCAAAGGCGGCGGCGAGGACGGCGGTGGGACGATGGGACAGAGGTACAGCGGGAACAATGGTGGGGGCAGTGGGGACAGTGGTGGGAACAGTGGGGCAGCTCAGTGGGACAGCGGAGGAGTCAGTGGGACAGTGGGGACAGTGGGGATAGTCGGGCAGTGGTTGGGTCCGTGGAGACAGTGGGGAGAGTGGAACCGTGGTGGGAACAGTGGTGGGAACAGTGGGGACAGTGCGACAGTGGTGGGGGCACTGGTGGGGACAGTAGGGACGGTGGTGGAACCAGCGGGGACAGTGGTGGTGAGGACAGTGGTGCTGGGAACAACAGTGGGGGATGTGATGCGAGCGGTGGTAGGGACCGGGAGTCGTTTGCTGGCGGTGCGTGGGGGGTGGGGGGGGTCGACCGGCAGCGCCCCCCCCCGGTTTCGGGGGGGGGGGGGGGTACGAACCGGCAGCGCCCACCCCCCTCCGGTTTCGAGGGGGGGGGGGGGGGGGAGGGGGGAAGGGGGGGGTTAGGGGAGGGGGTGGTTTGCTGGGGGGGGAGGGAAGGAGGGGGGGGGGTCCAGAAGGGGGGGGGGGGGGGGGGGCCGGGCCCCTGAGGCAAAGGTTGGCAATTTTCTGCAGTAATGCGGCGGTGGATCACGCTCTTTCACATATTAGGTATGGGCGCACATGCAACCATTGGGAAGAACACGCCCATTGACGACCCCAACATCATAGGACAACATGGTCTGGGACACAGATGCGACAGAGGACGCTTGCTGGCGGGTTGGCTTCATGGGGTGCGGATGGCTGCAACCGCGACATTTGTCAATGAAGAGTTTCTAGCGTTTCTAGCGCAGTGGACGCATCGATTTTCGAGCCCGGGGCAGAAGCGGCAGATCGACTACGTCTTCGTAGATGAGATCGCCAACAACTCCGCCCGGGCACGGTGCGTTGTCGACGCAGACGGCAGGTCCGATCACAGAGCTTTCGCTGCAGATGTTCGTTTTCTTGGCAGGCCTGCCCGAAAGCAAGAGAAGAAGAACGCGCGCATCAACTGGGGGCCCAAACTTGACGAATTTGGGGCGCCAGCGCTCTGCCATCGAAGCCTCGACGAACAGCTGCCCCAACGAAGTCCGTCAGTTGATCCAGCGGGAGTCGTTGTAGAGGTGGCGTCGGGATCTGGGGCGACAAGGGCCGGCGCCAAGGGCCCCAAGCAAAGCGAAGCAATCCTGGAGCTCATGAACGAAAGGCGCGATGAACAAGACCCGCTCCGACGGTAGAACTTATGCAAAAAGCTGTTTGGCGGCCCTTTCGGGGAGACCGACGGCGCAGACAAGAAGACGAGCTGGAACTACTGAGATTGAAGGGATCTGGGCATGGGCTTTGCGGAACTTAAAGCAAAAACGTAGAGGCGCAGAACGGGCGACGCATTTCCAAGACCGCAATGGGGATATGAAGACTGACGGAATGTCGATTTGCAAAGTTTTTGCGTCGTTCTACGAGGACCTGCATCACGAGACAGACGTTCCGTGGGCAACGCCGCCAGATTATCCGCATGAAGATCGAATTACAGACAAATATTTGAACGCGGCACTCCAGAAACTCAAGAAAAGACAAGACAGGGGCGGATGATGGGTTTGGGTGGCGGAGATGTTGAAAACTGGCCACGCTGGCCTTGTTGCGGCAATTGCTGCGTTTTTCACTGGCATACTCCGGGGCGGTTTGCCACCGCCAGAAGAGTGGGAACTCACAAAGCTCAGGGCGTTATTCAAAAAAGGGGGCCCCACCATGCCCGAGTAGTATCGCCCTATAGCTATTATCCCCGCGATGGCTAACTTATTCAGCACTGCGTTATACGATCGGGTCGCCGACGACATCGATGCAACATTATCCAGGGAACAGTTCGGGTTCCGGCCAGGCCGGGGGCGCGCCGACGCAGTTCACATCGCCAGAACGGCGGGCGAGAAATATTTTGAGAGGGGGGGGGGGCTTTGGATTGCCGCACTGGACGTGGAGAAAGCATTTGACCGTGCACACCATTCGGCTCTTTTCGACGCTCTTGTGCAGAACAACATCGACATGCCAGCGGTGTCTATGTTGCGCCGCTTGTACTTCGGAGTCAGAGGATACGCATCCGCGTGGCCAGGGGCTGATAGCAGGATGTTCGGCATGAGTCGGGGCGTCAAGCAGGGCGACCCGCTGCCCCCAATTATTTTCAATTTGGTGTTAGACGGAGTCGCGAAAGAAGTGAGCAATGTTTGGAAGAAGCGCGGTTGCGGCACCAACGTCGGGCACGAGCTCCGGGAGCGCCGCCTCGCGCACATTGCGTTCGCAGACGATCAGACACTGTTCGCGAGAAGTTTGGTCAGCATGACAAGAATGATATTGGGGCCGAGGGCAGCTCTCTCCGAGCAGGTTGCATTTTTGCACCCCACAAAGTGTAAGGTACAAACGACTCCACACGATTTCTCGCGGCGCGGGCAGGCGCGCCTAGCTGAAGGTTTCTCCATGGAAGTTCTGAACCCCGAAGAGACCTTGGAACTCTTGGGAACGGTGCTGTTTCTGCAAGATCCCACCGGACCAGAGATTGCAAACCGGATCGCCGTTGGATGGAGGAAGTTCTCTGCGTTGAAAAAGTTGCTTCTCGACAGATCATTTTCGATCAGGAAGAGATTGCGCCTTTTCGACAGCACGGTCGCAGAAAGTATCATGTGGCCATCAGAGTCGCGGTCACCAAGGGCTGAAGAAGTAAGCACATTGAGAGTCACGCAACACACAATGTTACGACGCATTGTTGGGCGTGCCAGGGGCAGCGATGAGCCATGGGTTGATTGGGTGCAGAGGGCAACGCGCAAGGCCCGGCGCTTTGCCCGAGAGTGCTCGGCGAAGGAATGGGCCCCCGAACGCGTCAAGAGGAAATGGCGGTGGGCAGGCGAAGTGGCGAGGAAAGATAAGAGAGATTGGGTTTGGAAAGTTACAGATTGGCGCGATTCGGAATGGCAGGCCGCCGCCAGTGAGCTCGGCGCACTGCGTCTCCGGAGGCCGTCGCGTCGCAGATGGATGCGGTTCGAGGACAATATCAAGCGATTCTGTGTAGACCAAGATTTGGGTGTGTGGAAAGCTAATGCTGCTGGGGAAGCTTGGCAGCAGCACTGGGACGAGTACGTGAACTGGGCGTCGGAGGCCAAGTTCGACAATTGAGACCTCAATGAAGGTCCTGCCCCGCGCGGGCCACCCTGACAGGACTTTTCATCCTATCTGTATCGTCGATATTGCTCGCTCCGCTTCGAAATTCTGGTCATAACGCACCCCAGGAGAGGTCCGGGGAGATTAGCGGCATCGGTCGGGGGCGGCACAGAGGGGGGTTTGATGTAGGGGGCGGGGATGTCATGGCGGGGGCCATGATCTTTCCCCAGATTTCGTGGCGCCTTGCTTATTTCATGACGTCCCCGGCCCTCCCCCCCTGTCCCTGGCCATGATTAACACCCATCCTCTCAGACGCCTTCCTCCTCCTCCTCCTCCTCCTCCTCCTCCTCCCTCCTCCTCCTCCTCCTCCTCCTCCTCCCTCCTCCTCCCCCTCCTCCCCCCCCCCTCCTCCTCCTCCTCCTCCCCCTCTCCTCCTCCTCCTTCCTCCTCCTCCTCCCCCCCCTCCTTCACCCCCTTCCTCCTCCCTCCTCTCCTCCTCCTCTCCTCCTCCCCCTCCTCGCCCTCCCCCTCCTCCTCTCCTCCTTCCTCCTCTCCTCCTCCCTCCTCCTCCTCCTCCTCCTCCTCCTCCTCCTCCTCCTCCCTCTCCTCCTCCTCCTCTTGGACGCCCCCGAATCAGTACTTGTTGGTTTCCCCAGTTGCCGCCCGCCCCTCGCCGTCACCATACCAGCATCGCTCTCGCTCCGCTCCTCGTTTTCCCCTCGTCGTCCTCGCCGCCCACGCCCTGACCCACCCCTTTTCGCCCTCGCCCCCCTCTCCGGGCGCCTTTTTCTCG
>CAUYUJ010021570.1:252791-285291 GCA_963575745.1 Prorocentrum cordatum | reverse complement strand
TAGTACATGTATCAGTAGTAGTAGTAGTAGTAGTAGTAGTAGTCATAGGGTAGTCGTAGCAGCAGTAATTGTAGTAGTAGTAGTCGTCGCAGTAGTAGTAGTAGTAGTAGTAGTAATAGTAGTAGTAATAGTAGTAGTAGTTAATAGTTGGTAGTTAACAGTTAGTAGTAGTAGTCGTAGTAGTAGTAGTAGTAGTAGTAGTAGTAGTAGTAGTAGTAGTGGTAGTAGTAGTAGTCGCCGTAGTTGTAGTCGTAGTCGTAGTCGTAGTAGTAGTAGTAGTGGTAGAAGTAGTAGTAGTAGTAGTCGTAGTCGTAGTCGTAGTCGCAGTCGTAGCCGCAGTGGTAGTAGTAGTAGTAGTAGTAGTAGCCGTAGTCGTAGTCGTAGTAGTAGTAGTAGTAGTAGTAGTAGTAGTAGTAGTAGTCGCAATCGTACTACTAGTAGTAGTAGTAGTAGTAGTAGTAGCAGTAGTAGTAGCAGTAGTAGTCGTAGTAGTAGTATCAGTCGCATCAGTAGTAGTAGTAGTCGTAGTAGTAGTAGTCGTACTAGTAGTAGTCGTAGAAGTAGGAGTCGGGGCAGAAGTAGTAGCAGGAGTAGTCGTAGTAGTAATACTAGTAGTTTAAGTCGCAGTACTGGCGGTAGTAGTAGTAGTAGTAGTACTAGCTGCAGTAGTAGTAGTAGCCATAGCAGTGGCAATCGTAGTAACCGTAGTAATAGATTGTGCAGTAGTAGTAGTCGTAGTAGTAGTAGTAGTAGTAGTAGTATTAGTCGTCGGCGTGGAAGTAGTGGTAGTAGTAATAGTAGTAGTAGTAGTCGTAGTAGTAGTAGTAGTAGTAGTATTAGTATTAGTAGTAATAGTAGTAGTAGTAGTAGCAGTAGTGACAGTTGTAGTAGTCGTAGTCGTAGTAGTAGTAGTAGTAGTAGTAGTAGTAGTAGTAGTAGTAGTAGTAGTAGTAGTAGTAGTAGTAGTAGTAGTTGTAGTAGTAGTAGTAGTAGTAGTAGTAGTAGTAGTAGTAGTAGTAGTAGTAGCAACCGCCAGAATAGAAGTAGTACTGATACTAGCCGGAGTGGTAGTAGTAGTCGTAGTAGGAGTAGCAGTGGTAGTAGTAGCAGTAATATTCGTAATAGTCGTAGTCGTAGTCGTAGTAGTAGTAGTAGTAGTAGTAGTAGTAGTAGTAGTAGTAGTAGTAATAGTCGTAGTAGTAGTAGTAGTCGTAGTAGTAGTAGTAGTAGTAGTAGTAGTAGTAGTAGTAGTTGTAATAATAGTAGTAGTCGTAGTAGTAGTAGTAGTAGTAGTAGTAGTAGTAGTAGTAGTAGTAGTAGTAGTAGTAGTAGCAGGTGTCAGTGTTGTTGATGTCGTTGTTGTGGAGGTCCTCGGTGTTGTCCGCCTCCTCTTCGTGATCCGTGCCTCCTCCTCCTCCGTGTGTAGCACGCGGCGGCGCCGATTCTCCGCGCCGCCACGCCGTAGCTCGAGCCGAGCTAGCCTGCGACACCCTTGCTGTGCGCAGGCAGGCGAGCGGCCCGCAGGTAATCGACGACGACGGCGATGGTTCACGAACGGCGACGGCGTATCGCAAGCGGCGGGAGGCCGACCGCGACAGTGGGAGCGACTGGCGGCGGCGACGTTCACGGACGACGGCCCCGCAATACGGCGGCGGCGGCAGCGGCGATTTACGGCGCGGGCGGGATGGTGACGATGGTGCAGGCGGGCAGGATGTGGGAGAGGTTGGACGTGGAGGGGAGGGGCAGGGGGATGAGGGAAAGGCGGAAAGGGGGGGAGGGGGAGGGGGACAAGCTAGGTGCGCTCGCGTCATATCTGACATCCTACCTTTCCCTCCCATCCCTTACTCCCTTACCATGGCGCAGATCCCCTCTCCACTCGCTCAGTCGGATGTCGAGCAGGGCAAGGATCCCGAAAGGGTACGCGATGCATTGTAGAGGACGGCATGGCATGGCGTAGAAGAGCGCCACAAAGCGTAGTATCAACCTAGCATTGCATTGCATGCCGTGGCATGGCACGGGAAATGACGCCAGCGCTGCAGCGGGAGCACGAGTCGAAACGAGCGGAAGCGCGGAAATGAGGCCAGCGTTGCAGCGGGAGTACGATTCGGAACGAGCAGAAGCACGGAAATGACGCCAGCGTTGCAGCGGGAACACGATTTGGAACGAGCGGGGCCCAAAAATGAGGCCGGCACCTCAGCGAGAGCAGCATTTTGGAAACAAATGCAGGCGAAAACCCAACTCCGGGGAAACTTGTGCATAAAAAACAATACGCGGGGGGGGGTCGGCGTTTTCAAACCGTCATCAGGGGAAGAGGGAGAGTAGTATTCATATTGAGTAACTGTTGAGGACCAGCTAGGTGCGCTCGCGTCATATCTGACGTCCCAACCCTCCCTCCCACCCCTTACCATGGCGTAGATCGCCTCTTCATGCGCACAGTCGTATGTCGTATCAGAGCATAGCACTACATGGTATTATATGCAGCCTGACATAGAATGGCGTGGCGACGCCCCAAAGTGGGGGGGGGGCTTCTGCATCAAAAAATCAACGAATCGGCACCGAATGTGTAATCACTTCCGATGTTTTTTTTTGAGGGGGGGCATTTTCTAGATGTTGGGGCCTATTTGGAACGACCGAAAACCATGCCGTGGCATGGCGCTGGAAATAATGACGCCAGCGCTGCAGCGGGAGCTCGATTCGGAACGAGCGGAAGCGCGGAAATGCGGCCAGCGTTACAGCGGGAGCACGATTCGGAATGAGCGGCAGCGCGGAAATGAAGCCAGCGCTGCAGCTGGAGCACGATTCGGAACGAGCTGAAGCCCGAAAATGAGGCCAGTGCCTCAGCGAGAGCAGCATTTTGGAACGAACAAGCAAAAACCCAATTCGCCGACATCCTGTGTTGAAAAACAATACGCGAGAGGGGGGGGCGAACACTCCGAGACATATTCCGCCACAGATTCAGGGGAGATAGGAAAGTAGTATTCTTGGTGAGTTATTGTAGAGGCGGAGAAGGAGCAAGAGGAGGAGGAGGAGGAGGAGGAGGAGGAGGAGGAGGAGGAGCAGGAGCAGGACCAGGAGCAGGAGCAGGACCAGGAGCGGAAGGAGCAGGAGAGGCAGGAGAAGCAGGAGGAGGAGCAGGAGCAGGAGGCGGAACGGGAGGAGGACATGGAGAGAAGTGGAGGAGGAGAAAGACGCCGCCGCCATCGCCGCCGCCGCCAACGACGATGACGTCGACGTCGACGGCGACGTCGCGCTCGCGCAGGAGGGGGAGGAGGGATCGGCGAACTACGGAGGGGGATGTGAATGAAGGACGAAGAGGATGATGGGGAGGAGATGGGGAGGAGGAGGAGGAGGAGGAGGAGGAGGAGGTGGAGGAGGAGGAGGAGGAGGAAAAGGAGGAGGCTAAGGAGGAAGCTAATTAGGAGGATAAGGAGGAGGATAAGGAGGAGGAGGAGGAGCAGGCGGAGGAGTCGGACAGGGAGGACAGGAGGACAGGGAGGAGGAGGAGGAGGAGGAGGAGGAGGAGGAGGAGGGGAAGGTGTGGAGTAGGAAAGGCGGCGGAAGGGGGGAGAAACGTGAAGTGGAGGAAGGGGAGGACGGGGAGGATGATTTGGGCAGGGTTTAGCTCGGATTTCGCTCACCTGACGTGTGTACTCCCTTTCCCTTTGTAGGGACAACTAGACGGCAAAGATGCGCTCTGCCAACCACGAGGCCAACCCGGGGCGATGATAACGAGCGACGGGCAGGTGGTCCAGCTTCCTGCTGAAGATGTTTCACGCACGGCCGATATCTGCACTGTAGCAAGGGCCTTGCATACAGTGGAATATCAAACCAAGAAACACCCTGCTAGCCTCCAGGGGTGCCCTGGGTTTCTTGGGTTTCGATGGTTTTGCGATGGAAAGCGTGGCGTTCCCACACTCAAACTCAATGGACGTCCTCGGGTTTCAGGGTTGGGTTTCTTGTGGGAGGTTTCTTGTGGTCGAGCTTCTACTTCACGAGTTTCACGCGCGAGCTGACCCTTGCGTGGCAGCTGAGTGTGTCGCGCGGTCCCCTTCTACAGCAACAGGGCCGCCGGATGCTCGCACGCACGGGTCCCCACGTGGTAGTTAAAATGCGTGTCTCGCGGCCGCCGTTTAGCAACAGAGCTTGTTGCCACTGCCTGCTGTGTGACACCCTCCTCCGCCCCGGCAGGGCCGACTGCGATCTAATACGATGCGATTCGATATGCTGGCTGGGCCAGCTGGGGCCGCAATTCCGACTCCATTCGATTCGGCTCAGTTCATTGGCATCGACCAGGGCCATTTGGAGACGGGCTCTGCGATTCGATTTCGATTCGGTTCGGGACGATCCGCCGTCGATGCGATCCGTTTCCCATACGATCCGATTTCGCGATTCGACTTGGCTCAGTCGTGCCCGGTTCCCCTTGTTGAAGGGGTCGTGGGGCGGGCATGGCTCGGCTCCCTCCACACGCTCCCTGACACCCGCCCTGCGGCCTGGGGCCGCGGGGCGGGCCTGGCATAGTTTCCCCATGCGGTGGCTGAGACCGCTGCCACTGCCCGATGTCTCGCACGATCCAGTCCCCGCACTATTGCTGGGATGTCTTTCGCACGGAGCACTGCGCTGGCTGCCTCATGGCACGAGTGGACCTCCGCACTGCAACAAGTGGTGGTCAGAGACCCTGCGTGCAGCTGAGACGTGACTCACTCGAACCCCGCGGCAGCAGCAGCGTCCGCCAGCACTGCCCGCCCTCTCGCATGTTAAGGCCCAGTGAAGCGACCACCCCCCCCCTTCAAGTTTTCGTTCAGTGCGTCGCCCGAGCGTCGCCCGTGCGCCGGCCCTGGTTTGCGTCTCTGTTCCGAATCCCGGCCTCCCAGAGTGCGTGGGCGACATATGGCGCGACTTCGGAATTGCTCTGGCGATATGTAGGTTTCCGACGCCCGTGCACCAGCAGCCATTTTGGCGGTCGCGGCGCACTCCTAGTTCGACGGTCCACCAACGCGTCCTGTTCCCAATTCGGCGCAAGAGGATTTGCTGGTGCTCATTGTCGGAGGCGCCAACCGTTGCTGAGGACGAAGACGCCTCGCGTTGATTGGGGGCTGTGCGTGTCGCGCCGCGGTGGGGGTGACGTCACGTCGCGCGACGCGGCGCCACTTCGCCCCGTCGCATCGCGCCCCGCACCCCCATGTCGTTTCGCTCCAATCCTCCTGCCCCCCCCCTCTTCCTTCCTCTTCCCCTCGTCCAGCGCGCTGCGCGTTTTGTCCCGTTTGCGAAATTTGTATTCAGTTCTTTTGTGTCAGGCTGCCGTCCTGTCCGCCTCCCTACTCGCCCCCCGTTGTCCTTCCACCCTCCTGGAACTTCTTCTCGCCCTCCTCGCTCCCGCCGCCCCCCTTTCGATCGCCTTCCATCGCTCCCGCCGCCGCAACGCCGCCCCCGCGCGCCCCCCCCTTGCCCGTCCGTTCCCATTTCCGCCCGCCCTTCCCTCGCACCACTTCCATCCTCTTCTTCCCCCCCACTGCATCAGCGGGCGAGACGTCGCCAAATTGCTGCAGCGACGGACCGATGTTCAACATCTGACGGGGCGTGCGCTTGAAATGGATTAGTCCGTGCGCGCTGCATCTCCATGTCGTCTCTTGGTCTCCTCGCGTTCGTAGTTCTCACGCGCGTGTCTCGCCATTTCTACGATTGCCGCGCGCATCCCTTGATTGTTTCGCCAGCGGGCCGTGCAGTTCACATGCCGTCAGGAGCCCGCGGCGCCCTTCGAGCGATTCGCGCGCGACCTGCGCGCGACGCGCGAACGACCCGAGCGACGCCCGCGCGACGCACGCACGACGCGCGCGACGCGCGCGCGACGCACACCGACCCGCGCGCGACGCACCCCTGCCAGCGCGCGACGCACGATCGACCCGCGCGACGCACGCGCGACGCACGCGCGACGCACGCGCGACGCACGCGCGACGCATGCGCGACGCAGTGGCGACTTTGCCCGCCCCTGGCATTTCTCCGAGCAGCAATGCGCAACGGCCGTCGGCCCGCCGTGCTTGCGCTGTTCACAAGTGGCGGCGGCTGCGCCCTCCATTGCGCCAGGAAGGGCGGTGCTTGCCCCTGTTATTTCCCTTTTCCTTCCTCGTCGTCCCTCCTCTTTTGTCATTCCTCCTCCTTCGTCCTCTCTCCTGCCTCGCTCCCCTCTCTCCTCCCCTTTTCTTCCTCCTTTCTACCGGCCCCCCTCTGTCAGTCCCTCCCCCCTCCTCTCTCGTCTTTGTTTTGTTTCCCCTTGCCACCCCGTGCCCCTCTTCATTTTCTTTTCTCCTTCGGCCCCCCTTCCACGGCCGCGGCGCGTCACCGCGAGCGGCGCCCCCGCCTTCCGCGAACGGCCCCGCCGCTGGCGGTGGAGGAGGAAGATTACGAGGAGAAAAGGAGGGGGGAGGGGCAGGGGCGCGAGGCGGGCGCGGCGGCAAGGGCGGCCCGGCAGGTGAAGGGGGGGGGGGGGGGCGGAGTGGGCGGGTGCTTCTGTAATGGTCATGTTGGTGATCATGGTCGTGGTCGGTCGCGTTCGTCGCCTTGGTGCCTTGGTCGCGTTGGCGGCGGTCGTGCCGCTGGTGGTGGGCGGGCTGGTGGTGGTCACGTCGGTGATCGTGCTGGTGTCGGTCGTTGTGGTGGTCGCGAGAAGCGTGGTGGTCGTGGTGGTGATGATGGCGGTAAATGGTGTTGGTCGTAATCGTCGCGGTGGATGTGGTTGCGGTCGCATCGGTTTGTGGTGATCGTGGCGGCGGTAGTTTTGGCGCTGGCGGCGGTTGCGGCGGCTGTGGCGGCGGCTGGGGAGACCTGCTGGCCTATCGCCGGGCTGCGTTCAGCAGCATCGCTGCATTTGTCATGTTAGGGGGATTTGCTGATCTGCCGAGGTAGCCCAGCGGCCGCCTTTTTCTCGCCAAGAGGACCGCAGCGTGGGCGACTTTCTTTTTCCCGAAGGCGACCAGCCTTTTGAAGCGGCCGTGGAGAGGGCGACGCGCGTGCGATCCGCCCCGCGGGTGTCCGCCGCGCTGGCGACGCACTCACCAGAGTGCCCCCTTGCGAGGGCGACGTGCACGTTCGAGAGGGCGGCTGGCCTTTTCGGCGGCCGACGCACGGGCGACGAATGCGCGACGCACCTCCTGTCGCGAAGGGGGGGGGGTCAGCGCGCCGGTCGCTTTACTGGGCCTTAACACTCTCGCAGGAGCTGATTCTCGCACTGTGGCTGAGACGTGCATCAACCACGCCGTTCCAGATCTTGCTGCCACTGACGTCTTCTCGCACGAGCTGACCCAAGCACTATAGGTGAGATGCGTATGGCACGACCCTGTGCAGTAACAGAGCCTGCTGCCACTGGCTGCTCGCTCGCACGACCTGACTTCCGACCTGTAGCGGAGAGCCTGGCCCCCGAGCACTGTCTCGCTCGAGGTGATCCTTGCGTTGAAGCTGGGATTTGAAGTCACGACGATGGTGAAAGTGAGGAGGATGGGGGGAAGGAGGAGGGAGAAGGAGGGTGTGGAGGGGGAGAACGAGCCTGATGATAATGGTGAGGAGGACGGAAGATGAGGAGGACCACGACGATTGATTCGGATGGGGAGGATGATGAAGAGCAGGATGCGGACCAGGATGGGAAAGAAGGAATACAAGTGGGAACATAGGGGGAGGCACAAGAAGAGAGAGAGAGAGAGAGAGAGAGAGAGGCATGGGGACTGGTGAGAGGGACTGGGGAGGGTGAGGAGGCAGATGGAGGAACGTGGAGGCGGGGTACCTGTCTCATGACCTTTTTCCCCTCTCCGTCATCCTCCGCTTCCTCCTCGTCCTCTCTGATTTCGTTTTGGTTTCTGGTCTTTCTGCTATGGTTCCTTCTTGTCCTCCTTGTCCTCCCCCCTCGTCCTGGACATCCTCTCCTCATGGTTGGGTGGGGCTGTCTCTCCAAGTTACCCTCGCGTGATATTTGTGAGGTCACCTTGGCGTAAGTGCCTGCACCGCTGATGCGCCTGCATCCCTTGGATCAGAAGTTGCTAAAATTCAACTTCTCAGAACTAGCGACCAGCGCCCAACAAACGCCACACTTCTGCTGCACATCTCGAGCCAGATCGACACGTGATGGTCCCAGCGCGCACAACCGGGCGAAGTCGCGTGGCGTGGACAAACTGCAACGTCAGCAGTTCAGGATTTTTGTCTCGTCCTGGGATCCGGCCGGGGGAGCGGGGGCGGCCCTCGCCATGCGGTTGGTGGACACCCGAAACTGTTACGGAAACAGTGGGTTCCATGCCCAACATCACATGTTGTCCGAAACCCAGGCCCCCTTGCGATGTGAAAATTAGCCTGGCGAAGGACCCAACCATATGCATTTGTGAATACCGCAGTTGTAGGTATCGTCTTTGATGGAGTCCCCTTTGTAGGGGCACGAAACGCTGTACTGGGCGGGCGGGGCGCATGCGGACTGCGCCACTGAGGATTTCGGTGGAGCTCCCTATGGGGCCATGAAGCGTTGTGCTGGGTGTGGCGGACGCATGCGGGCTGCGCCACTGGGGCCTTCGGTGGAGCTCCCTATGGGGCCACGGAGCGCTGTACTGGGTGTGGGGGACGCATGCGGGCACCCCCACTGGGGCCTTCGGTGGAGCTCCCTATGAGGCCACGACTCGCTTTGCACGGTGTGGCGGACGCATGCAGGCACCCCCATGGGGCCATTCGGTGGAGCTCCCTATGGGGCAACGAACCGCTGTGCTGGGCGTGGCGGACGCATGCGGGCACCCCCACTGGGGCCTTCGGTGGAGCTCCCTATTGGGCCACGAAGCGCTGTACTGGGTGTGGGGGGCGAATGCGGGCACCCCCACTGGGCCCTTCGGTGGAGCTCCGTATGGGGCAACGAAACGCTGTGCTGGGCGTGGCGGACGCATGCGGGCTGCGCCACTGGGGTCTTCGTTGGAGCTCCCTATGGGACCACGAAGCGCTGTATTGGGTGTGGCGGACGCATGCGGGCACCCCGACTGGGGCCTTCGGTGGAGCTTTCTATGCGGCCACGTCATGCTGTTCTGGGTGTGGGGGACGCACGCGGGCACCCCCACTGGGCCCTTCGCTTGAGTTCTCCATGGGGCCACGGAGCGCTGTACTGGGTGTGGCGGACGCATGCGGGCACCCCCACTGGGGCCTTCGGTGGAGCTCCCTATGGGGTCACGAAGCGCTGTTCTGGGTGTGGCGGACGCATGCGGGCACCCCCACTGGGGCCTTCTGTGGAGTTCCCTATGGGGCCACGGAGCGCTGTACTGGGTGTGGGGGACGCATGCGGGCACCCGCTGTGCTGGGCGTGGCGGACGCATGCGGGCTGCGCCACTGGGGTCTTCGGTGGAGCTCCCTGTGGGGCCACGAAGCGCTGTATTGGGTGTGGCGGACGCAGGCGGGCACCCCGACTGGGGCCTTCGGTGGAGCTCTCTATGCGGCCACGTCATGCTGTTCTGGGTGTGGGGGACGCACGCGGGCACCCCCACTGGACCTTTCGCTTGAGCTCTCCATGGGGCCACGAAACGATGTACTGGGTCTGGCGGACGCATGCGGGCACCCCCACTGGGGCCTTCGGTGGAGCTCTCCATGGGGCCACGAAGCGCAATTCTGGGTGTGGCGGACGCATGCGGGCACCCCCTCTGGGCCATTCGGTGGAGCTCCCACATGGGACCACGAAGCGCTGTGCTGGGTGTGGCGGACGCATGCAGACACCCCCACTGGGGCCGTCGGTGGAGCTCCCTATGAGGCCACGAAACGCTGCACTAGGTGTGGCGTGGCGGACGCATGCGGGCACCCCCACTGGGCCCTTCGGTGGAGCTTTCTATGGGGTCACGAAGCGCTGTACTGGGTGTGGGGGACGCATGCGGCCCCCCCCTCTGGGTCATTCGGTGGAGCTCCCATATGGGACCACGAAGCGCTGTGCCGGGTGTGGCGGACCCATGCGGGCACCCCACCCCCTCTGGGGCCTTCGGTGGCTCTCTATGGGGTCACCAAGCGCTATCCTGGGCGTGGCGGACGCATGCGGGCACCCCGACTGGGGCCTTCGGTGGAGCTCTCCATGGGGCCATGATGCTCTGTATTGGGTGTGAGGGACGCATGCGGGCATCCCCACTGGGGCCTTCGGTGGAGCTCCCTATGGAGCCACGAAGCGCTGTACTGGGTGTGGGGGACGGATGCGGGCCCCCCCACTGGCGCCTTCGGTGGAGCTCCCTATGGGGTCACGAAACTTGTGAGGGGTGTGCCAACGTGAGGGGGGTGACGGGAGGAGGGAGGAGGGGGGGGAGGAGGAGGAGGAGGAGGAGGAGGAGGAGGAGGAGGAGGAGGAGGAGGAGGAGGAGGAGGAGGAGGAGGAGGAGGAGGAGGAGGAGGAGGAGGAGGAGAGGAGAGAGGAGGAATGCGGGGACCGTCTCTTCAAAACGAGGACTCAACACCACATGATGGTTGGAAAAAATCACCACATGAGGTTTTGCACTATTTTCAGCCTCCCAGGTCCCTTCCCTGGCCCCGGGACCGTCAAAAAACGAGTCTGGATGACAAACTGGTCTTGGGGAGGTCGAGACCCTTGGGGGTCGACGATGCGAAACAAATACGACGTCGGGGGTTCGGGAACCGTCAGGCGACTTTCTGTCTCAATCAAACAACGTCCGCGGCGACACCGACAGCGCATCTTTTGTTCAGAATGAGTCTGAACTGCGGTCGGTCTTCGTTTACCCATTCTTGCCGCACCCAGTCCGAGTCATGCGACGTCCTGACTTTCCAACGTGCGGTCCACAGGAGTCTCGACCCTTTCCCTGGGGCCCGTTTTTCATCCCGAGTCGTTTTTGTTGTGGTCGTTGGGCCCAGCGAGGGCCCCGAAAAGCCGAACACGGCAAAAAACCTGCAATTTCCATCGTACCCATTTCGATCGTACCGAGCGGTGCTCCTCGCAGGGGCCATCAGTCACGACCGTCGACGACGACGACGACGACGACGATCAATGCTTACACGCCAATCGGGACCGAACCCACCGCGCCTCTGGAGAGTGTCGAGGGCTGCGGTCCGCGGCAGCCCCTGGACGGGCGCGCGTTGATTTCCTTGTTGGGCGCGGGCAGAAGTGAGATGAACCAACGTATGCCAGCGCGTCCGCAGGGCTTGAGGTTGGTGATTCCGTCGATGGTTATAGCGCGCGAGAGCTCGACGGTTCTCATTGCCGGTGTGTCCAGACAGGGAATTGCAGGTCCGCGCTCGCCCCTCAGGGCCTGGTCTCGTTCCGAACAAACACTGCTGTCCATTTAAACATTTTGCGCGGTGTGCCTTTGGAGGCCTCGCGATGGCTCGGCGCCGATCGGGGATTCTTTGCAGCGCGAGGCGGTGCGAGCATCGCGCGGGCGCGTTGGCGGGTGATCTCGCTATCTGCTTGGCCCGGCTGGTGTTTTTTAGTGATTTTCGTTTTGCGCGTGCAATGTGCCCGACGTGGCCACTGTGCCTCGCGTGCCTGGCGCCCCGCTGGTTTGCCTGGCGCGCGCGCGCATTGCGCGCGCTTGCCGCCGTTAGCCTTCGATGTATGCTTGCCTTTGTTCCCTGCCCTCTCGCATTTTGGGCCCTCGCCTTGAATTCGCGGCGCTTCGCGCCACATCCTTTCTCCGCTACTCTCCCCCCTCACCTCGTCCTCCTCTTCCTGATCCTCCTCCTCCCCGCTTCGTTCCCTCATCGTCCATCCCCTTCCATCTTGCGCGGTGGGTTTTCGGTTTGTAGCCGCGCCGAGGCAATTTCAGCACGCCCTTCACGCCGCACGCTGTACGTTGTCCCCGCGCGGATTTCCATTGAAAGTCCCCGTGGCGCAAATCCCATGCCGATGTCGCGACAAGTCTAGCACGCGTTATGGCCCCGTGCGCATCCTTGCCGACGCGTCGCGGTCGCGCGCCGCCTCGCCGACCATGCCAAAACCATTTTCACAAGGTCGGTCGCCCCAGAAGGAGCTCAACCGAAATCCCGCAGAGCACAGGCCGCACGCCGCCGCCCAGACTCTTTGAAGGCCGTTTCTCTCGCGGTTCGCGTCTCCATCTTTTTTTGGAGTTTCATTGAAAGCCCCTGTGGCACAGGCCGCGAACCGCGTTTGGGCCATTTCAAAACGCCCGCCACGCCATTCGTGGCCTAGGCCGTTTTAGTTCATTCAATGCACGGTTCGCGGACCCCCGCGGAGTTGTACCAAATTTATGGATGTTGCGCAGGACGCGTGCCACCGCGCAGACCGTCGCAGCACGCCCATCGAACGGTTCGTCGCCGAATCGTACGAAACCCCATCGAAGGCGTTTGTAGCGCAGGGCGCATGCTGCCGCTCAGACTCTTTTAAAACGCCAGCCATGCGTTTCGTGGCAACATACAGGGGTTCCGCCGAAAACGCTGGTGACACAGGCCGCACGTCGTCGCCCGGGCCATTTCCGCGGCCGCATGAGGAAATTCCACTGCAGGGTCGTCAGGCACAAACCGCACGCCGCCACCCAGACCATGTAGCACGCACCCCTCACGGTTCGTGGCCCCGTATGGAACCTTGCCGAAGGCGTTTGTGGCACATGCCGCACTGCGCCGCACAGACCATTTCAGCACGCGGCCAACGTGTTTTGTTGCCAAATGTGGAGCACAGGCCGCAAGCCGCCGCCCCAAGCCAATTCAGCGCTGCCTCGCACGATTCGTGGGCCCATTGGGAGTTCAACCGAAGGGTTTCGCGGCGCAGGTTGTTTGCCGCCGCCCAGACCATGTAAGCACAGTCTTCACCCGCTTGGTGGCTTCATGGGGAGCTCCACCAGAGGCCCCTGTGGTAAATTTCGCATGCCGTCTCATTGTGTTCGCGCGTGCCGGGCGGTCTTGTCTATTTTCGCGCTGCCTTCAGAAAGTGTTGGCTCTTTCGCCAGGTTCAATCTGTATTGGAGGGGCAGAAAGGAGACGTCGGAAAAACAGACCAGCATGATGAGGACGATCGATGGCGGGGTCACTAGTTGAAGGGTGACGCGGGCGAGGGGCGCCTCCGATGAGGGGCATTCAGAGTATTTTTGTTAGCGCGTGGGCGAGCAGTGCCTCACAGTTACAACATATTTTGGTGAGGCTCGGAGCTGTCACAGTGCGTGGGCGGACGGCATTGGAGGCAGGATCGACGAGGGGGGCGTAGGAGTAGAAACGAAGGGGAACGAGGGGGAGAGACAGGGGCGGCGGGCAGGGCAGGGGGGGGGCAGAGGGCTCTGCGGGGAAGCCCATGGAAGGCTCCGCGAGGGCTCCCATGGGCCCGCGGTGGGTCCGGACTCCCCCCCCCGCGGTGGATCCGGACTCCCCTCGGCATCGTTTTTGTACACGTCTGGGAGGACTGCCGAGGGGAGTCCGAGCCCACCGCGGCCCCCATGGGCGCTCCCGCGGCGGTGGGCCCCGACTCCCCTCGGCAGTGGTTTTTGACATGTCCGGAGGGGCCTGGCGCGGGCTCGGCATGGCCCCCCAGGGCTCTAGAGTCCGTTGCGACTGGGGATCCAAAGCGCTGTCTGGGTCCCAGAGTTGTCGTGTCGTTGGGGGCCTGGGCGGGGGAGTCAACCGATGCTGCCTCCAGATTATGACACTGGGTGTGCGAAAATGAGCTGATGGAGCCTGCGCGGGGCCTGCAGTGGGCCGTCCTGGAGCTGTCTTGATGTCTTGTATCAGTGCCGTATCAGGATTTTGAGTTTTTTCTTTCGGGGGCATCTTGGCGACTGCCTGGTGCCCCATGGGGGATCAATGGAAGGTCTTGGATTGCGTTGCCGCGGACCTGGCTTGTCTTCGAGCCGTCCTTCGCCTGCCTTGGAGGCGGCGCGGAGGCATGTGAGCCATCGGAAGAGTAGCGCGATGGAGCTCTTGGAGGCCGTCGTTTTGTTCTAATTATCCCGTCTGTTGGGTCTTCGTTGTGAGCCCGCAGCGCTGAGCGCCTCCTCTCCTGTCTTCCCCCCCTTCTACCGCCGCCTCCTACTCCAAGCCGCTTCAGCTCCTCTTCGTATTTTTTTTTGCATGGTGGATCTTCGCTTTGTCTCCGCCAATGCAGTTTCCTCACGCCGTCCGAACGATTCGTGGCCCCATAGGGCCCCGCCGAAGGCCTCCGTAGCACAGGCCGCTTTCCGCTGCCCGATGCCAATTCAGCACGCACCCCACACGGTTCGCGGTCCCATAAGAAGGTGACACCGAAGATTCTCGTAGCAAAGGATGCGTGCCGCCGCTTAAACCATGTCAGCACACCCTTCGTTCGGTTCGTGGCCCCATAGGATGCTTCGCCGAAGTCTTTTGCAGCTCGGGCCGCTTGCCGCCGCCCAGACAACTTACGCACTCCCCTCGACCAGTTCGTGGCCACATTGGAAGTTCCACCGGGGGCCCTTGTAACACAGGCCGCCTGCCGCCGCGTAGTCCACTGAAGGTTTTGCTTCGCACCGCTCGTGGCCCCGAAGAGAACCCCGCGGAAGGTTTTTTGGGCATAGGCCGCATGCCGCCGCCCAGACCGCTTCACTGCTGTATTCGCACGATTCGTGGCACCATGGGAAGTTCGGCCAAACATTTCTGTTACTGCGCAGGCTGCGTGCTTCCGGCCGTACATGTTCAAATCAATTATCGCGCGTATCGTGGCCTCATTGAGATTAACGCTGAAGGTTGCTGTTGCACGCGCCGCACGCCGTCGCCGAGAGCATAGCAGCACGTTTTCACGCGGCTCGTGGCTCCACAGGATGCAGCGCAGATGGTTTTTGTGGCACAGCCGCTTGCCCGCCCAATCCGCTCCAGCACCCCCTCACACTGTTCGTTGCCCCACAGGGAGCTCGACCGAAATTTGTCGTTCCAGCACAGGCCGCACGCCGCTGCCCAGGCCATTTCATGTTTTAGCTCTTGCAATTCGTGGTCCCATACGGAACCTCGCCGAAGGCCCTTGTAGCGCAGGCAACTTTGCGTTGTTTGGGCCATGTCAGCACGCCCTGACACGGTTTGTGTTCCCATAGGGAACGTCACCAAAGGTTTTGAAGCACTGCCGCCGCCGAGACCATTTCAGTCCTTTCTTCATTCGGTTCGTGGCATCATAGGGAACTCCACCGCCGGCCATTGTAGCACAGGCCGCGCGCCGCCGCCCGGACCATGTCAGTACAGTCTTCATACGGTTCGCTCGTGGCCTCCAAGGGGGGGGGGGGTACCGAGAGCTGTTGCGGCACACTTCGCATTCGGGCTCGATGTGCTAGTTTGTGTTGCATGCGCGCTGCGTTCTGAAAGGGTCTGCCTCTTCGCAAAAATAAGTATGTGAGTCTGTGCCGGGTTCGTCGTGGCGCTTGCGAATGCGTGGAGTTGCTTCCAGAAAGAAGACGAATCTCGCGTTTGGACGGCCTGCAATGTCAGTCATGCCAACCTTGCAGCGCGCACCCTTTTGAACCTAGCGTGAGACGTGCCTTCACCGTCAGCCCCGACCTTGGGCGAGACACGCGCGGCGCTGCAGACATTCCGCAAAACCGACTTCCACCACGAGTGTGCGGGAGGCGCGCTAATCGCAAATAATTGGGTACGCCATTGCCAGACGCGCAACAAAACGCAACATTGGTTGCACCGCTGCGCGACGAAAGCGTAAAACCGTGCGCCGGCCGAAAGCATCACATGACAGCAACACCGTGACACATGATGCAGCCAACTCTGACCACCGTCGGGGGACGCGGTGGGTTCGGTCCCGATTGTTTGGTAGTTTCTCAGACGACGACGACCACGGTGCCAAAGGTGCCC
Source organism: Prorocentrum cordatum (assembly GCA_963575745.1). Lineage (NCBI taxonomy): Eukaryota > Dinophyceae > Prorocentrales > Prorocentraceae > Prorocentrum > Prorocentrum cordatum. Next base: position 269,547 of record CAUYUJ010021570.1, on the reverse strand, counting down.
AGGGCATGGCAGCGCTGTCGGTGCCCCTGGGGCGGTGGCCGGCGGGCCCGGGCTCCGCGCCCCAGGGGGCGGGGGGGGGGGGAGGAGGGCAGCGCAGCCGCGGGCGGGAGCGGCGCTCACGCTGGAGAGGAGGGGCAGGAGGAGGAGGAGGGGGCTGGAGAGGAGGGGCCGGTGGAGGAGGAGGGGAGGAGGAGGGAGGAGGAGGAGGAGGAGGGGAGGAGGAGGGGCAGGAGGGCAGGAGGGGCAGGAGGAGGAGGAGGGGGCTGGAGAGGAGGGGCAGGTGGAGGGAGGAGGAGGAGGAGGAGGCGGAGAAGGAGGAGGAGGGACAGGAGGAGGAGGAGGGGGCTGGAGAGGAGGGGCAGGAGGAGGGAGGAGGAGGAGGAGGAGGACCCCATCCCTGCCTCCTTCCCTGGTCCCCAGGCCCCCGACGTCCTCGCTCTCTTTGGCTGCGGCGTGGACCGCCGGAGGTCTCACATCCCGAGCCATCGTTTGACGGCCCCGGGGCCCGGCGGGGCCCCCTTCGGAGGCCCTCCACAAAAACGCCCGTCGTGAGTTTCGCTGCGACGCGAGAGGGTGTCTGGCCCTCCCCCTCCGCCCCTCTCGGACGGGGCCAGGACGAGGACAACTGTCTGGGGATGGCACATTCCCAGACATGCTCGCATCGTTTAGTTTTATATGTATGTATGTATATATATATATATATATCCCTGGGGGCGAGGCCGGGGGCCCCAGGACAGGTGCCCCGACCCCCCATGGCGGGACGGGGGGGGGCCTGCAGCCTCCCTGGAGCAGCCCAGGCGGCCCAAGAGTGCCCCAAGAGCGCTCCACGACAGGCCCAGCAGGCTCCAAGAGACCCAAGAGGGCGCCAAGAGGGCCCCAAGATGCCCATGATAAGCCCAAGACGGCCAAAGAGGCCCCCAAGACGCTCCAAGAGGCCTCCAAGAGGCCCCCCCAGAGGGCCCCAAGAGGCCCAAATCGTTAATTTTACTAAGGTTTTTGGACACATTTTGCCTTTCCCGCCTTTTCAGCTTTCCGACGCTCCACGACGGCTCAAAGGCCCCCCGCGGACGCCCCAAGACAGCCCTAGAGGCCTCCAAGAGTGCCTCAAGACGGCTCTGGAGGGCCCCAATACGGCCCAAGACGCGCCCACGACGGGCGAAGAGAGGCCCAAGACGGCCCCAAGAGGGGAACCGCGAACCGGAAATTCGAGCCTCCCGCCTCCACAGGGCCCCGCTCGGGAGGCCCCAAAGGGGCCCCAAGAGGCCCCAGGAGACCCCCAAGAGGCACCCAGGAGGCCCAAACGAAGCTTCAAGAGGCTCCCAAACAGCCCCGAGGAACCTCACAACGGACGGTGCGGACGAGCCGCACTTCGGACCGCCACCGCCGCCGGTCCAAGAAAACGGCCTCCTGGACGCCATGCGCGCCGTGGCCCTCCTGCGGTGGCACCTCCCGCCCCGGGCCAGCGCAGAGGCCCTCGGATCCCAGAGAGAATTCTCCGTCGTCAGCGGTGTCGCCGTCGTCGGCGTCGTCGGCGTCGACGCCGTCCCCGCCCCGGTCGCCCCTCGAGTCTTGTGCCGTCTTGGGCGGTTTGGGGGGCTGTCTGCGGACCATCTTCGGCTGCCTGGGGGCCTCTTGGAGGCCTCTTGGGGGCCTGTGGGGGGCCCGTTGGAACATTCTGGATGCTTTGGGGGGCCTTCTTGGTGTCTGGGGCTCTCTTTGGGGAGGAAGGCTGGAAATGTCAGGTCGGGTACCCCTGTGAGCTCTTTCTGGGAGCGGTCCTGGGGCCTTCTTGGGCTGTCTTCGGGTCCTCTAGGTCTCTCCTGAACACCACTTGAGCCGCCTTGGGGCCCTCTTGGAACTCTCTTTGGCAGTCTGGTGCGATCTTGGGGCCCTCTGGGACCCTCTTTGGCCGTCTTGGCGCGAGCTTGGAGGCCTCTGGGCGAATATTATGAACATGTACGTTTTCCGAAGGGAGTGGGGCCACGGGCCCTCTTGGGAGTCCTCTTGGATGCCTCTTGGGCCGTCTTGGGCGGTTTGGGGGGCTGTCTGCGGACCATCTTCGGCTTCCTGGGGGCCTCTTGGAGGCCTCTTGGGGGCCTGTGGGCGGCCTCTTGGGGCATTCTGGATGCTTTGGGGGGCCTTCTTGGGGTCTCCTAGGGCTCTCTTTGGGGAGGAAGGCTGGAAATGTCAGGTCGGGTACCCCTGTGAGCCCTTTCTGGGAGCGGTCCTGGAGCCTTCTTGGGCTGCCTTGGGGGCCTCTAGGTCGCTCCTGAACTCCACTTGAGCCGTCTTGGGGCTCTCTTCGAACTCTCTTTGGTAGTTTTTACAGGGCTTCCGCGTCCTTGGCCTCGGAGGCCGCCGCCTCCGACCCTCCGTGGGAGGACGGGGCGGCCGGGGAGATCCAAAATTGTCCAGAAGGGCCTCCAGAGGCTCCCAAGACGGCCCAAGCGGGCCCCGAGTCGCCGAAAGACCGCTCCAGGACGCCAAAGGTAGGCCCAAGACGGCCCGAGAGGCCCTCCAAGGCACTCCACGACGCTTCAAGACGCCTCTCCACAGCGCTTCAAGAGGCCGAAACCGTCAATTTTACGAAGGTTTTCGAACGATGTTGGCCTTCCAGCCTTTTTGGCTGTCCGACGTTCCAAGACGGCTCAATAGGCCCCCAAGAGCGCCCCAAGACGGCCCAAGAGGGCCCCAAGACGGTCCCAGAGTCGCCCAAGACAGCCCAACAGAGCTTCAAGACAGCCCCAAGATGCGCCCAAGAGGGGGACCACGACTCCAAAATTGTCCCTCCCGCTTGAAGAGTCCCCCAGGAGGCCCCAAGGAGCCCCCCAGAGGCCCCAGGAGGCCCCCAAGAGGCACCCAGGAGGCCCAAACGAGGCCTAAAGAGGCAACGAAACAGCTCCGAGGAGGCCCCACAACGGTCCATAAACGGCTACCGAGAAGCTGCGAAATTGCCTTCACGACGTCCCCGACAGGCCAACCACGAGATCCAAACCAACACCCATGAGGCCTCTGACCCACCACCCAGGGCACTGTGGCGGGAGCAGTGACAGCACTTGTGCACAGCATGTTCCGGCGGGAGGCTTCCGGAACACGCTGCAGGAGGAGGAGGAAGATCAGGAGGAGAGAGAGAGTTGGAGTGGGAGGAAGAGGCCTCCAAGACAGCTCCAAGATAGCCGAAGAGGCTTCCAAGAGGGCCCTGGGCGGCCCACGAGGGCCCCAAGGCTGTGCCTGAGGCGCCCCGAAGGCCCGAGAGGGCCCCAAGACGGCCCCAAGAGAGGCCCAAGAAGGGAAACACGAACTGGGAATCCGAGCTTTCTACCCCGAGAGGTTCTCGGGAAGTCCCAAGAGGCCCCCAGTCGGATCCAAGAGGCCCCCAAGAAGCTCCCAAGAGGGCCGACGAGGTTCCAAGAGATCTCCCAAGGTGGCCCCAAGAGGCACAACTCATTGTTTTACGATTGGGCTTTGACGGGTTTTCATTTTTTCGGCCTTTTGGCATCCCGATGCTCCAAGACGACCCAAGAGGCTTCCAATACCGCTCCAATATAGAGGAAGAGGCCTCCAAGAGGGCCCCAAGACGGCCCGCGAGGGCCCCAAGACGGTGCTTGAGGCGCCCAAGACGGCCCGAGAGGGCCCCAAGAGCTCCAAGAGAGGCCCAAGAAGGGGAACGCGATCCAACAGCGGAGCGTTCCCCCCAAAAAGGCCCACAGGAGGCCGCAAGAGGACCCCAAAAGCTTCCCGAGGGCCCAAAAGGCCCCTAGGAGACGTCCAAGAGGTTTTAAACTAGCCCAAGAGTGCCCTCGATGCGAAACTGCTTCCAGGAGGCCACCGGGAGGCTTCCGGATTGCCTCAATCTGGCCGCAGGTGGCGTCAAGTCGGGCCTCCACGCAGCCAAGACGGCCAATGACGGCTTCAGATTGCAGATCCGATGCCCCCAAGGGACCCTCAGACGTCCCCCCAAGAGGCACCCAAGAGGTGCCTCCAACAGCCAGTTGACGAAGCATGCGGAACACCCCAGAAGCTCCTCAGATGCCGTCGCGCGCCTGTGCTTGATAGCGTTGTCCAAGATCGTCCAGCGCTCCCACGGCCTGGGCTAGAACCTGAGCGCGCGCGAAGCGCGCGCGATGGTTCTAGTATATATATATATATATAAAAATATATACATATATATATGTATATATGTGTATGTGCATGTATGTGAATGTATGTATGTATATGTGTATGTATTTCTGTATGTATGTATGTATGTATGTAATGAATGAATGTATGTATGTATGTATGCATGCATGTAGATAGGTAGATAGGTAGGTAGGTAGGTAGGTAGGTATGTATGGATGGATGGATGGATGGATGGATGGATGGATGTGTATGTATGTGTATGTATGTGTATGTATGTGTATGTATGTGTATGTATGTGTATGTTTATGTATGTATGTGTATGTGTGTATGTATGTGTATGTATGTTTATGTATGTGTTTGCATATGTCTGTATGTGTATGGATATATGTGTGTATGTATGCATGCATGTATGTATGTATGTATGTATGTATGTATGTATCTAAACATACATACATATTGCCGTGCCATTTTTCGGCGGGAGGTGTGTGCCATTGTTCGGCCTGGGGCCCTCGCCGGGCCCCGGGACCGTCAAGACATTATCCGGGATGAAGAAGCGGGTCTCGGGGAAAGGGTCGGGATTTCGAGGGACCGCGTGCTGTGAATCATCCTGGCGAAGGGTCCAACCATATGCAGTTATGAATACCGCAATTGTGAATATCTTCTTCGGCGGAGCTCCCTATGGGGCCACGAAGCGCTGCACTGGGCGGGGGGGGACGCATGCGGGCGGTAGCGCTGGGGCCGTCGGTGGGTTCCCTGTGAGGCCGCGAAACGCTGTACTGGGTGGGGGGGGGGGGGACGCGTGCGGGCATGCGCTGGGGGGTGCGCAGACTATATTTTCGCGGGCCTTATACACTTCCCGCCCACGGGCCTGGAGGGGTGCGCGCCGACACCCCCCGCCCAGGGGTTTGGGAGGGGGCCCACCGACAAGCCACCGGGAAGTTCAGAAGCTCAGGGGGGGGTCACCGGCAAGCCACCGACAAGCAAAAGGGGGGCCCGACGAGGGGCCACCGACGAGCCAAAAGGGGGGTCGCCGACAACGGCCTTGTCGGTTGAAAGGGCGCCCGACCCTTCGATTTCAAGTCCCCCGGGAGGTGCGGCCGAGTCGAAGGTTTTTCGATGATTTGGCCGCGCCGTTTTTTGACTCCATCACGTCGCCCCATTGGCTATTTTCCCCTCTTGGCGTTCCCCCCAGGGGAGCTCGTCCCGATTGGGATTTTCCGAGCTTGCTTGGTCTCCCCTTAGTTGGTCATCAGGTTCGTACCCTCTTGGGCGAGCGCGAACGATGTGACTGGAACGGCCCGTCCCTTCCTCCCTCTCCGTCTATGCTTCCTTCACCACGCCCCCCCTCTTTCTCTCCCTCTCCCATCTCTCTCTCTCTCTCTTGCTCGTTCATCCCCTCTCCTTTGCCACTCGTCTCTTCAAGATGTGTCCCGCCCCACTTGGTACTCTGTGATATGTTTGTTGTGTTGTCTTGTTTCTTTCTCTCTCTCTCTCTCTTGCTCCCTCTCTCGCTATCTCCCTTTCTCTCCCGTTGTTTGTTTTTCTATTATATGTAAGTGTATGTCGGTCTCTCTCTCTCTCTGTGTATGTTTTGTTGTTCCCTTCTCTCTGTCTCTTTCTCTCTTCCCCCCTCTCTCTCTGCACCTGTTAATACTCTTTCTTGTTAAGCCATCCCTCCTTCTTCTCTATTGTCCGTTCCCTTTCTTGCCGTTGCCCCCCTTTCCCTTTTTTTTTTTTCTCTCTCTCTCTCTCTTTCTCTCTCTCTCTCCCTCTCCATCACATCACTCTTACACGCGCTACATGTATGTATCCCTCTCTGTGTCTGTCACGCTCCCTCTCTCTTTCTTTCTCTTGGTATCATTGTTTCCCCTTCCCCTCCCTTCAATGCATTTCCCCTCGTTTCCCTCTCAGAGCTGAGGAGAGACGTCGCCCTGCGTCAGAAATATATTGTGCGTCTATGTCTATCTCTCTGCATGTTTTGGTTGTTTGTTCTCGCTCTCTCTCTCTCTCTGTGTCTCTCTATTTGTCTTTATTTTGTTTCATCTCTCTCTATCTCTTTTTTCTCTCGTTCGGAGGAGGAGGAGGAAGATGTGGCGGACGAGGAGGAGGCCGCCGAAGAGGAGGAGGGGGAGGAAGAGGAGGGGAAGAGGAGAAGGAGCGCTCCGCCTTGAAGTACATGATGGTGCCAGGCGTTCGAGGTAGTACTTGTTAACATGAGGAGGAGGAGGAGGACGGGGGAGGGCTCTCGTTCCTTGGGGAGGGGGAGGGGGGGATTGGACAGGCGAGATGCGAGGGCCGCCAAAAAGGGCATATATGTGTGTGTATATATATGTGTGTGGCGCTATCTCACATGACAACTGGGAAGCAAAGCAGCACATCCCCTTCCTGAGGAATGTCTACGGCGATGAGGTCCCCAAGGACTACTGCCCTGTCGAGTTTACCTGGAACGGCAAGCGGCTAGCCGCTGCGCGCATCGTGGCCCACCTCTGCGTCAACTCCACGGACAGGCAGATGCGCCACCGCTGCATCGACCGCATCGGAACTACGGATTCAACTCGCGGGTACTCCCCTCTCCGCCACACGCTGGACGCGCTCCTCGCCTTCCTCAGCCAGGTGAGCCTCGACTTGCTGTCCGAAAGGTCCCTCCGTGAGTTGGCCAAGGACAGCCCCCTGGCCGAAGCCCAGGACATATGCGGCAAGCTGGGGGCCGTCCCAGCCACTGACTCCAGCGCAGCGGAGAGGACTGGCTTCGTTTCGCGCCCCACCCCCTCCCGCCGAGGCCCGCCCGCGCGAGAGCGGCTCCGGCGGCCCGCCCGGGCGGTCCCCAGCGGGCCCCACCTCCAGAGCCCGCCTCCCACGGGACAGCCCTTCCCCCGGGCACAGCCCTGCCTCCCGGCGAGACCACAGCGCGGATTCGGGCTCCCCCGCCAGCCCGGACGACGGTGCGCAGCCGCGGGCCCCAGTGCCCCTTGGACGTACGCAGGGTCTGCGCAACCCTGAGCGCCCCCGCGGGCGATAGCGCCGCCCTGGAGGATCACCTTCACCAGGGCCCTCGGTGGAGCTGCCTATGGGGCCACGAAGCGCTGCACTGGGTGGGGGGGACGCATGCTGGCACCCCCACTGGGGCCGTCGGTGGAGCACCCTATGGGACCACGAAGCGTTATACTGGTTGGGGGGGGGGCGCATGCGGGCACCCCACCCCCACTGGGGCCGTCGGTGGAGATCCCCTCGGGGCCACGAAGCGCTGCACCGGGTGGGGGGGGCGCATGCGGGCATTCCCACTGGGACCGTCGGTGGAGCTCCCCATGGGGCCACGAAGCGTTATACTGGTTGCGGGGGACGCATGCGGGCACCCCCATTGGGGCCTTCCGTGGAGGGTGGTGACGGGAGGATGTTGGAGGGGAGAGGAGAAGGAGAGGAGGAACGCTGGGACCGTCTCGTCAAAACAAAGACCCATTACCTCAGGATGGTTGGGACAGAAGTCAGGACGTCGCTGGTCTGGGGATGGCACCTTGGCGTCGCTCCGACGTGTACGCTTCTGTCGGCGAGGACCATTGAGGAGCATCCTGGGTCATCTTGCGAATGAATACACGCACGACGTCGAAGCATGCACGGGGAATGGACGTCCGAGCGATGGCGAATGCACGCGGGCTGGCGTCGAGATCCGGGCGGTTTTGGAGCAGGAGGCGCACCACCACCGCCAGTTGGGGGGATTCACGATGAGCTGGTGTGCGGGATGTCGGGGTGGGGGCTATGTCGAGGACAAATGCGTTCCAGAGCGTTCCAGAACGCTCTCGGAGCGTCCTGGAACGCTCTGAGAAGGCCGCGGCGCCTGAGACATCCTCAGATTCTGGATGTATCCTCACCCGAAGTGATCCTCGTCCTGACTTCGTCTGACACTCCACCACAGGCCTTTTCGGCAAGGCCGTTTTTTTGAAGAAGTGTCCTGAAAAGGGAAACGGCAAAAACAGGCGACCGGAAGCGGCAAACAACGGCTCCAGGATTGGAACCAGAGCCAATTCCGGAACCAACAACGGAGACGGAACCATATACAAAAACCTCCCCCTCCCCCCCTCCTCCTCCTCCTCCTCCTCCTCCTCCTCCTCCTCCTCCTCCTCCTCCTCCTCCTCCTCCTCCTCCTCCTCCTCCTCCCTCCGTAGCCATTTTGGCTCAAGCCATTTAAGCCCAAGGCCAAATGGCGATTCATCCACTGCCTCAGCGGGGTAGGCTCCCATCGCTTTCAGCGTTCCTCTTTGTGTTTTTCTGGAACCTGCTCACCACAGGTTTCCTACAGATCGCACTCTTTCCACGGCCGCAGCCATGGCGAAGGGTGGCAGGCAGCAGTATAAGGCATCATGACAGAAGTGGGCCCCATGGCGTACCCCGAGCCCTCCAGGTACAAGATTGGTTTTGGGAGATGACTGGCCCGCCCTGGGAAGCACTTCGAGATCATATTCCAACCTGGACACGCAGCCATGGTCGTCAGCTGCCAATCGTTCATCGAGCCAGAACGTCACCAAGCCCAAGTTCGGCTGTGATGCCACCTGGTGTAAAGTATGCAGCAAGTTCACATACAATGACCAGCTCGAGAAGTGTGACTATACGTGCAGATTCTGCGGCAATTTCCTCAAAGGTCGAGGTGCTGGGTCGCCCCATGCAGCAGGATGCCAGACCAATCAAGTGGACATATCTGTTTCGCTGGGCCTCATCATTGCGAAGGGAGGCGCTGCGGCGGAGCAGGCGAAGCTGTTGCAGTCTACTCTGGCACAGGCTCCAGCTGCGCCTCCGAAGCCGCCTTCGGTTCGGCTCTCGGAGGCTTCTCAGAAAGTGGAACGAGCTGAAGGCGCTTTGGAAAAGGTTGCGGCAAGAGTTATCAGACTCGAGCGGGAGCTGGCGTCCGCCATGGGCCAGTACAAGGAGCAGGCGGCGAACTTGGCTGACGCCATTGTCGCCCAGGAGGCCGTCGCCAAGGAGCTTGCTCCAGAACCTGTCAGTCAACCAGCTGTTGGGCAGATGGATGTACGAGAATTCCTTGAGAATCGAGCGGAACTCAACCTCAGCTTCGGGGGCCTCTTCGACGACGTGAAGTTGGAGGAGGCAGATCGTGTCGAGTTTGAGCGGCGCAAGTCCTCCTTCGAAACAGAGTTCAAGTCTGCGCTTTCGGCCCAGTTCAGCAAGATGGTTGCGACGCTGGCCGGACATCAGCATAATCAGGTGGAGGAGCTCGGATCTTGGCAAGCTACCAAGAAGCGGAAGAGCAGTCCAGCACCTACGGAAGATCATTTCTGCGGGAGGCTCGGCATCGACACCGACACCTACGGAAGCAGGGACATCGACTACGCCAGGAGCTTCAAAGGGGGCCGCGGCAGCATGGGCCACGGTCGACCAGGTGGCCACCGACAGGCAGAAGGAGCTCAAGAGCATCATGGAGGAGACCCTTGCGGCCAAGCGGTCACCCAATTCGCAGATTTGATTCAGGCCCACCCTCGGCAGATCCGTGGCCCCCGCCCACATCGGGCACGGTCGCGGCGCAGGGGGGGGGGGGCAGTGAAAAGGGGGCGTCGGGCAGATCTACTTCGGGTACGGCGGCTTTCTCTATTGGGAGGAGGCTATTCCAGGGGGCGGCTCCTTCTGAGACCTCTGGCATGTGCATCGCAGAGGCGAGCGCATTCCAGGGGGTGGCTCCTTCTGAGACCCCTGGCCCAGCTGAACACCAGAGGGCGGCCCCTCCTGGGACCTCTGCCATGAGAGACGAGGGGAAGATCGTCGTGGATGCGGATGGCAACTGCATATTCCAATGGGTGGCTCCTCCTGAGACCCTTGGCACGGACGTCGCAGATCCGAGTGTATTCCAAGGGGTGGCTCCGCATTAGACCCTTGGTAGTGAAGGCAACTTGGAGGAGTGTGTATCTCGGGGGGATGCGCATCTTTCGATCTCTGGTCGGACCCCTAGGCTCGTGATCACAACGGTACGTTTGCGAGCTTGCTCTTCTGGGAAGGGGCGGTTGCCGCCTCTGATTGGGAAGTTACTTGGAAGTTCGTGATTGATGAGATGGGGGCTTCAAAGCCAGGGGTGACCTGGTACTCTCGTCGAGACAGGTGTCTTGCTCGCAGGGCACCAGTCCACAGGGGGATCGGGTCAACAGCGCGTCGAGCAAGCGCCCCGTCGTTTTGCTGGGAGGAGATCAGTGGCACTCTCGTCGAGACAGGCGTCTTGCTCGCAGGACACCCAATCCACAGGAGGATTGGGACAACAGAGCGTCGAGCAAGCGCCCAGTCGTTTTGTTGGAAGGAGATCAGTTCATGGGAAGATGGCCTGCGCACATACCCTTCTCACGGAGGCCTCCTAGTCGCACCAGGGAGCGCCAAAGGCTACGAGATGAGATGGCGACCGCAGCAGCAAGGTGGATACAACATATCAGAGGAGAACGTTTCAACAGCTTAGAGCATTGGCGGGAATGGTGTGTCCCTTACTTCATTGAATCTCTTCCCAGGCCAGCGAGTAGTGATTTCCGCACGTACTTGGAAAGGCTGTACGGACGCATTTTGGCAGATATCGCAGAGATCATGTGCGCGGAGGTCTGGCATCGGGCAGCGCCACACCGCTCGCTGTTCTTCGGGGCGCCCAACAGCATTAGGGACAAGAAGCAGCGCCGCCGCTTTCCCTGGTGGCATTTCGATGAGCTGCGTGAGATCCGGCGCCATTTTCGGAGGTTGCTTGGCCATAGAGTACCTCCTGATCGGCTGCTACCTGATGATGATTACGATGATGCTCAAGATAGGATCACGCTGGCATGGGGATTGGTGAAGCACCGCATTCGCCAGGGCGCCCAAGACATGTCGGCGCAGGAACAGCTTGCGCATGTTGAGTGTCAAGAGAAGGAGGTAGGCATCAAGTTCCACATCTACATGCGCAACATGTCTTCTTGGGGACCATCGGCGAAGCTGCTCCTCAAGAGGCCTTGCGATGCGGTCACCATCCAGGAGACGCACATGGACAAGTCTGAGTCGAACGACGCCCTGGTCGAGTTCAACAAGGCTGGCTACAAAAGCATGGTGTGCCCAGCGGGCGCGGAGTCCAGTTGGTTCTCTGCAAAAGCTGGGGGCGTTGCCATGGGGGCATCGAAGAAGTGGGCCCCTTGGTCACTAAGACACTTTGCGTCCAACAAGGAGGATCTGCCAGGGAAAAGAGAAGACAAGAAGCAGAGCACAGCTGAGCGGAACCAGATCACGGGCGTCAGGTTCAAGGGCATGGTCGGTGCGCTGGTCCCCTTGAAGGGCCCCCACGTCACCATCGCGGGAGGCTATCTCTACAATGGGCTGGGAGTCACTGGGGCTAATGTGGAGAAGTTGCGGCACTTAGCATCGCTGGTGGCATCCCTTTCTACGCCCTGGGTCATCGCGGGCGACTGGAATTTCCCCCCTGAGACGTTACGCAAGGCAGGACGGCTCAACCTGGTACAGGGCAATATCTTGGCATCAGGCAGCGTGGATTACACGTACACAGGTGGGCAGGGGACGTTGATCGATTCCGTGGTAGCGTCAGGACCTGCCCTGGAGTATCCCGATCGGGTGCATGCTGACACTGAGATGGTAGGGGTGGCAAGGCGCATTCCGGCATTGTGCTGGGCTTACTCTTAGTAGCCAAGGAGGCGGAAGGTCGCACGCTTCGACTTCCAAAGGCTTTTGGACCACTTGTCCAGCCGAAGAAGAAGGCTGACCCGTGCAGCAAGCGCTCGAGGAAGCTGGCGGTGGCAGCTACTCCGACGACGAAGAGCCCAAAAGTACCAGCGTTGGGCACGCGTAGGAGGATGGGTATCAAGGGACCACCACCCTTTCAATATCTTGGCCCCTTGGACTTGGGCGAGGCGGCAGAGTCAGAAGATGTGGGCGAGGAGGACGAGGACGACCTGCTGAGGGGGGGAGAACCTGGAGGCGATCTTGTTCCACCTGTTCCACACGAGGAGAAAAGTGGTCACGTGGCAATCGTGAAGACCCCTGGCGATCTTGTTGTCAAAACGGGCGGCGGATGGTCGAAACCCCCAAACCATGTTCAATCCTATTACGCGTGGCAGCTGACCTCGGACAGCTGTAAGTCCCTTGGACATACGTTTGGTCAATGGGTCAGTAAAGTGGAGAATTACTTCAGTTTGTTGTTGGCTGGGGAATGTTTGGACAAGGAGGGGCGCGCACATAGAGGCCGAGCCCTGGCACGGGAAACCAGCGTCAAGAAGGTGGTGCCATCGCCGCCCTTCGCTCGCGCGAGGGACGCTGGAGTTGACTGGTGGGCAAAGATCGCCGTCTTGCTGGAAAAGCTGGATAGGGCATGTGCGAAGAGGGGGCATTCAAGGCTTGGGAAGCTCATTGCCCGTCTTCGAGAAGCTACTGGTTGCGTGCCAAATTCGGCGCTGGCGACTCCCCCACGACAAGAAAATCTTTCTTGGTGCAGGAAGTTGCGCATGCTTAACTCGGCGACCTCGGGCACGATCCGCAGGTATACAGAGGAGTGTGTGAAGCTGGCCAGCAGTATGCAAAGGATGGAGTGCTACTCTCGATACTTGGCAGTCCCTCGATGGGTTGAGGTGAAGTACATTACGGCGCCTGGGAAGTTGCTCCGTCTGGTTAAGGATGTTCCATCAGCTAGGGGCGAGTTCGAAAAGGGGCCAGAACATGTCCTATGACCCTCTGACGGCAATGGACATTCGGGCGTCGGTATGGCGGGGGAAGTGGAGCGACGAGTCTTTGGAAATCGAACGGATCGGGCAGCTACTCTCTTCAGCCAGGGCCAACGCCAAGGCAAACCCCTTCCCCGTCTTCGGCATGGACACGTTAGACGAAGGCATCAGGAATATGAAAGGGTCTTAGGCGAAAGGCGTCGACCAACTGGGGAAAAAGGACCTTGTTTGGCTACCTGAGTCGGGCAAGCAAGAGTTGGTATACTTATTCCAGCAGATCGAGCAGGAGGTTGCATGGCCCTGGGAATTGACTGTTGTCTTGGTGGCTCTCACGAGGAAGCCGTCGGGGGACGACAGAGCCATTGTAGTCTTATCTCGCCTGGCGAGGTTGTGGTCCAGTTGTTGAGGTGAGTACCGAGCCACCTGGACTAAGACTAGGGCTGGACCTTGGGATGCACAAGTGGCTGGGTCATCTGCTCTGCGCGAAGCTCTACTACGCAGCTACTTGGACGAGACGGTAGCCCTCTCCACGATTCGAGGCTGGGTTCAGGCAAGTATAATGTGGGACATCGAGGGGCTCTACGATCCGCCCAAGTGGAGGCTACTTCTCGAATCTGGACTCGAGCACGGGTTCCCTCCAAGTATCCTCGCACTAGAGATGATTCTGCATATGGGTGTACGATTCCTTCGGGATAACGGTTACTACTCGGACGCTACCATACCTGAGAAGAGTATATGATTGCAGGACTGGGTGGGGCAGTTGATTTCTCGAGATGTGCACTGTATAACATTTTGGACAGAGCGGCACGGGGCCTCAGCAGTTGCGACGAGGCCTTGGGTGGATGACGTTTCTCAGCGTGTGGAAGGACGGTGCAAGCGCGTTTTGGGGCTAGCCTTGCAAGCTGGCCTTACCTTTGCAAAGGATTGTACGGAAGCCGGATTGGCTATTCCACCCAAGTCCACAATCGTCACCAATCAAGAGGACTTAGGCAAAGCGCTAAGAAAGGGTTTCGAGAAGGAAGGCTTCACGGCCAAAATTGCTAGTGTGGCGACGGACCCCGGCATCGACAGAGGCGCTGTGGGCTTCCTGCGGCCTAAGCAAGCACAGCGACGACGTGGCGCAGCCGTTCGCTTCAATCGCGTCAAACGTTTTGCACGAGGGGCTGTGCGCAAGAAGATAGGTGGGAAATTGGCGATGATGGGAGTTCTAGCTATGGCGGGTTACTCAGACGAAGTTATTGGAGCAGCGCCAACAGTCATCAATGGTTGGAGGAAGTCACTGGGACGGACACTGGCGAAGAAGTGGCCAGGCCATTGCTTCACCACGTTGCTGCAGCTTCGTGTTGGCAGGAAGGACCCGCAGTACCAGATCGTACACAGGTTGATTGAAACCTGGATGGCAATTATTTTCCAACCAGGGCTGAACCTGGAGCTTGCTCGTCGTACCTGGAGGGCAGCACGCAGAAGGATTGAGTTGCGAGCTCAGAAGGACAGATGGCGGGGTATCACTGGAGTTGCCTCGGCTACCATTGCGACTCTATTGGACATTGGATGGGGCCCAGTCGGACCATGGGCGTGGATCTCAGGTACTGGTGAAAGATTCATGGCACCCGGCAGTATCATCGGGCAAGGCCAGCAGGACATGGGCGAACTTAAGGAAGCCATATCCGACCCCATCGACAGGATGCTATGGGACAGGGCCTCCAGACACTGGAATGGAAAAGGTGTGGAAGAAGGTGCAGATCTTCGGGTAGCTCGGCGTCGCATCAGTTCCCTCCGCAAGAAAGGCGAGCACGAGATGGCGGGCGCGTTGGAAGCAGTTACGACGGGCGCGTCCTGGACTCGGCAGCGAATTTCAACCCTGAGCAGCTGCGCGTTGGACACCACCGCATGCCAGAGATGTGATTGCGGACAAGAGGAGACGGACCTGCATCGTTACTGACAGTGCCCTTGCAATGTGCATGTCTCGAGTATCTCGCAGAACATGACTCGCAGAGCCCAAGAGGACGTCGAGAACCTGCAGTGCCTGTGGCTAAGAGGTATTTTGCCCGCCACCTGGACTAGTGTGGAGGGCCCAACTGACTCACCTTTTGATGAATCCATGGGTCATGTGAACGATTTACGAGTGCGTGAGCATCTGTTGGTCGGTGGAGACGCTTCGGGAGGAGAACATTCAGCAGACCCGAGATTGCGCAGGATCGGGTGGTCATACCAGATGATCCAGGTCTCGAGCGACCCTGAGCTCGATGTGAAGATACCCTACTCGAGGGGAGGTGGGATCCCCAAGAAGCAGACTATCAATAGGGGTGGGACGACGGCGCTTCTTCGAGCATTGGAGGACTTGCATGAGCTGGACATTCCTATGACCTTGATGGGATCGCTATGATCTCATCAGGTCGGTTGCCCACCATCAATCTGGACCTGTGGCTGCAGGTAAAGCAGGCTTTGGCACGGTGTACACGGAATGTACAAGTGGTCAAGATTGAGAGCCACATGGCAGTGGATCAAGCCAAGCTGACCAACACCAACGTCGAGCACTACTTGGTCAATGCCCTCGCGGATGAAGCCGCGGGTTTCTGGGCTCAGAAGTGTGCTGTATCGAGTGATGTCGTCGCTGCAGTTGAACATGCCGAAGCGATTGGTCGAGCAGCGAGGAAGCACTTGGCGAAGGCTTTTCTTGCAGCGGCAGAGGCGGAGCCAAGACGTCTTCGACCAACACGCTCGATGGCCAACAAGTTCTGTCGAACGGTGGCGATGTCGGAGCACCAGGTGCACACTGGCATGGGCGCGTCCTTCCACTGCTCGGCGTGTGGGTGCAGCGCCAGTGGGAGGAAGCTCGAGGCATTCTTGGAGACGCTTTGCCTAGGCGGAGTGGTCAAGGGCAGCATCAAGAGGATCGGCGACATGGGTGTCATGGTACAGGGTGTACCCATTCACGAGTCGCACCTGCTTGGGTACTTCAGCGACATGAAGATCCACGCGCGCCTACGGCGCGGCTGTGTCGGCAAGCATTTCTTACGAGGGCTGGCGGCTGAGTGCTGTGGGCATCTCGGCCATTATGGCCACCAGAATTTGGGGACATTGGCACGTGGTATTTTACCTAAAGGGAGAATCACTACGACGCGAAGGGCACCAGTATGAACGGTCACTTCCTACTACCTGCTCAGCTGGGAGCCTGGGAGCTACGATTTCGCATCGTGTCAGCCTCCGACTACGGAGCCATTTTGGCTCGCCTCGGCCACGAATACTACTGGGGGAGTTCCGTTTGAGACCTCAGTCTTCGTCAATGTCGAGAAGTTTTTCCAGGGCCGCTTTGATGCGTCCTGTCAGCTGCTCTGGCAGCCAAGGTGGCGGCTTCGGGGTGCTACTTCTGGGGGTGGCACATTCGAGACCCCAGTCAGAGACACCTTCGAGGCGGAGCATTCCTGGGGGTGTCTCCCGTTGGAGACCCCAGGGCTGCAGCGGCAGAATGTGGTATTCTACCTTTTGGGGGAATCACTACTGCGTCGCGAAGGGCTCCAGCCTGCACGGTCTCTTCTTTTCACCTGCTCAGCTGGGAGCCACGGAGCTACGATCTCGCATCGTGTCAGCCTCCAACTAGAGCCATTTTGGTTCGCCTCGTCGGCGGGTGCTGCTGGGAGGGCTCCGTCTGAGTACTCAGTCTTCGTCAATGTCGAGGTTTTCTCCAGGGGCAGTTCTGGTGTCTCCTGGCAGCCGCTGTGGCGGCCCTGGTGGAGGCTTCGAGGTGCTACTACTGGGGGTGGCTCGGCTCCTCTGAGACCCCAGTCATGGACACCTTCGAGGCGATGTATTCCTGGGGTGGCTCCCGTTGGAGATCCCAGGGCTGCAACGGCCTTCTGAGGCCGCCCTCCCTCTCCTTTTCCTTCGCCTCCCTTTAGTCGCGCGCCGGGCCTCGGTGTGGAGCGTGGCGACGGGCGGCCCGAGGAGTACTACATACTCCT
>CAUYUJ010021570.1:223106-248106 GCA_963575745.1 Prorocentrum cordatum | reverse complement strand
CGGCTACGGCTCTCTGGCCGACTGCCGCCCATGGCTGAGAGCGGGGGACCTCCAGACTGAGCTGCGGCCCTGGAGAGGCGCGCTAGGCGGGCGCAGCGAAAGTGCAAGCTCAGTACCTCGACGGTCTGAACCAGAACGGCTTGAGCCAGGGGGAGGAGGGGGAGGAGGAGGCAGCGGGCGAGGAGGAAGGACATGTGTGGAGAGATTCGGGCACAGGGCGGTTGGCTTCCCTTGTTCGGTTGCGTCTTATTTAGTTGGTTGTCTTGGCCGCAAGTTCCATTTCAGTGGAGCGCGGGTGGTCGGTTTGAGCAAGCCGCGCAAGCCGCTCGTTATCAGTGGCCGCAGGAATTCAGCGAATTCATACATATATTGATAGGCATATGCATGCTCATGCATGTACACACACACATATATATACATACATATGCATAAATGTATGTATGCAACCTTGTATGTAAGAATGTATGCATGCATGTATGCATGCATGCATGTATACACACAGATATATAGGAATATATATATATATGTATGTATATATATATATCCCTATATATATATGTTTCCCGGGGGCCGCCTAAGGGCCTCGGCGGCGCGATGGGGGCCCGAGGTCTTGCTTTCTTCGCGTTGTTATAGGGATCCGGCGACCCAGAGCCAACGGAGCCTCAAGAGGTTGCAGGGAGCTCCAGGGGCTGTTCCCGCCTGGTGCCCCAGGTCTCCCACAGGCCTCCCACAGTCCTCCAGGAGAGCTCCCCGAATTTCAAACACTTGGTTCTCCCATAGTTTTCCCACGCTTTCCTCCATGCAGCCTGCTGTGCATCCCCGCGCTGCACGGCAGCCCCAGAGGGCGCCCAGACCGTCCCGGTTCGGCCCCAGAGGCTCCCAACCTCCCCAGACTGTTCCGCATGGAAGGGTCGGCGCGCACTTTTTCTGTTTTTTATAAGGATCTGGCGACCCGGAGCCAACGGAGCCCCGTGCAGGGAACTCCATGGCCTGCTCCCGCCTGGTGCCCCCGGTCTCCCACAGCATGGCTCCCAGAGTCCCAGAGGCTTCCAGGATAGCTCCTCATTGCTCAAACATGTTGTTTCCCAATCGTTTTTGTCAACGTTTTTCTCCGGGCAGCCTGCTCTGCATCCCCGAGCTGCACGGCAACCCCAGAGGGCGCCCAGACCGTCCCGGTTCGGCCCCAGAGGCTCCCAACTTTGTACCCAGATGGCTCCGCGTGGGAGGGTCGGCGCGCATTTTCTGTTATTTCAAATGAACAAATCGGCGACCCGGAGCCAACATATCCCCAAGAGGTTGCAGGGAACTCCATGGGCTGCTCCCGCCTGGTGCCAGAGGCTTCCCACAGGCCTCCCAGAGGCCTCCAGGAGAGCTCCCCGAAGCTCAAACATGTAGTTTTCCTGTGGGCTTCTCAACATTGTTCTCCATGCAACCTCTCCTGCATCCCCACGCTGCACGGCAGCCCCAGAGGACGCCCAGACCGTCCCAGTTCGGCCCCAGAGGCTCCCAATTTTGCCCCTGGGAGGATCGGCGCGCCCCAGTAGGGTCACAGAGCGGCCAGGGGCGCTCCAAGACCCTTGCGACGCCGACGATCCCCCCGAGACAGCCCCCCGAGCGACTTCGTCGACACGGCATGCTTCCAAAAGGCCTCCCCGCAGGGTTCTTTAAGCCCTTAGTCCTTCTTTGTGTTGTTCCCATTGCTTTTTCTCACGCTTTCACTCATCCAGCTTGTTCTGCATCCCCACGCTGCGCGGCCGCCCAAGAGGACGCCCAGACCGATGCGGTTCGGCCCCTGGGGCTCCGAACCGTGATCCAAGACGTTTCCGCATTGGAGGACCAGCGCCCCCGAGTAGGCTCCACGAGCCGCCAGAGTCGCCCCCAGGCCCGCGCGACGCCGACGATCGCCCCGTGACAGCTCCCCAGGCCACATCGCCAGCACAAGAGGCTTCTTAGAGGCTTCCCACAAGGGCCCCCAGAGCCTCAAATCCTAGCTTTTCCCATGGTTTATCCGGGGTTTCTGGCCACCCAGCCTGTTCTGTGTCGTGACTGCGCAGGCTCGTCCTGGAGGTCTCCAAGACTGCCCCGCTGCGGTCCCGAAGGCTCCCAACCGCGCCGCGTGACGGCACCAGAGGGCACCCTGACGGCTGAGCCCCGAACGCCCCAATGCGGCCGATTAGGGCCACAAGAGAGGCTTGGAGGTCTTTGCGGTCGCTTTGGGCGGTCTTAGCACTGCTGATTGCGTCTCGACGTCCCGCGACCGAGCCACAGACCTGTCACAGCGGTCAAAGGACCGGGAGGAGAAGGAGGACGAGGACAAGGAGGAGGGGAACGATGAGGACGAGGAAGGGGAGGAGGAGGGGGAGGAGGAGGAGGAGAGGAGGAGGAGGGAGAGGTTGAGGACGAGTAGGAGGAGGAGGAAAAGGAGGAGGAGGAGGAGGACGAGGAGGACAGGGCGGAGGAGAAGGCGGAAGAGGAGGAGGAGGAATAGGCACGAGGGAGAGGGGGTGGGGGGGGGGGCGGTTCCTCCCCTGCGTCGTCGTCGTCGTCTTTCTCCTCTTCCTCTTCCTTCTCATGCTCCTCCCCCTCCTTCCCCCGATCCTTCTGCACCTCCTGCTGCTGCTGCTGTTGCTGCTGCTCCTCCTTCTCCTCCTCCTGCTACTCAGCCTTCTGCTCCTCCTCTCCCCCCCTGGCCTTTCCATTCGCCCACCCTTCCTCCTCCTCCCCCTCCCCTTCCTGCTCTTGTTCCTCCTCCTGTTCCTACTCCTGCACCTCTTCCTTCGATGCTGCTCCTCCTCCCCTGCCCCTCCTCTTCCTCCCCCTCCTGCTCTTCCTCCTCCTGCTGTTCCTGCTCCTGCTCCTCTGCCTGCTCCTCCTGCTCCTGGCGTTCGTCCTCCCCCCCCATCCACAGTCCTTCCCTTCGAAGTCTGGCGCAGCCGCTTCACCGTCCTCAAAGCGCCACGGGCGTCGCTGCCCGAGCGGAGGCCCAGGACGCCAGCGGGGTTATCCACCTTATTTTCCATGCAACCTGTTCTGCATCCCCACGTTGCACGGCTGCCCCCGAGGTCACCAAGACCGCCCCGCTATCGCCCCAGAGGCCCCCAAGGCGGCCCAAGAAGGCACCGTGGCGATTGAAGCGCCGCCCACGAGGGGCCACAAACATCCCGAGACGGCCGAACATAGCCACAAGACAGGTTCGGAGGCCGCCAAGACGGTCCAAGGCGCTTCCAAAAAGGCGCCCCACCACGACCCCCGAACGCACGCATATTTGATGTTTCAATGTTTCTCGCACGTACTGTTTTTCCCGCTTTTTGCTTTCCCGATTCGTTGCTCCACAAGGAGGGTTCCCAAACCGCCCGCTGCGGCGCCTGAGGCTCCCAGCGGTGTCTTTGCACGGCCCAACAGGGAACGCATATTGCCCAACTGCACCCATGGGGGCCCTGGAGTACCCCGAGGCAGCTGAAGCTGGGCCCAAGACAACCCAACTGGCCGACGAAACGGCTCCAGACACTTCCACAAGGCCTCTGCTGCGGCCCCGCTATGGCCGCGCGCGGCAAGGCGCGCGGCGGAATTCGCGGAAACTCGTGTCGTTCCTTTTCCTATTCTTTTTCCACCCGCGTGCTCCAACTCATTATGCTCACGCTGCCGCTGGTGCTGCTGCTGGCACCTCCACTTCCTCCTCTTTCCGCCCCTCCCCTTACTTCCCTGCCGCCGTTCCTCTTCCCCCTTTCCTCCTCCACCTCTTCTTCCTCCTCCTCCTCCTCCTCCTCATCCTCATCCTCCTCCGCCTCCTCCTCCTCCTCCTCCTACCCCTCGTTCTGCCGACAGCGCAGTGCGAGAAATCCATGGTTCCAGGAGGGTCGGCCGTCTGGACCCTCTGGAACGAGATCCGCCGTCGATGGCTCTGCTCTCCGTGCTGCCGCGGCTAGAACGTAAGCGCGCGCGTCGCGCGCGCGTGGTTCTAGTGTATTTTTGTGTATATATATGTATAAATACAAGGTTTCCACCCCGACAATCCCGAAATGTCCGCTGACATGGGCAAAGTCATGCCGCTCGTTTAGCGTCATCTACGTTTTCCAGGCGCCTCCCAGGCAAACGGCGCATGACGGCTGACGTCAGAAAGCGGAGGAGGAGGAGGAGGAGGAGGAGGAGGAAAAAGGGGAAACATATGACAAATAATATGAGGAGGGAGGAAAAAGGAAAACGTGGATTGGCTGAGTACGATCGCTCTGTCGTGCATCGGTTCGACCTCACATTGCGCGCGAGGGCAATCGGACGTGCGCGGGCGATCCTCACGCGCCGGCCCCAGAAGACAACCCTCCCGCATTTGGATTGGCGCTGGGTCTGCCGCAGCACGAGGAGGAGGCGGAGGAGGAGGAAAAGGAGGAGGAAGAGGAGGAAGAGGAGGAGGAGGAGGAGGAGGACGAGAGGGGGGAAGGAGGGGGGGAGGGCGGAGGGGGAAGAGGAGGAGGAAGAGGAAGCAGACGAGGAGGAGGAGAAAACTGATTAACAGGAGGAGGAGGAGGAGGAGGAGGAGCAGGACGAGGGGGAGGGGGAGGCGAGGAATACGAGGAGGTGGAACACAAGAGGGAAACACGGAGGAAGAGCAGGAGGAGAACAAGGAGTAGGAGGAGGAGGGGGTGGATTAATACGAAGAGGACGAGAAGGAAGAGGAGGAGGGCCGAAAAGCACAACAACACGGACGACGAAAACGATACATTTCCCAGCGTGATACTCATTATGTCCGACAGCGGTCGCTTCACCACCGACACGTTCCAGAACATCCAACAGGCCGCCGACCAGTTCGGAAACAACAAACGTCAACATCCGTTTTGTTCGACGAGCCAGGTGGCAGCAACATCCAATATTCCCTCAAGCTCATGTGCGGAAAGGGAATTTGCCTTGGTCTCATTGACATCAGTATCGGCACAATGAACTATGATGAAAAAGCTCACAGCAGCTCCGCGCCGACGGGGCAGAGGCATATATAGGAATCGACGCGCCAACGGGCACGGGCAGCTAGGGGAGCACTGCGACAAACAATTTTGATCGTTTATACCAGCCTGGCCAGCTCGACACGTTGCATCATCATTGACCGCGCGGCTCGGCATCTCAAGATCGACGATTACGGAGACATACGACATCAGCGAGGTGTCATCATCACCACCACCACCGAATACCATCATCGGTGTCACAGGCAGCGACGGCGACAATATCAGCGCCGGCAGCACTCTTCTCATGACCATCATGGACAATGGAGGCAGCTTCGAGCAAACTGTGTACTGGCAACCTTACGACTAAAGCGATGCGGGCATGCTGCTCATGGAACCCAGTGCGAGCAATCACGAGGAGGCGAGCAACGGCCACGATCGTTGGCGCCACTACGGGGCGAACAGCGGCGACATGTACGACGAGCTCAATGACGAGAGGCCCCTGGCTGTCACAGCGCTTAGTGCGCTGATGGGTGACTGCTGGGCTGACAGGCGCAGCGCCGCTGCGCCGACGGCGGCTGCCACCTAATGGATCAGCACGGGCCGCCTACCCGCCACCTGCGCCTCCGCTGGACGGGCCGCCTACCCGCCACCGAATGGATCAGCACCACCACGACCAGCAGCATGAGAGGGACATCCTCAACGGCCCGTCACGAAGGTTCAGGGAGGACCGCAACGGCGGCGCCCACGCCGAACTGGAGGCGATCCCGTGGCACGGCGCCACCACCAGCGAGGAGGAGGAGGAGAAGGAGGAGGAGGAGGAGGAGGAGGAGGAGGAGGTGGAGGAGGAGGAGGAGGAGAAGGACGTGGAGGAGAAGGAGGAGGAGGAGGAGGAGGAGGAGGGCCTCGCAGCCGCGGGGCGCCGCCTCGCTCTGGGGCCTGGAGGCCCCCCTTAGGGCCTCGTTCCTCATCTTCTTCGTTCCCGGGGTGCCCTGGAGGCCCTTTTTTTATCTTGCTTCTGCGGGGCCCTTGGTCCGCGTACTTCGCTCGGGTCTCTCGTCTCGGTCTGCGGGCCCCCTCCCATCCCCCTCGCCGGCTTGGCCCCTGGAGGCCCGTGGCCTGTCGGCCTCGCTCTTGCTTGAGGGGGCGGGGGGGGGGGCACGCACGTGCATGCGAGCTTCGGCCCCTCTACCACCACCCCAGCTTCGCAACAGCTGCGTGCTGGAGGTCATCATCACCTATGGGGGTGGTGGTGGGGGGCGGGCCCTGCGCTGTCGCGCCCCCGCGGCCCGTGCGGCCCCCGCCGTCCCGTCGCTCCGAGGCCCTTTGAAGTTCCTTTCCTTCTGTCCTTTTGGCGGAGGTGCTCTTTCCGGGGTCCTGAAGTTTTCCTCGAGGCTCCCCCCCCCCTTCCGAGGCTGTTCGGGGGCCGCGGGGTGGGGTGGGGGTCCATGCGTCGCACCGCGCGGGCCGCGCGCGGCGCGGCGCGGGCTTCGGGGATAGACCGCTGTGGCCCGCACTGCGCGAGGAGGAGGAGGAGGACGCTAGCGTAAACCCAAGAGTCATCAACGATCTTGGAGTAAACCCTCCCTCCAAGCTCCCTCTTCATAGGCCCCATACAACGGGTCATGTCCATTGAGGGAACTGCCTCGTTGGAAGACATCTGTCTGAAGACCCTGAAGCATGCCAAGACATTGTCCTCGGGATTCCAACGCCACGGACGAACCTGACGGTTGCGCCTTGACGATCCTTAATCGCGCCAGAACGCCATTCTTAGGACTTCAACACTTAGAATATACACAACTGTTGCGCCCGCGTAATCCTGAATCCTTCTAAAACACCGTTTCGGGTACGTTGATGATGGGAATCCGTGAAACTTTTGTAAATACTCAACGACTGTGCGCGGCGCTCAGGCGAGAGCCATATTTTGGAAACGACCCCCCATAAACCGCGAAGCTCTTGCAATCTGTTCCAACGAATATGCGCCGCGCTGAGGCGCCAACCACGTTTTGAAAAGGAACTGCCCTAAATCCGCGAAGCTCTTGCGAACTTGTAACACAAATGTGCGCCGCGCTGAGGCGAGAGCCACATTTTGAAAACGGCCCGCCTTCAATCCGTGAAAATGTTGTGATTTGTTGACGAATGTGCGCTGCGTTGAGGCGAGAGCCACATTTTGAAAACGGCCCGCCCTCGATACGCGAAACGCTTGCATTTGTTAAACGACTGCGCGCCGCGCTGAGGCGGGAACCACATGTTGAAAACGACCCGCCCTCAATCCGTGAAGCTCGTGCAAAGTTCGAAAACGAATGTGCGCCGCGCTGAGGCGAGAGCCACATTTTGAAAACCACCCGCCCACCGTTTGTGAAACTGCTGTCAATTTTTCAGCTTCGGAGTCATTAGTGGTGAGGAAGTCTCAGGCGAAACGCCCGGACTGCCCTAAAAACGGCTTCGGGGTGCGACAGGGAGAAGTTATTCATCCGGAAAAGGATTGGAAGACGACGAGGACGAGGACGAGGACGTTCACGACGAGGAGGAGGACAACGAAGAGGAAGAGGAGGAGGAAGAGGAGGGGGAGGAGGAGGACGAGGACGAGGACGAGGAGGACGAGGAGGAGGACGACGAACAGGAATAGGAAGAGGAGGGGTATGAGGAAAATGAAGATGAGGAGAGGAGGAGGGGGGAGAATAAGGGGGCGGATTGGACGACGAGGCGAGGACGAGGACGTTGAGGACGCAGAGGAGGACGAAGAGTAAGAGTCAGCGTGAGAGGAAGAGGAAGAGGGATATGCCGATGAGGACGAGGAGGACTAGGAGGAGGAAGAGGAGGAGGAGGAGGAGGAGGAGGAGGAGGTTGAGGAGGAGGAGGACGAGGAGGAGGAGGAGGAGGAGGAGGAGGAGGCTCCGCCGGCCTCTGAGCCCTGCCAGCCGCAGCCTGCCCTGCCAGGCGCGGCGCCCCGGGGCCGCTCGCGCTGCTCCTGGGCGCGGTGGCGCTCGCGGCCCGCGCCGCCTCGCAGGGCTCGCGGCCGCCGCCGCCGCCGCAGTCCGCCGCCGCCGCCGTGCGCGGCCTTTGGCGGGCGGCCTTCGCCGGGAGGCTTTTCGCTATTATAGGGGAACAAAAAGAGGGGAGTCACATAAAACATAGGGAAGTCACATAAACTACTATAGGACTTTTCGCTACTATAGGGGAGTCACATAGAACATAGGGGAGGACTTTTCGCTACTATAGGGGAGTCACATAAACATAAAAACTCGGAGGTCCGCTCAGATTCCTTGGATCCACACTGGACTCCCCTCCCTGGCGCGCGGGGCGCGCCAGGGGCGGCGCCGGAGGCGCCGCCAGGGGGCCCCAGCGCCGATCCGAGAAATCCGCGCGGACCTCAGAGTTTTTATGTTTATGTCGTTGTCCGGTCCCCTATACTATCAGCCTCCAGGGGCCCCTCCCGGTCCCCAGGACCGTCAAAACCGTCAAAAAAATAGCGAAAAGTGGGAGGGTGGGGGGGAGAGAGGGAGGCGTCCTGGTACGTGCAGTTGCCCCTGGAAATTTGCAAAACCCGACGCGGGGCGCAGTGCACGAGAGTTGTCGCTCCAGCCCCTTCCCCATCACGGGCACGCGGGGGCACGCGGAGGCAGCCTCTTACTCCTTAATCCTCCCCCTTTCCTCCTAAACCCCTTGCGCCTGACTCCTTCCCTCCTAGCTTCCTCCTCCTCCTCCTCCTCCTCCTCCTCCCCCTCGGATTCCTCCTCCTCCTCCTCCTCCTCCTCCTCCTCTTCCTCCGCCTTCTCCTCACCTCAAGTGCTTTGGCTCGAACCATTCTGGTGGAGCATATTCCTGTGTGCCTTCCCGTGGCATTTGAGGGACTTCGCCAGGAGGCCCCATTGAAGGGAAGGGCCCTCTTGGTTCCGACCAACGCACAGAAGAACAGTGCTACGGAATGTCTGGCCACCAGCTCTTGTCGCGCCGCAGCAGCTGCAAGACATGCGAATACAATGGCTGCCTTGTCATGCAGAAGATGGCGTACACCAAGTACGGGAAGCAGGTCAAGTTGTTCCAGCCTCGCACCAAGCAGGTCTCCTTCGAGGAGGAGCAGGAGGAGATCTCGCTCGTCCACCCGAACGGGATCCTCCGCTCGCGCCGCTCCTCACCTGCCCCCAGCATCGGGAACAGCAAGGGCGGGCGCGGATCGTCAGGAGGGCGCGCTGTCCAACAGCAGTAAGGAGGACAGGACAGCGAGCTGTCCCTCCTGCAGCAAGCAGCAGCGGCCACGACCGACCCTGGGCTGTGGGCCACCCTCGAGCTGTAGACCAGCAAGCTCGAGGGCAATATTCAGTACCAGGCCAAAGGGGCGGTCTCTGAGGTCGGGGCTTTGAAGAGGGCCGACGGGCAGTATCGAGATTCAGATCACAAACACAACCAGTCAGTTCAAAATGTCTTCCGCCTTCGCTCGTCATTGGCCAGTGCGGAGGCGCAGGAGAAGACGGGAATGTCTTGGCTGCGGCAGAGGTGGCGCGGCGCAGGGCGGCACAGGCCGTTGCCCATGTTGATGGCGTCGCACTTCTTGTCGGGGCCAAGGACGAACAGTCGACGACCTTCCAGGTCGTCTGGGACACCACCTTTTTCGATAAGTTAGGGGAGATGGAGTGCGAGGAGGCCGAGCGCAAGGGTCTGCAGGAGATCCATGAGCGGCTGCTCACCACTGAAAAGGAGATGCCCGCGACGGAGGCCAAGGTCAAGGATTGGCTCGCCGGGATGGAAGCATATCGTCGTGAGATCAACGATTGCATGAGAAAGAAGCGTCGTTGAGATGATAGTGCTGGTGTTCGTGCTGGAGACGGCGCTGCTGTTGAAGGAGGCGGCGCGGCTGCTGGTCGCCCCGCGGCTGGTGCCGGGGGCCCCCCGACCGCCGCGGCCCCAGATGGCGCGCCCGAGCCGACGGAGGCGCAGATCCTCGCTGAGGCGCAGCGTCTGTCAGATGCGAAGTTCCAGGCCGAGGCCTTCGCCGCTAAGTGGAAGGGCAAGGGCAAGGGCAAGGGCGTGGAGGCAGCCGCCCCGGCATCAGATGCAGCTGCAGCAGCAGGTGGACCTGGGTCTGCGAGTGGGGCCGCCTCGTGACTCGGCTCCGATAGTGATCCTAAGGTGCAGGCCTCGCCGCTTGCCCCAGGGGATGAGAATGGCACATCGCGCTTATTCTTTTCAATCATCACATGCGCGGGGGAGAAGGTCTGGTCTTCGATAGCAGCTACGACTTACGATTGCTACGGCCACGTCGAGACGCATCTCCATCTTCGGAATCATATCTTCCAATGGGTAACGAGGTGTCGTAGCAGCGGCCTTTGCGCGGTTGTTGGCGCTGCCGGGCGGCGCTCTACTTTAAGCACTCCGGCTTCATCGCGCTCCAATGAGGGCCGCTCGCTGGCCATCGTCTCCAGCGTCATCGCATGGGCGCGGTCAAGGCAGCAGGCGCCCGCCCCTGCGCCCCCTCGAGCCAGGCATTGGGCGGCTTCGCTCTCGTGATCGCGCAATCCCGTGGCTTCGCCTTGGCCATCGTGTCTCTCTACGAGTATTCTAGCGTGGGCTTCGCGGGGGCCAGAATCGGTCGCTTCAACAGGCTCGCAGGGATCCTGTTCGCGCCGCAGCTGCTGCGGGTGGTGGTCGGCGACTTCAACATGAGCCCGCAGGCATTCGAGCAAACGGGGGTGAGGGAATATCTCGGAGGTGCAGCGATCGCAGCCCACGCCCAGGCCCCCTGAAATCCAGCGGCGGGGGCGCATCTAGATCATGTCGCGTGTAGTCTGTCAGCGCGGCCCCTCAATTCTCCAAGTGAACCCTGTAGCCGAGGTCCCTGGAAGCTCCGCGTAGGCCTCGAGATTGTGCTCCGCAGCTCTGGTGACCAGCTCGCGACGGGGGCCTTGTCCTGTCCTGCCGGGCTGCTTTGGACTTCAAGGCCCTCCAAGGCGCCCGCAGAAGGCTCAAAGTCTAGCGCGGCGAAGGCTCGCGGGAAAGCGCAGCGCTGGATTGCCGCAGAAAAAGCTCCGAGCAAATTCGCGCCACGCTTGGGGGCTGCGCGCCAGCAGTCTTTAAAGCGCGGCCATTGGAGGAGGTGCCCCGGGGTGGGGGGCCCCCCTCCACGACCCCACCTGCTGCTTCGCAGTCTGAAGGGTTTCAAGACGTTGATGTCGCCGCTTTTGGGAGTGGCCACAAGAGGGGGGGGGCCGCGAACTGACGCGTTAAATGTTTGTCCAGGCCCGTCTCTGCGAGGGGCCCTCCGCGCAGGCACCGCGCAAACGTTTTGTCTCGCGCTGTGGGCCCCGAGCTGGGGGGGCTAGTGCGTCGTTCCCCGCTGGCGAGCTCTGCTTTTGGCCATCCACCGTCTGGCGGGGCCTTGGGCCCCCAGCCTGCGTGCGTATCCAGCGTTGGTCCAAACGTCGACAGTTCGACGGGTCGAGGCGCTTTTCTGCACCTCCCCCCACAGGTGGGCGATGCGGGCCCGCGCTTCCGGCGCCCTGATCAGACGCGGTCTGAGAGCCGTCGGGTGGTAGGCTTCAGCGCTGGACACGATGTGCTTCAGTCTCTCCCTCCCTGCGTTGCGCGAGCCCGTGGCCGCTCGGCTCAAACCCTCGCAGATTGCTGCAGTTTCTGGCATCTACTCCTCGTGGATTTCGTCTGTCGAACGCTGCATGTCGAGCGCCATGGTGGGACTTCTCTGGTTGATCCCAGCCGCGCAGATGATGTCCGCTTCCACGCGGCGCCCACCTCCCGCCCAAGGGGCGCGTCGCGCCGCCGCGGGGTCGCATCAGCTGCCGGCGGGCCCAGCGCCGCGCATTGGCACGGCCCGGCGCGTCATCGGCGGAAGCGGTTGGGGCGGCAGCGGGGCTGCATCAAGGCGTGCTTGCGACGTTTGGAGGCGGCCCCAGAGCAGGCCCACTCGGCATTGCTGGCGGGCAAGGATGCGTCGCGGGCAATTTGGCTTTCACTCCCTGCGGCGAGTTGGCGAGTTCCCGGCCGGGGCTCGACGGGCGCGAACCGGCGCCCAAAAAGGCGCGCGCGTGCAGTCATCGCAGGGCGGATCAGCAGTGATTGGCAGCATTCAGGGAGTTCGCCGGCGATGAGGAATCACTGGGTAAGCCAGTCCAGGAAATGGAGGTGCAAGGCGTTCAAGTTTACCACCCTCGTGATCTCATCGGCGCTAAGGCGCAGCTTTGACATGATGAATGGGCCCCTGAGCCGCTCGCTGAGAGCGACATCTGGGGCTCTTTTGCAGGCGCCCAGGCCGCTGCGGAGAGCGACCCGCCCCCGGCTAACGCGGCGCAGGACGTCGGGGAAGCTATTCGCCGCGCGCGGCCTTCTACAGGCATGGGAGTCGGCTGGCAGAGCCCGCCATGGTTTTCGAGGCGCGCGAGCAGCGCCTGCGCTGGCCCGCGCGGCTTCTACTGATCTCGGGGGAGATGCCCCCCGAGAAGACGCCGGGAGACAGGGTCATTGGGCTGGCCCCGCTCCTCGGGCGCCCCTGGTCTCTTATGCGCGAGCCGCTCGTCAGGGACTGGGCTGGCGCCGCGGAGGAGGGGCGGGGCGCTGCGGCGCGGGGCAATGCCAGTCTTCGCGAGGTCTATATCCGAGCCATTCAGGAGGAGGCGTGTTTCAAATTCCAGATCGAAATTTGACATGTTTTGTGCGATACTTACTCATTCAATGAGTCATCAGGATGGCCATATCTTATTGGAGCTGTTTTGAAGATGACATTTCTTCGGGATCTGATACCTGGAATTGTTGCGATGTGTATCAGCGAGAGAGTTCTCATTCAGCTCGGGGCCTTGGCCCTTTTTCAGCCGGCGAGGAGTGTTTTGCGATATTGCACCAGGTTTGGAGGTTCGATGGCACATGTTGTTTCAAAGCGAGCTGTGGTTGCACATCCGATGGCTGGCCATCGCTTCTGGATAGGCGACTCATCGCAACAAGTGCGAGGCTCGCGCCCAGCTGCGCGAGTTGAACTTCGCGACTGCATGGTGGATGCGTGTACAGCCCTGGCAACGCACAAATTGGAGGTCCCCCCAAATCGGTTGTTGTCTGCACTCATCTAGCAAATGCGAGATGAGTATGCATGGTTGTTGGAAGAGCAGGTTTCACGGTTGTTCCTCAGACACGGGCTGCCTTGCTGGGCGTTGATGTTTCACGCGCCCGGCGTCTTGCTCGGACCGCGCGCCGCCGGCGGGAGGCGAAGCATTGCGCCATGAGTGCCAAAGTTGGTCGTTTCGCTCGAGCTGCTCGCCGATATCGTGCGACTCCACGCATGGAGGTTATGGGGGCCCAGGCTGCTGGGATCTGCGGTATCCAAGTCCATGGGGCCTTCGGCCAGCGCTCGTGCTTCGCGAGGCGCCGCCCGGCGCTCGCGCGTGCTGCGCCGACTCTTGGCAGATGTCTGGCCGCGCCGTTGGCGCTGCGAGCCCCAGTCCAGGACCCTGGCATCAAGCTACCGTCGAAGTGCCTGGACCTCTGGCTCTCCATGTGGCGAGATCACCCTGCGCTTCGGGCTGGTGCGCGACGTGCATGGGCCGCCATTGCCAATCAGTTGGAGTCAATCCCGCCTGCTCATCGTTCCAGGTGGGTCAGAGGGCCCATCCCGGCCGTCGCCCTGCACCTGGCGGAGTCTGGGCGGCCTGCGTCTGAGGCCACGGCGCGGGCAGTTCCCGCGGGCCACGCAGCTGCAGGCGACGATTGGAGGTTCGACGACCGCATCAGGCATCATAGCGCTGGATTTGCACCGCTGCTCCTTAAGTGACTTCGAAGAAGTCCTCGCCACCATGCAATGGGCAGTTGCCAGCAAGCACCGACTGGGTGGAGCCTTCGAGCGTGGAGCCGACTGCGACTCCTACCGCCCGCTCTTGCAGCGACTAGGGGAGGTCCCTGTCATCGGCCACAGGTTGTCTGAGACTTCTCCTCGCGCGCGTTGTTGGGGGTGCGCGGCCGCGAGTGCGCGAGAAGGATGAGATCCCGCGGCGTCAAGGCCCCGGCAAGTGCCCTCGTTGTCATGTCGAGCTGGAGACGGGGATGCGTCGGATTTGGCGTCGTGGCGAGAACGAAGACAACGCCTTCTATGACCAGACAGCGGATGCGGCGGCGGAGGCCGAGGCGCAGGAGAACGCGGGGTCAGCCTGCTGGCGTCGGGGCCCCCTCCCTCGCGAGTAGGCCAGTGCCCCGGCCCCGCCGCCAGATGAGGCTCGGCACGTTGCGGGCGCCGACTCCGAGCTGGCCCCGGGCTTCCGCGGCCAAGGGCTCGAGGACAGGCCGTTGTTTTTTCTCGGCGACGCCAGCGGCGCCAGATGCCGCTCCCCCATTGTTCAGACGTGTCGGAATTGGCGTTGTGCTGTTTTGCTTTCTCGAGCCCGTGGTCGACCTCGCCGTCCCCCGTTGCGGGGGCCCTCGCTGGCCTCTGGCAGTCCGCGCCCGGCGAGCTTCGGGCGCTTGCGCTTCCGGCGCGGGCCGCCGCTGGGGCGATCGTGCAGGCGTCGGATTGCGAAGCAGTCGTGAAGGGGTGGTTTGGCCGTCTGTGGGCCTCCCCGCGAGGTGGCGATGGCGTCCCCCGGGCGATGCTTGGCCAACTGCTGCAGAGCCGCGACCCCTCTCTTATCGCATTTCGCTTTGTTCATGTCCACCAAGATGAACAGGCCATCTGCCGAGGCAAGTCCTCCTCGGTGGTTGGTCACAGGTGATCATGTCGCGGGCGAAGTTGTTCGGCACGCTGAATTGGCCGGGCGACTTCCGACCGCCAGGTGACAGGCGGTGTTGATTCAAGAACGCAGAGTTTTCCTTGTCCGCGCGAGCATTTTGCGGGCGACGCTCGACGCGATGTCCGCCTATGCTCGGGGGCCCGAGGAAAAAAGAAGCGTTGTCGTCCGTCGGCCGTCCTTCCTCTGCTGCTGCTCTCGCCCTCTTCTCCTCCTCCCACTGTCTGGGCGCTAGTCGCTAGTGGGCAGGGCTGCACTAGACGCGGAGGATCAGCTTCCATGGCCTGTCTCACTAAATGGCGCGCGCCCCCGTGTTTTACCCCGGAGATTCATGATGGCACTATCTTATTTAAGCCTCCCTCGCGTCCTGAGGTAACCCCCCCCCTTCGGCTAGTGGGGCCGCCTTTCAACGCCGGCAATGCCTCCTTGTTTTGGGGGGCAGGGTTGGGAACGGCTTCAGGATGACATCGAATCAGCCGATAGCAGCAGCAGGAGGAAGGCACTGACGCGATGCAGCAGTAGCAGCAGTTGCGGCGGCACCCCGAGGCGCTGCCGCCCCCCCGAGGCACGTGACGACGAGGCGGCACCCGCGCCGCGAGGACGCGACGGCGCATCGCGCGACCATCGGCGCTGCGGCCGCGGCGGCGCGGCGGCGCGGCGGCGACGCCGACGGCGCGGCGGCTCGGGCGGCCTCTGCGCGCGGCGTCAGGCTTCGCCGCCGCAGCCAGCCGCGCCGCCGAGCCGCGCGGCCCGGGCGCGGGCAGGAGGGCGACGGCCGCAGGAGGCCGGCTCCGTCTCGCCATGGGAGGGCGCAGGTCCTGAGGGAAGGAAGCTCAGAGGAGGAAGGCCCAGACGTGCTGGCAGCATGGTAGCAAAGATCGCGACGGGAGGCTTTTGGTCATTTTTGGCATGTGGGAGCTATCGCCAGGCCCCGGGGTCGTCAACGAACGACTCCGGATAAAAAACCGTTCCCGGGGGAAGTTTCCGGACTTCCAGGGAACGCGTACGGAACAAATCAGGACGTCGCATGTATGGGTCAGAGGAGGAGCACGTACCCATACGGCTGCCCTTCCCTTGTTTTCCTTTTTCGCGCCTCCTGGGAAGCCCTCGTCGCCACCGCCGGATTCGCCTCGAGATTCTGGTCAGGACGCACCCCAGGAAAGGTCAGGAGAGTAATTAGCTGTATCGGTGCTGTTTGGCTTCCCCAGAAAAACAGATCCCGAGGTGTTTCGCCGTTTTGGGCTTCGGGGGGCCCTCCACGGGCCCGGGGATTGTCAGAAAGGCTCAGCCAGGATGAAGAACTGGTCCTGGAGGAGGGCCCCGGGGCCCAGGACCCGTTTCCCGGGGAATTCCGTCAGGACCCGATGCAGGAGTCGGGGGCAACGTTGGGGGAGGGATAGGCACAGCAGGGCGGTGCCTCGATCCCCAATCGCCCATTCTTCGCCGATAAGGGTCTGATGGCCCGCCCCGCCCAGGACTGTGCGGATTCGCCATCGGGGGCCTACCGCCGATCTATCGGCGATGTATCGCGGAGTCCAGGTCCATGTTCCCCCCCTTTTTGTGCCAGTCCTCCCCCCTCCCCAGACATCGGGCGTCTCGAAAAAATCGAGACCGAGTTTTTTTTATATAGTTTTTGGCCTCTCGGGGCCCTTTCCGGGCTTCGGGACCGTCAAAAAACGACTCGGAATGCAAAACCGGTCCCCGGGAAGTGGTCGGGAGGTCGGGGGGCCGCTTCTCGAAAAAATCGAGACGTCGGATGTCTGGGTCCTATCTCTGCCCTCGAGACTTGCTGTCTTCCCAATGCTGAGCCTCAGGCGGGCCCGACGCGGACGTGTGGAAGGAGGCGGCCGCGGATGGCGCCAGCCCCGCGGCCGGGGCGGGGGCGAAAGGTGCCCCGCCGCTGGGGCTCAAGGAGGCCCGGGCGCGGCTGGCGCCTGCGCCTGCGCCGCCGCCGCTGCCGCCGCCGCCGCCGCCGCCCTGTCAGAGGAGACAAAGGGTATTCTCGGTGTCAAAACCTGGGAGCTTCTACCCTGTTAATCATGTTGTTGTTAAGGCGCCTTAGAGGCCACTAGCGTCTGCTAATCGATGATTCCGCGTCAATTGAGCGTCGATCCAGCGTCGACTAGCATCGATTAGTGTCGATTCGCAAGAGCCGTAACGGATGGTACGGGAGGCTTCCATGAGTTGCCACCGAAGGGTGCCGATGCCCCCCTCGTTTAAAACTTTCCGGGGGGGCCTCCTGGGAGGCCTTCGTTGCCACGGCTGGGTTCGCCTCGGAATTCTGGCCAGAGCGCGCCCCAGGAGAGGTCCAGGGAGCAGCGGTACCGGGCATCGGTGCTTTTCGACCCCCCCATATCCCAGGCACCTTCACGTCGTGAGAAACATCGCGACGTGCAGA
This sequence comes from Prorocentrum cordatum, assembly GCA_963575745.1. Taxonomy (NCBI): domain Eukaryota; class Dinophyceae; order Prorocentrales; family Prorocentraceae; genus Prorocentrum; species Prorocentrum cordatum. The sequence continues at coordinate 231,064 of CAUYUJ010021570.1, read as the reverse complement.
TGCTTGGGGGGGCGCGCCCCCAGGCTTCGGCGACACTGGAGGAGGAAGAGGAGGAGGAGGAGGAGGAGGAGGAGGAGGAGGAGGAGGAGGAGGGAAGCATCACGACGGGCTGTCTTGGGCCGTTTGTGGCCCTTGGGGGTCCTCGCAGGGCCCCGAGGGACTGTCAAAGACTGCGGCTTGGGGTGAAGAGCCGGCCCCGGAGAAGAGAGCTCGTTCGTGCTCCACCTCGTCCCCGTCTATCGGCGGCGAGCCCCGGGGGGGAAGCGAGAGGGAGCGGACTTCTCAGAATCGGGGGCGCCAAGAGGGGGGTGATGGCTAGGGGGGTGGATATGGCGTGGGCTATGGTACTTCCTCAGATTTCATGGCGCCTCTTCTTCTTTCAGTACGTTCCTGCCCCCCCCCCCCCTCCACTCGGCCGCGCACATGCGCCCCCCCTCTTGGGCGACCCCCTCCTTGGCCCCCCCCCCCGGCAGAAGGCTCCGGGCAGGCCCCGGGCCTCCGGAGAGGTTTTCGGGGCCTTCCCCGAAGGCGCGAGCAGCTTCCCATACCCCAGACGTCATGATTCGCTCGTACACCTTAGGCGATGCTTAAGAAAACCTAAGTTTTCGTCCAGAGTCTCGATTATTCTTAACTTTTCAATGTAAATCCCAAGATTTTGATAGAAGTTCTGGGTTTTATTCCATTTCTGAGACTATGAATTTCTTAACCCATGATTTCTTAAGCATTTCGCAGGGTGTAAAGCCGAGACGCTGAAATAAGGAACGGTTTGGAGTCGGAAGGGGCTCGATGTTCCTGACTTCCTTCCGCGGTTGTTCCTCTAGCCCTTCTTCCTCTAGTGCACCCGGGCGTTTTTTGAAGCTGCAGAGGGGCTTCGTTCCTTGTTTAGCGCGTTCCTTATTTCAGCAGCCCGACTGTATCCAGAGGTCCCGACCCATTCGCCGGGACCGGCTTTTCATTCCGAGTCGTTCTTTGACGGTTCCGAGGCCCAGCAAGGGCCCCCAGGGGCCGAGCATGAAACACAGCAAATCCGCCCGTCGCGATTTCTCCAGGACTCGATGAGGGTCTGGATTCTCAGCAGGCCAAGGGGGGAGAGGCGGGCCTCTGAGGAGCCGCAGGAGCCCCGCCGCCTTCCGAGAGAGAGGGAGCCTTCTGCCGCGCGCGCTGCCCCTCCCGGGCGCGCGCTGGCGGTCGTGCTCGTCCCGTAGCGCGTCCTCCGCCCGCTCCCCGCTCGCCACTGGGGGAAGCGGGTCCCGATAGGGGACGGGTCCTGAGATTGCACTGTCTAATATTAAGTCGGGCGTGTCCCTGTACAGGAGGAGTATTCAAAAGTAGTAGAACGATAGTCTGGGGACGATGCCGTTAGTATTTTCTGACTATGCTTGAGACTTGGTGCACTATTCTTCATTGTTCGTCCAAGATCCGCCTGTACAAGGACACGCCCGACCTAATACTAATACTGTGTATGCGTCGCCTCGCCGAGAAATCTTGCAGCAGATGCGTCGAGGCGGGCGCTTTCTGGTCACACCGCTCGGGAAACGTTATGTTGCAAGATGGGTACACAGCGGGGACGCACGCCAAGAAACACCCTGCTTGCCTCCAGGGTGCCCTGGGTGTCTTGGCTTTCGATGGTTCTGCAATGGAAAGCGTGGCGTTCCCGCGCGCAAAATCAATGGTCGTCCTGGTGCTCGTTTTTTATGCATTGTTTAGCGGATCGGCGCGGGCAACCCCCCCCCCCCCCCATGGAGTAGATTTTGGTTGTGTTTTGGCGCACATTTCGAGGGGGTGGGGTCTCCCCCAGAGGCAGCACTCTTGCAAACAGTCGCACTAAGCAGATGTCCAGAGCCAGACCCCCCCCACTCCCCCCCTGTCCACCAAATGCCGAAACGCTGAATAAAACAACGCTCACCTGGGGTCTCGTGGTTGGGCTTCTTGTGGACTGGCCTCCGCTGCACTGTATGTTCGGGTCGGACGCGAGCCGGAGGGCGTCTGGTGCCAGCATGTCTCTGTGCGTCCCACGAGATTATTCGCCGCCCTCGGGCCTCTTGGGGGAAGGCCCCAGGGTTAAGTCGGGCCTGTCCCTCTACAAGAGGATATTCAAACAAATGGTTTAAAAGATTAGTCTGGGGACGTTCTCTTGATTTTATTTTTTGGGGGGGGGGCATTTTTTGACTATCTTCAATATTTCGCCCAACATCCGCATGTAGGCGGACATGCCCGATCTAACCCAAGGGTCCGTCGCCGCCGCCGTCGCCGCCGCCGTGGCTGCTGTCGCCGCCGCTGCCGCCGACCAGGGCGGCGGCGGCGGCGCGGCGGCGGCCACGACGGCTGTTCGCCTGCAGAGGCGGCGACTGCCGCTGCCCGCATCCTTCCCCTCCCCGCTCGCCATGGTCTAGGCTTAGGTCGGGCTTGTCCTCCTACAGGCGGAGCTTGGGCGAAACATTAAGTCAACACATTATCATCAATCCATACATACAGATACATTTTATATATATATGTATTAATCTCCACATTTTTTCCATTGTTTAATACTCCTCCTGTTAGAAGGACAGGCCTGATTCAAGTCTATGACTCCTCGATGGGGTCGGAGGATCACGCCGCATCGCAGATGCATCGGCGATGCGGCTCAATGTGGAGCTCGATTCTCTCCACGCCAGCGTCGCCAATGCATCGCCAACTCCGCTCCAGGGGGTTCTGCAACGCTCTCAAAGCGTTCCAGAAGGCCGCGGCGCCCGAGACATCCTTCAGAGCCGCTGTATATCAGAGATTCTCGATTTATCCTCAGCCGATGTTGTCCTCGTCCTGGCTTCGTCTCAGTGGTGGTGCAGGCAAGGCGCTGAGATGAGGACCACTTCCCAGGCGTGTTCGCGTCGTGGCAGAAAAGCATCACGGGGTATTTGTGTTGCCGTCTCCGGCCTCTCGGGGCCCGCGCCCGGCCCTGGGGCCATCAAGAGCCGACTTTGGGCGAACAGCGGGCCCCCAGGAAAGAGTCCTGGAAATCAGGACCTCGCATGTCTGGGTACAGTGGAGACCCATGCCAAGAAGCACCCTGCTCGCCTCCAGGGATCCATGGGTGTCTTGGGTTTCGATGGCTTTGCTATGGAAAGCGCGACGCTCCCACACGAAAAATCAATAGACGTCCTGGGGTCTCAGGGTTGGGCTTCTCGTGGAAGGTTTCTTCTGGTCGGGCCCCTACTGTATCGAAGCAGCCCGGCTGTAGTCGCGGGCAGGAGGAGGGGTCCAGGCAGGGAGGGGGGAGTCACCAGTGATCTAGGGAGGGAGGCCTGGCAGGCAGGACGTGGGGCGGACGTTGGGAGGGACGATTCTCGAAGAAGAAGAAGAAGAAACGCCATAAGCAGAAACTTCGGCGCTCCGCGCGGAAATCTTGGATCGGCTCCTGGGCCCCTTGGCGGCACCTCCGGCGCCGCCCTTGGCGCGCTCCGTGCGCCAGGGACCAGGGCCCCAGCATCCCCCACACTTATGGTGGGTATGTTTTCCACCGCCACCGCCATACGTGGGAGGGGGAGGGGGTCCTCCTCCTCCTCCTCCTCCTCCTCCTCCTCCTTCTCCTCCTCCTCCCCCTCTTCGTCCTCTTCCTCATCCTCCACCTCCTTCCCCCCTCCAGCTTATGGTGGTGGTAGTGGAACAGCGACCCCAGGGCGGAGGCCCATCAACTTAGTAGAGAAGCCAAGGCCACAGCGACCCCAGGGCGGAGGCCATGGAGAGGGGAGGAAGGAAGGGGGAGGAGGAGTTGGAGGAGGAGGAGGAGGAGTTGGAGGAGGAGGAGGAGGAGGAGGAGGAGGAGGAGGAGAGGGGAGGAGAGTCGGGCGATCGCAGACATGGATCAAGGGGGCGTGGATGAGCGACGGGTCCCGTTTCCATGGGAAATCGCGGATTTCCGCCGCCGAACGAGGCGGCACCGGCCGCATTGCGGAGAGGGCACCTCCCCCGATCCATGGATTTGGCGACCGCGCGCCAAATCCATTGATCGCCAATCCATGTTTGCGCGCCCCCGAGGGAGGAGGGGGCAAAGGACGAGAGGAGGAGCTGGGCCCAGGGGAGAGGGCCGATGGGGTTGGCCAGGCGGACATGCCGTTGGGCGCCGAGTACGTGCCCGACTCGCCCGAGGCATCCAGCAGCAGCCGCATAAAGCAGTTCCTGGCGCTGGAGCCGATCCCCGACGATCCCTCGCAGGCGCCGTCGTTTCGTCGACGTCGTTTGTCATCCTCACCGTCGCTGTTCGGCGTCATCGTCGTGGTCGTGATAATATTGTTGATCCCACTTCCATTGCACCTGTTTTTCAGTTGAAGTGCCCCTTCCAGGGCTCGCATCCAGTTCTCTAGAAGGGAAAGTATTGAGCCTTGGACTGTGTCTGTGGCCCCCTCGATTTACAAAATCTTGGTAGGCATCGTGCCCATTATTTCCGTATCCATGACGTCCAACGACGTTTGTTGTTCTAGATGAAGAGGGGCGAGGAGAAGGGGATGTGATTGATGGGTAGCCGCAGCTATCACTGTGTAACTGGATGCCGTTGGTTATGCATTGTGGACGTAGGCGCATGCTTCAAGCACGCTGCAGACGTAACTGACTGAAGCCGTTCGCCATCTTGCCAAATTGTGTTTATAACGCCTGCGTGGTAATCGTGTGAGCTTGGCATGGTGCCGACGAGTAACGCAGGTCACAGGCAATGAATTGCACAGCCGCGGTGAGCAAATTCGTAGCCGTTTTGGCTCAAGCCGTGTTGGCTCGATGCAGGGCCACCATCCATAATACATATCAGGTCGACAGTCCAGGGCCTGCGCTTTCCTTCTTGCATCTAATCGGCGCGATGGTCGGAGAAAGCTTCACCGTTCTTCCGGCTTGGTTCTTCTACATTCTGTGGGCGTCGGTCACATGTTGTCCATATCCGATCGCAGTCCTGACTGTTGTTGGGGGGAATCCAGGGTCTGATCGAACATCATGCTGACAAGTTCCCCACAGTTGCAAAGTTGAACGCGCCATTATAATTGGTGCTGTTGGGATTCCTTGGCTATTTGGTGGTACACTCTGTTCGCCAGCAGCACAGCACCGCATTGGGTTCTTCGGGGCATCATCGCCATCTACTGTGTCCTTGTGGGTGTTACAAAGACTATGGAGCTTGGATTCCCGAAGGACAGAGCTGAAGAGCAGATGTCAGCCCTCAAGGACCCCAGCTACAACTTTTGGCACTTTGGGCTGCACAATTTCTTCACGGCTTTCTTCCGCTTCCTATCGGCCTCTTGCCCAGGCGTCTTTCCGAAAGATGCATCGATTGATTCTGGCGGGACGGCTTTTGCAGAGGTACGCGAAAAAGACATTGAGTTCTCCTCGGCGCAAATTGTTGTGTTGCTCGGTGTATGCCTTATGCCCTTTGTCGTGGGCATCGGGATCGGAGGCCGATGGTGCCTTCGACGTGACGTCGCACAAGTTGATGTCACTTCTCTTCTCTTAGCGTGATAAAGTGCAACGGCTTTCTTCGCGCCAACAGCGCCAATAGCGCTCAATAGCGTCATTTCATGTTTGCCTTTGCCCGGGAGCAGGACGAATGGCAGGCTGCAGCTGTACCAATGTGCAGAGCATCTTGGGTAACAGTGCAGCATTCGCGCAATCTGTGTCATGCGGCGGGCAGCGTTGTCATACCTAGTCGGGTGAATGTTTATCTCTTGTGTCGTTCGTCTTCTGTCTCCTGTTGCAATCCACGTGCCAACACGTGTCTGTCGTCTTCTACCAGGAGTGAGCGATTTATACTGCAGTTTTCACCCAAGGCACGTTTCACAGTCCTTTGCCGCCGCCTGCCCCTTTGAGGGACCGCTCCTCTGGAGCCGGCATGCAGGCTGTACCTGTGCCTGTACCTGTATCCACCTGTCTGCGGTAAGCCCGCCACCGCGCCAGGTCAGAAGCGCAGCGTCAAGGAGGTTCCTGAAAATGCATAGTGGTGCTTCTCTGGGCCTTTTGATGGGCCTATCGGCGTTCGGGAGCCGTTGATGTCCGTTTGGGAGGCCGCTGGTGGCTTGTGGTAGAGGCACCGTTGGGAGGCCTCTTGGGAGTCACTTGGGCCTCTTGGCGGCGTCTTGGGAGGCCTCTCAGGGGCATGCCAGGAGCCTTGGAAGCAATCCTGCAGGAAAATTATGTCAAGACCAGCTCGGTTTCCCCCTCTTGTCTTTAGGGCTTCTTGTGGGGCTCTTCGGCCGTTCTGGACCCCCCTGGGCCACCCTTGGGCCGTCTTGAGAGCCTAGTTGGGCTGTCTTGGAGAGACCTTTTGGGTAGTCTTGGGCTTTCGGGTGCCAGACGGGGCCAGCACGTTGAAATCTCCCAGAGCCTGGGTGCACAGCGATGTGTTTGACTTTCGGGGTCTGTTGGGCGTTCTCTTGGAGCTCTCTCGGCGACCTTTTGGGCCGTCTGGATACCATCTTTGGCCATCGTGGGGTGGGGTCCCCTTGGATTGTTTTCGTGCCTTCTTGGGCAGTCTTGGGCCCGCCGGCCTTGGAGGCCGTTGGCAGTTTTGGAGCGTTGCTGTTTCTGTGTCGGTTGTTTGTGTGTGTTTGTGTTTGTTGATTGCATGCTGTATTCCCGCCGCCAGCTGGGTATCCTCTCTGGCGTCCACCCTACCCAGCCAGAGACCCATCCAGCGACCGCCGGATGGGTATCCCGCTGTGCCCCATCCGGCGGCCGCCGGATGGGTATCCACCCTGGCCAGCTGGGTATATCCCGCCGCCTTGGTACCCATCCACCGCCCCCCCCCGTAACTACCAGGCCATCGCCTGGCGAACACTCTGGTTGATTGCGTGGGTCGATGTCTGACGCTTTGATGCTTCTGTTTGTTTATGCCCCCCTGGGGGAGTGGGGGGGCTGTTTCGTTCCCGCCCTGGAGGCTTCTTCTCGGCCCTTACGGTATGTGTTCTTCAATGTGATTCGGGAAATCGCCCCACATCCGCTCCGAAAAGGGGGGCGGTGTTCGGATGCTGCGCGCAGGCCCGGGCTGGGTCCGACCCGGAAGAGCATTGCATAATCCAGGCCAGACATCAGAGGAGCAGTCTAACACGCCCCAGTGTGCACAAGGCACGGTGGCGAACAACACCTAGGCTGATGTGAGCGGCACGGCTTTGCGGACACGACATTATGCGCAAGGTTGTACATGACGGACGATGGGTTGTGAGCAGGCAACGCACGCAGCGAGGCGACAATTGGATGTGCAAGCGTGCATGATGATTTTGTTGGCGTGTCGAGTGTCCCCAGCAGACCATCTAGAAACGGTCCCCAGGCGAGTTCTCTTGATCATTGGAACGTAGGAGCTTGCAACGGGGCAAAGAGGAGGCAGTCGTCACACCAAAGCTCGGGATTGGCCATGCGGCAAGCCCCAGGTGGAGCGCGATCCCACCCTCCAGAAACCCATGATTGGGATACCTAGGCCCATCAACGAGTATGTGCCACATTGATTGATGGCTGTGGACGGTTGAGGACCTGAGGAACCCAGTGCCTCGCGGCACGGCTGCGGACGGATTCTCTTGCTCCTGCCATTTTCACCACCGTCTAATGTCTTACCCGCCCAAGTCGTAGTTTTCATTTCGTGTTCATGGTCCTCTTTCCTCTTTGCTTTTTACCGTCGTCATGCTCCCCCTCCCCCCCTCGCACGCACCGAGGGCAACCAGTGGGAGGTCGATTCGAAGAGCGGCACGCAGACTTCGCAAGACGAGTGGAAGAAGATCATTGCCATAGGAACAGGATCGTGGAGGAGGGGACGGGAGGAGGAATTCACCTGCACAGCTGACTTTGCGTTACATCCCATTTGATTCAGGGCGATGTCTGCGTAATTGCAACGCCGCTTCGGGTTGGCTCAGCCTGGTCTGGCTGGCTTGGCTACTTCAGCTGCCGAGGCTGGTCTGCCTGGTCTGGCGGCCTGGCTGGTGTTGCGCTGCATTGGGTGGCCGAGCAGGAGAAGGAGA
>CAUYUJ010021570.1:185606-213106 GCA_963575745.1 Prorocentrum cordatum | reverse complement strand
TACTACTACTACGACTACAACTACTACTACTACTACTACTACTACTACTACTACTACTACTACTACTACTACTGCTGCTGCTGCTGCTGCTGCTACTACTACTACTACTACTACTACTACTACAATTATTATCACTACTATTACTAATACTACTACTACTACTACTACTACGACTACGACTACGACTACAACTACTACTACTACTACTGCTACTACTACTACTACTACGACTACGACTACGACTACGACTACGACTACGACTACTACTACTACTACCACTACTACTACTACTACTACTACTACTACTACTACTACGACTACTACTACTACGACCATGATCACGACCACGACTACTACTTTACCTCTACGGTTACCACTACCATTACAACAACAACTATTACTACTACTCCTACCACTAATTCGACACTCCTTCCATTCTGCGGTTTCTGGCAATTGGCTGCCACCTGCCAAGAATCGTGTTTATCACAACCCCTGAACCTGGAACTGTCTTGTCCCAGGGAGTATTCCCAGGGCTTGGGTTGCCCATCCGCCAGGCCCCCCGCTGTGGGTTGAGATCCACCGTACCGCGTTCGCCACGAAGAGACCCCGACATCGCGCAGCGCGAGTCGCGGACTTGGGAGAAATGGATCGACGTGTCTCTTCTGACGTGACAGCCATTTTTGCCCTCACCTCTCCCATCTCCGCTCCTCCAGTCGCAACCGCCCGCCGTCTCCTTTGTCCCAACGCGGTGCCTGCGTCGAGCCTGGACTGCCTCGAGGTGCCTCCGTGTCCTCGTCCAGCTTCTCCAGAGGATGGCGCCCCTCCCCTCCTCCTCGGTGCGCCCCGCCGCTCCGGCTGCGGGGTGGCCAGGATGCAGCACAGCCCGCCCTCCTTCTTCAGGGGGTAGCAGCAGCAGGGGAGGGGAGGAGGGGAAGGAAAGGACAAGTAGAGGCCTCCCAAATCGGGTTCGACCCCATCTGGGGGGTGTCACATTCTGGGATGGGGAGACCGTCTGAACTGAGTTGTCTTCGAGGCTTCGACGGGGTCTGGGCAAAAGGCCGCTCGTTCCTAGCTGGTCCTGGGGGGGTCTAACAGTTTTCGTCTGGGAGGGTTGCGGCCCCCATCCCCCCTTGTTGTTGCGAACTCTGGATTGGCATCCCTCCCCTCTCCTTCGGTGCCCATCCCAGCCTGGCCGTCCTGGGTGGAAGGGTGGCCAGGACCCAAGGACTGGCGGCGAGCGAGGGGGGCAGTGAGAAGGAAGAGGCCTCTTCAGAAGGCCCGGACGTCCCGCGGCCTCTGAGAAGTTTTCTGCGCCCTCCCCGGAGACGCAGAACCACTCCTCGGCAGGCGCGAGGGTTTCTCAGAAGTCCCGCCGCCGTCTGAAAAGGCCTTCTCCGTCTCACTCCCCCCCCTGGTAAAACAGGGCTAGGATCGGGATAAATCGCTCCAGAGCGTTCCGGAGCGCTCTCAGAGCGTTCCGGAACGCTCTGGAGCGGCCGCGGCGCCCGATACATCCTCCAAACCCGCCGACTCTCAGAGATCTCGAGTTATCCCGATCCGATTTTGTCCCGATCGTCGTGTCGTTTTACCTGGGCGCGCGGCCGAATATCGGTCAAAATCGTTTCTTGGACCCCTCCCCGGGTCCATCCGACGCGGTTTTTCTCACCCTGGATCGAGCTTCGGGGGCCCAAGGGCCAGACGACGGCCCACAGACGCCGCTGAAGAGGACATGCCGCCTCGAACCTCGAAGGTTCGAACCTCGAAGTTCGAGCCTTCGAACCTCGAAATATTCGAGCCTCGAAGTCCTCACTTCCCCCGCTGGCCGCCGAAAAGAGGGCAGGGCCAGACCCTCCCCTCCTGCTGGCCCTTGTCGCGGGCCGTTCCCTCGCCGCCCAGCACGGGCGAGGGGGAGGCCAGGGCGCGAGGTGCCGAACGGTAGGAGGAGGAAGAGGAGGAGGAGCCCGAAGAGAGGAGGAGGAGGAGGAGGAGGAGGAGGAGGAGGAGCCTGAAGAGAGGAGGAGGAGGAGGAGGAGGAGGACGGATGGACGGAGGACGGATTGAGGACGGACGGAGGACGGACGGAGGACGGACGGAGGAGGAGGAGGAGGAGGAGGAGTAGGAGCAGGAGAGGTTGGAAACTCCGCGTTTTCTGACGCTACGGGTCAGCAGCGATGTTGATATACACTTTCGCTCCCAAATCCCCGTCTCCCCCGACAAGGGGTCAATGCCACTGAGGGAAGTGCCCCGTTGGGGGACATACGTGTGAACATCTTGAAGCGCGCCAGAACACCATTCTCAAGACTTCAACCCCACGAGTTCACCTGACTCGGCCCTCCTGCGTCATGCCAGAACACCAAATTATGGGACTTCAGCACCGCCGATCAAGATAACTGTTGCACCCTAACAAGCCTGTTCCAACGCAATTTCTGGTATGGTCACCATTCGACGCAATGACACTCTTGCAACTGCTTAAAACGAATAATTGCGGTGCTAAGGCGAGAGCGATGTTTAAAACAACGAACGGCCTGCAATGCTTAAAGCGAATGTGCGCGGCGCTAAAGCGAGAACCACATCTTGAAAGCAACCCGCCCTCTATCCGTGCAAATCTTACAACTGCTTCTATCGAATGGTCGCGGCGCGATGGCGAGAGCCACATATTGCAAACGACCAGCCCTCAATCCGTGAAGCTCTTGTAGGTGTTCAAACACGAATGTGCGCGGCGCCAAGGCGAGAGCCACATTTTGAACATGACTCGCCCTCAATCGTGACACTGACATAATTAGTGAAAACGAATGTGCGCGGCAGCAAGGCGAGAGTCACATTTTGAAAACCACCCGCCCTCAATCCGTGAAACTCCTTGCAATTCTCGAAAATGTGCGCGGCGCGATGGCGAGAGCCACATTTGCGAGAGCCACACTACTGTCAGCTACAGCATGGCGAGGATGTGCGACACTAGGACGAGAAGGTGAACAGGTAAGGTGGATTCAGGAAGGGATGAGGCGGAGTGTGGAGGGATGGTGATGGCGGGAGGGGGAAGGATGATACATTACTCTCTCTTACCGTTGTGTTTCGCCTTCGCCGCGGTCGACTGGAGGCCCAGGATCTTCGCCATCACATTGTAATCGAACAGGCTCCGGCTCAGCACTCCTGGGCAGAGTGGTAGCGCGCTTTCATTGACAAGGGACAGTGGCAGCGCCACAGCAACAAGGACCGCACGCTCACGGATCCTAGTTGGACCCATTTTGTGGTTCGGACGTTTCGGATCGGCGAAGCGCCTGAATTTTGTTCGTGTGGTCTGAGACCATCTCGTCCCCGTCGGGGCTTGCCCGGCCTCGATACGAGTTTGCCGTCAGCGACACGGCCACACAGTTTGCAGGCGCCAGTTCCTCTGCCAGCCCCCTTACCCCCCCTATGCCAACGCCGATCTGGCAGCAGGAGAGGGGCGCGGGACACGGAGGAGAAGGAGGAGGAGGAGTAGGAGGAGGACGAGTCAGAGGAGGAGGAGGAGGACGAGTGAGGAGGAGGAGGAGGAGGAGGAGGAGGAGGAGGAGGAGGAGGCGGAGGCGGAGGAGGAGGAGGAGGACGAGTGAGGAGGGGAAGGAGGAGGAGGAGGACGAGTGAGGAGGAGGAGGAGGAGGAGGAGGAGGAGGAGGAGGAGTGGGTGAAGCTTGGGGGTTCCTGTGCTAGGGGTGTGGGTCCGACACCCCGAGGGTACTCAGTGGGGTTGCATTGCAACGCTTTGCGCTCCCGCCGCTGTGGCTGAAGCGGCCGCTGCGTCCTCGCCTGCGGTGCCTACCCCATCCCGCGCTCGGTTGCGGGCACGCTCCATGCTTCGAGAGTAGTGGCTCGCGGCCGAAGCTGGACGGACTTTCTCTGGATTTCTCAACAGTTGTCGGGATGCTGCTCTGCAGCCTTCGTCGCACCTTCTGCCAGCTGGGGTTGATGGGGGAAGGAGGGAAGCACTGGGGAGGAGGAGGAGAAGGAGGAGGAGAAGGAGGAAGGAGGAGGAGGAAGGAGGAGGAAGAGAGGAGAGGGAGGAGAAGGAGGGAAGAGGGGCAGGGAGCAAGGAGGGAGTGGACACGAGGGAAGCGTGAGGAGTAATTTTGGGCAAGATTGAGAAGTGAAGGACCACGGAGAACGAACGTGAGCATGGATACGGGAGGGGATGGAGGAGTGATGGGAACGGCGGCAGAGGGTGGACAATTGACGAAGCAGGAGGAGGAGTTGTGGAGGAATACGAGGGGCCTCCGCAGACCTGGCGCTGAGTAAAGAAGACATCGAGTCCATATCCAGCCTGTTCCCCGACGGCGAGTAGGACCGTGGGAGGTAGGATGGATGGATGGATGGATGGATTGAGAAGGGAGCCATTAGAGTGATGAGAGAGGAGGAAGAGGAGCAGGAGGAGGAGGAGGAACGTTTAGGAACGTTGAGGAAAACCAGAGGCTCAATTGGATCACGCACCTCAGACGGGAGAAACGACCACCACGCAGACACCGAGGCCCCAGCGTGGCCCTCGCTCTCCCCGCTCTTGCTGCGCGGCCCTCCTGGGGAATGGTGCAGGCCCGGGCTCCGTTCGAGAGCTTCCACAGCGGCCTCCGTCGCCTGCTCGCTGTGTGCGGCAGCTGCTGGGAGGGCTTCCTGAACACGGAGGGTGCCTCGAGGCGGACCTTCCCGCCGAGGATGCAATCCCCTCCGAGTTCGAGTGAGATTCTCATTGCCACCACGATTTTCACCCCGGTGCGGACGCCGAAGGAAGCGGGCATCGCCGCCATTCGCGATCGAGGTATAGAATCCGCGCCGAGCACAGACGGTGATGCATTACATGTGGACAGCATGCAAGACGTGAGAGAGGTGGGTGTCCAGGGCTTCTTCCCCTCCTTTCTGCAGCTCACTGGTGGCCACGGGCACGGGCGCACCGCCACGCGCCTCGGCCGTCAGCCCCTCGCCTTCGCTGGGGGCCTGAACACGCACGAGGCGGCCGCGAAACAGGGCAGCTGGCTCTGGCCGACCACGCACAGGCAACGAGTGCAGACCCTCCCATCGTTCAGACCCACACTGCTGCAGCTCGTGCGACGAGGAGGCGCACGCCACGGCGGCAGCAGAGCGGATGGGCCGACGTGGCCCCAAACAACGAATGCCACGCAGCTGGCCCGCCCCAGCTGCGAGCCCGAGGGACCCGCAGGCACGCATGCGGGCAATGCGGGCCTCACAGCCGACGACGTCGGTGTACGGCGCAGCCCCCACGAGCCCCAGCCGCCAGCAGGCCGCCGCCGTCGCGCTCGCGAGCGCATCAGCAGCAGCGCTGCCCAGCGCCCGCTCGAGCTCCGGCTCCGTCCTGAGCAGACGCAGGTGCGCCTCCTCGTCCGTGTGCGCCACTTGGAGCTCTTGGAGGAGGCCCGCGAGGGTCAGGAGGAGCGGGCTTGCTTTTGGCTTAGGGGCATTGCGCCAATTCTTTGGGCGCTGCCTCACGCCACTAGACCAACCCAGGGCACCAAGGTCACAGGAGGAGCCCTGGCCCACGCCGCCAAAATTCGTCTCACTAGTGCAATGATCGTTGCCACTGACGGTTCAGGAGGCAAGTTTCACGAAGACTCCAGGCTCGGCAGATGTGGGTGGGGACTCGTGGTGCTGGGCGGGTGGGACGTGCTTGGGTGGCGGCAATGTCCTTTGGAGTACTGGAAGCAGTCAGTTCCGATTGCAGAGCTGACAGCAGCCATCGAGGCAGCTAAAGCTACTGGAGGAGATTCAGTGCTGGTCGTTGACACCCAGTCTATAGTAGATGGCATTCGTGCTGGCCCGCGCGGATGGCACAGCACGAAGCAGGTTTTGTGGCAGAGTTTGTGGGCGGAGATTGGGGAGCGGCCCTTCGCGGCCCACAAAATCAAGAGCCACCTCTCGCCAGAAGAGGCTCAGGCGAACCACGTGGCCCCGCATGTTTGGTGCGCCAACCGTCTGGCGGACCTAGCAGCAGAGGAGGGCGCCCGTCAGGCCCACTGACCGCCCCAGGACAGCTGCCGTCGTGGCCATCGATCTCAAGTCGAGCAATGTGCACGAGCACCCGCTGGCGGTGGCCCTCGCGGTCACCAAGCAGGCCCCGTTTCTCTATGGGGCGTCCTCCCGCCAAAAACCGCGCGCTGGAGGCCAGGGCTCGCGCGGTGGTGGGGCGGGGGGCGGCTCGGCAGAAGATCGAGGAATCTTGTCATTCGGTAAGGAAAGACGCCCGAGGCCGTTTGCACTGTTTTGCTTGTTTCAAGAAGCCAGAACCAGGAGAGAGAAAGAGAGAGAGAGAGAGAGACAATCCTGGTTGGCTAGCCCGTGGATCGGGTACCAAAGCCAGCGCGCACAGAAGCCATGTTGTCTGGACTTTTACTAAGGGAGTCTACTGGTGTCGGGCCTGCGGGGGATACGGCGCCACCTTCTGTCAGAAGTTCGGAGTGCAGTGCAAGCCTGAGACTTTCACCAAAGGTGCCAAAAGTTTCGCTTTTTCACTGGAGCAAGAGAACTGAGAAGTTAACAGTGGGCGTGAAGGAATGGGCTCAGCCAGACGATCTGAGACCCCCGAGGCCCACTGTTTTTGTTTAGTGGCCAAGGACTCACAGCGGCCCCTGTTAGAGGAACTGGCCGCCAAGTTAGGTAAGAGGTAGGAGGAGGAGGAGGAGGAGGAGGAGGAGGAGGAGGAGGAGGAGGAGGAGGAGGAGGAGGAGGTGTGCCAGCGTCATATGAGCCGTTTTCTTTATTGTCTGAGGCAGGGCGGGCGTCATGGCTCCCGCTCCCCCCCCCCCGCGACGTAACGCTCTCCCCCCTAGTGCGCTCCGGGCACTGCCGCCGTGCGCATTGGGATCCGCGCAGGTGTCCGCGTAGGAATCTGCACAGGAGTCTGCTCCGCGATCGTCGTCGTCGTCGTCGTTCGTGGCTTGTCGCTCGTCGCTCATAGTCGTCGCGCGCGCACACGCAGCTGAAGCTTGTTTCTCATTCCAGACCGATGACGGCAATCATCTAGGGGGGGTGAAGGGGGTCGATGACGTCACGTTTCGCGCCGGCGGTGTTTGGGAGTGCTTAGGAATGGCGGAGGACGGGTAGCGCCAGCATGTAGGTGGCGATTTGCACCGCAGAGCCTGTGTATACCGCAGTGCCTGCGTGCACCATAGCGCCTGAATGCTCCACACCGCGTATAACGTCAGTTTGTGTCACCGTGCCTGCGGGCACAGCAGCTCTTGTGCACATCACAACGCTTGCGTACACCACATCTGCCGTGCGCAACACAACACCAATGTACACCACAATGCCTGCGTGCATTGCAGTGCCTGTGTGCACCACGGCGCCTGTGTGCACCAAATCAACCGTGTGCAATGGAGCACCACTGTCGCATATAGAATGTTAGAACGAATCCTTCTGACAAAATGGAACGCTTGTGGATTCCACAGACAACAATATAACATAATCTGGAATCTACGAGTCCTCCCGAGTCCGCCCGCAAAATTGGCCGTCCGAAAACCAATTGGACCGATTCAATCGACCATTATGCGGTGCGCGCTGAGATGCGCACGTGCGTTGTAGCGCCAACCCGCACGACAGGGGGTAAGGAAACGGAAAAGGAGGAGGAGGAAGAGGAGGAGGAGGAGGAGGAGGAGGAAGAGGCGGTGGAGGTGGAGGAGGAAGGAGGGAGGAATAACGTCACATTCGGTTATCAACACTTTGTTGGCGTGGCGTCTGGTTGTCCACAGCAGATCCTCACGTACATGCTCCTTCTACCTGTCCTATGCAAGCAGGCATTGTGGTGTACACGCGCGCTGCGTTGCACGCGGATGCTGTGGTGTAGACACGCGGTGTGTCGTGCACGGGCGCTGCGGTGCACGCAAGCACTGTGGTGTACACAGGCGCTGCGTTGCACATGGTAGCTGCGGTGTACACATGTACACTGGCGCTGTAGTGTACGCAGGCACTGGTGTACACAGGCGCTGCGTTTCACACGGTTGTTGCGGTACGCAGGCGCTGTGGTATACACGCTTGTTCTGGTGCACGCGAGCGTTGTGGCTTACACAGGCGCAGTTGGGGAAGATCGCCACCAACATGCTGTTCGCGTCGTCGTCCTCCTCCTCCTCCTCGTCGCTCGTCGCTCGTCGCGTCGCCCGCGCGGGCGCGGCTGCGGTGCCAGAGCCACACGGCAGGGGGGTCGTTACGTCATACACCCCCCTCGTCCCCCCCCCTCCCCCCCATGACGCCCGTCATCGCCGAACATAAAAAAGCGCGCTTCTATGGAGGCTTACCGACGGCGGGATAGGGGCATCCACCACTTACTCAGGACACCTTACCCCTTGGATGTCAGAGGTTCTGGAGCCCTCGGTTTCGTACGATCTCTTGCATTTTCGCGCATTAAATTGCATCGTTGTTCACTTGGTCGATTCCCGACTATGTACACTGGCATAGCGCCGCAAACCACATCCCGCTGGTGAGCATTGCTCTGCTTTGCACTGTTTGTCCTGCATCACATTGCCCTGCCTTCATTTGCTCTGCGAATTGTTGCATGCAATGCTTCTCGCTGCATCGATCTCGCATCTAGTGTCCATGGCACTGCGTTGCATTGCAGTACCAGTGTGGAAACTCCATTCTCTTCACTGCTTCTCACTGATTTACACTGCATGGCATGGGTGTGCTAGTGTCGGTAATTCATTTCTGTTTGGCCCGCGTTGTTTGACGCCCGCGTTGTTAGACGTTTTGTTGCCTTTCATGTTCAAGCCATTTGTGGGCAATGAAGTCAGAGGATGTGTGAACTTGGTACGGCCTTGGGCTTGCTAGAACCTGAGCGCGCGAAGCGCATTGTGCGCCCACTCCCTCGCCCTCTGTACTATCAATTTCCTTGCAGGGGAAGGACGCCGACGATCAAGACGGAGGAGGAGCAGGAGGAGGAGGAGAAGGAGGAGGAGGATGGACCCTGAGATCTGACATTGCGGAACAATTCAGCTTCGGAAAACCCTCTCCGGAGCCCCATGACCATCTCTTTGTGCCAGTTTCCGAGCCAGATTGACCTGCGATAGTCTTGGGGCCCGAAGCCAGCTGAGAATGCGCAGGGTCAAGAGATTGCAACGCCCAGATCCCAGGCCCAGAGCAGGGCTCATTTCGATTCCTCCGATTCGATCCGGGTCGATTTCGATGGCGTCCGATTCCGGCTAGATTTGATTTCGGCTTCCGATTTGGGCTCCGATGTCTCAACGGAGGCCTACTAGTTTGCCGACTTCGCCGATGACGTTTCCCTACTCGGCTGCCGACTTCCTCCGATGCGATGGATGCATTCCGATTGCCGATCCGATTTCCCGATTCGAGTCTGGGCCCTCCTGCCAGAGATCCGACCGTGCGATCAGAAATGCAGCGTCGTGAAACGTCACGACCAGGGCCCCGGCGACCCATCATTCAGCTGCATGCTTCGAGCCAGATCGACCCAGGAGGGCCCCCGGTCCAGAGTGCGATCAGCGGCAAAGCGTCCCGGCCTGCTTGTAGGGCCCCCGAGGAATGTTCTAAGAGCCTCTGTGGTGGTTTGCACGAAATGTGTTCAGAACGTTTCCGGCTGGGACCGTCTTGTTTGCACACCTCGGGCTCATGTTCTAAGAACATTGTTTTAGTTCTAAGAGCAGTTCTGGGTTCTAAGAACACGTCATGGTAGGCCCATGGGAATGTCGGGACGGTCGGTCCCTGCTGCCAGAGTATGGGGGCCTACGCCAGGACCTCAGGTGGGGAGGAAGGTCTGTGGCAACTGCAAGTCGACGTCAATCGACGCTAAGTCGGCGCCATCTCATCGATTACCGGACGCCAACCGACGCCAGTGCGCCAACGCTCTCCTTAAAGACGAAGTTGCGAGGGCACACACGGTTCCCACTATTTGCTACCGAAGGGAGGAGGTTGACGAGGACTCTCTCCTTTTCTTCCTTCACGGCTGCCGGCCGCCTCTGCCCCCGTCCACACCGCCCCCCTGGCCCGGCGCCAGGAGTGGAGCGCGGCAAAGGTAGCACTGTCTCACTACAAGAGAGACGAATTCACGACAAGAGAGAGACTAATTCGCGATAGGGCGAGACTAAGTTGCAGCAAGGGTGGGGCGGCGCGAAAGTGGGAGGCGATCGCCTCCCGCTCTCTTGGTCGCCTCCCATTTTTCGCTAGCCTCCCGCTTTCGCTCGCCTCTCGCTGTTGCTTGCCTCCCGCGTTCGTGTTCGCCTCCCGCTTTCGCTCGCTTCCTTTGGTCGTTCGCCTTCCGCTTCCGCTGGCCTCCTGCTTTCGCTCGCCTCCCTCGCGTTCAATCGCCTCCCGCTCTCGTGTTCGTCCCCGGCTTTTGCTCGCCTCCCGAGTTCGTGTTAGCCTCCCGCTTTCGCTCGCCTTCTGTTTCCGCTCGCCTCCGCTTTGGCTTGTCTCCCGTATCCGCTCGCCTCCGTTTTTCGTGTTCGCCTCCCGCTTTCGTTCGTATCCCGGTTCTGCTCTTTCCGCTTCCGCTCGCCTCCCGTTTGCGCTCGATTCCCGTTTTCGTTGGCCTCCCGCTTTTGCTTGCTTCCCGTTGTCGTTCCTCTCCCGCTTTCGCTCGCCTCCCGCTTTCGCTCGCGTTCCGCTTTTGTGGACCTCCCGCTTTCGTTGTCGCCTCCATTCCTCGCTGTCCTCGATTGTCGTGTTCGTCTCCCGCTGTTGCTTGCCTCCCGCGTTCGTGTTCGCCTCTCGTTTTTGTTCCCTCGCCTCCCGCTTTCGTTCACTTTCGTTTTTGTTCGCATCCCGTAGTCGCTCGCTTCCAGTTTTTGTTTCGCCTCCCCCTTTCGCTCGCCTCCTACTTTCGCGTTCGCCTCCCGCTTTCGTTCGCCTCCCGTTTGCGTTCGCCTCCTGTTTTCGCTCGCCTCCCGGTTTCGTGCGCCTCCTGTTTTCCCTCATCTCCCACTCTCGATTGTTTCCCGCTTTCGCTCGCCTCCTGCTGTCTCTCGCCTCCCGCTGCTGCTCGCCTCCGGCTGTCGCTTGCCTTCCGCTTTCGTGCTCGCCTCCCACTTCCGTGCTCGCCTCCCGCTTTTACGCTCGCCTCCCACTCTCGGTCGCCTCCCGCTTCCCGCTTTAGCTCGCCTCCCGCTTTTTTGCTGGCCTTCCGCTTTCGTTCCCGGCGGAAGCGGGCGAGGCGAACGGAAGCGGCAGGCGATCGAAAGCGGGAGGCGAGCGAGAGCGGGAGTCGAGCGAAAGTTGGAAGCCGGAGTCGAGCGAAAGCCGGAGGCGAGAACGTTCGCCTTTTTTCTTTGCGTTTTTTCCTGGTCGCGAATGTGTCTCTCGTCTTGTCGGTGAGTCCTTGTACCCATGAGCGTGGCCTTGGCCTCCTTCGCTGGGCGAGCGAATTTTCACCATAGCGGGGGGGGTCCACAAGGATGGGGTTGCATAGGCGTGGAGGGAGGCGGAGGAAGTTGAGGGGAAGGAGTAATATTAAGCTGATGAGGAGGGGGAGTAGTAATGTCAAGGTGGAGAGGCAGAGGAGAAGGGAGGAGGGATGGAGGAACAGCTTACGCCAGGAGGAGACGAGGACAGGAAGGAGTAGGGGGAAAGAGGGACGGGGAACGAAGGATGTGAGAAGAGAGCTGCTGATGGTGAGATGGGGAGGGTATTGGGATGAGGAAAATGGAGGAAGACGAGGCTTGCGTAAGCGCTCCAAAGGAACATATGAGGAACATGAGGAGGAGAAGAAGGAGGAAGGAGGAGGAGGAGGAGGAGAAGGAGGAGGAGGAGGGGGGGGAGAAGAAGGAGGAGGAGGAGGAGGAGCGGGGAGGAGGAGAGGGGGGAAGAGTGGGGGGGATGACAAGCTAGGTTCGCTCGCGTCATATCTGACGTCCTACCCCTCTCTCTCACCCTTACCATGGCGTAGTTCCCATTTCTATTCGCACAATCGGATGTCGTAGCATGGCGTAGCATTACATGGCATAGCATGGTGTTGAAGATCAACGCGTAGCCTGATATAGCATGGCCCCAGAAATCAACGAATCGACCACGAAGATGTAACCATTTCTGATTGTTTTTCCGGGGGACCATTTTCTAGATTTGGGGGCCTATTTAGAAGGACCGAAAACCACGCCGTGGCATGGCGCTGGAGATAATGACGCCAACGCTGCAGCGGGAGCACGATTCGGAATGAGCGGAAGCGCGGTAATGAGGCCATCGCTGCAGCGGGAGCACCATTCGGAACGAACGGTAGCCCGAAAATGAGGCCAGCGCTTCAGCGAGAGCAGCAGTTGGAACAAAAACCCAAGCGCGGAAATGAAGACGCGTAGCCTGACATAGCATGGCGTGGCGACGCCCCAAAGTGGGGGAGGGCTTCTGCGGCCCAGATAGTCAACGAATCGACACCGAATGTGGAATCACTTCCGATGGCTTTTTCGGGGGGGGGCATTTTTTAGATTTGGGAGCCTATTTGGAAGGACCGAACACCATGCCGTGGCATGGCGCTGGAAATAATGACGCCAGCGCTGAAGCGGGAGCACGATTCGGAACGAGCGGAGGCGCGGAAATGATTCCAGCGCTGCAGCGGGAAGCGATTCGGAACGAGCGGCATCCCGAAAATGAAGCCAGCTCTTCAGCGAGAGCAGCATGTGCGGAAGCTCGGAAGTGAGGACGCGTAGCCTGATATAGCATGGCATTGCCTGGCGACGCCCCAAAGTGGGGGAGGGCTTCTGCGGCCCAGATAATCAACGAATCGACACCGAATGTGTAATCATTTCCGATGGTTTTTTCGGGGGGGGGGGCATCTTTTAGATTTTGGGGCCGATTTGGAAGGACCGAAAACCACGCCGTGGCATGGCGCTGGAAGTGATGACGCCATCGTTGCAGCGGGAGCACGATTCGGAACAAGCAGTAACCCGAAAATAAGGCCAGCGCTTCAGCGAGAGCAGCTTTTTTTAATCTATAGTGTATTGGAACGAAACAGCAGCGAAAACCCGTTTCCCTGAAATCCTATGTGTATGTTGCGAGCACGTGGAGGGGGGCCGGCCATTTCCTGGACGCCACCAGGAGAGAGAGGAGAGTAGTATTCATATGGTTCAATTGTTGAGGAGCACATGGAGGAGGAGGGGTTGGGGGATAACAGGGGGGGAAGAGGGGGGGAAGGGGGACGCAGGAGGAGGCATGTGGGAGGTGGCGGAGCAAGGTGTGAGTCGCCGCCCAGCGTCGTTGCCGCCGCCGCCGTCGCCGTGGCCGTCATCGCCGTCGTCGTTACTTAAGTCGCCGCCCCGCCCCCTCCTGGACTCCCCCTTCGTGGACTGCCCCCGTCGTGGATTCCCCCCCCCCCTATCGTGGACTCCCGCCCCTCCCCTCGTGGATCCTCCGTTGTGGACTCCCCTCCATGGACCCCTCGTCGCTAACGTCGTCCGCAGTCCCCCGCCCAATTCGTGGACCCCCCCCTCGGCAGGGGCTGAGGGCGGGCGCCCGGACGCGGCAAGCGCGGGCGGCCCCCACCCCGCGGACTTTTCGGTGGCGCGAGGACTGCGCCGGTCCCCGGTCATGGTTCCCCTCGCGCCCAGCGAAGACTGAATGCGCCAGGGGGGAGGGAGTCGACTGGACGTAAGAGTGACCCTTCGCTGGAGTGACCTTTGGTGCGGGCCGAATGGGGTCCCCCGATCGCCGAATGGGATGCGGCAGGAGTGTCTTGCGCACTCGTGTTTGGTTCCCCCGCGGCCCCCAAAAAGCCGTGCACCAAAGGTCACTCTCACCCAGGGTCACTCTTGCGTGTAGTCGAGGGAGGTCAGAGGAGGATAATCGGCCACGCGCAGAGGGGGGCAGGGGGAGGGGGGAAGGCTTCGTAGGAGCACCCCAGCTTCTTAGAAGGCGCGGGCCTTTTCTGTAGATCTAAGGCCGGCGCCTTCTAAGAAGCAGCCTCCTTTACGAAGCCTTCTCCCCTCCCGCTACTCCCTGTTTCCTGCCGCCAAGAGAAGGTACCGATACATACGTTTTTTCAACCTTTTCGGCTTCCCGGGAGGCCCGCGTCGCCACCGCTGCATTCGCCTCGAAATTCTGCTCAGAACGCACCCCGGGAGAGACTTCCAGAAAGTAGTTGTATCAGTACCTTTTGGTATCCCCAGGGGGGTCTCGAGGAACACCAAATGGTATATGTATAAGCACAGGATTTCGGAGGTCCGCGCGGACCCTCGAACGCTCATCCTAAGCCGCTCGAGGCGGAAAGTTCTTAATGCCCCAGCGCCTTCATTTGCTGCGGGGCACAGGAACTGATATGGCTGCTCAGGTCCCCTCCCTCCCCGCCTGCCTCTCCACCGCAGCGGGACTCGACGCAGCAGCGCCCTGAAAGAGGCGGCGTGCCCTTTTTTGTCGAAGGGGCGGGGGCCCAGCTCCAAAGGCAGGCAGGCGTTCGCCCGAAGTGCCCTGCAGAGTCTGCGGGACTCCTGTTTTTGTTCGTTCACCAAAACATACAATAATAGATCACATGCCACAGCTTCAGAGCCCCGAATCATCAGGGGTAACTCGGGTCAGGGCTAACTCGGGTTTCTTTTTCGGGAATCCACACCCGAGTTACCCCGGACCCGAGTTACCCCGGATAACTCGGGCGCCCAACAGCTGTGCACCAATAGTTTCTTGAATTGTGGTGTTCTGGTTGGCGCCCTTTCTG
The DNA here is from genome assembly GCA_963575745.1 of Prorocentrum cordatum. Classification (NCBI taxonomy): domain Eukaryota; class Dinophyceae; order Prorocentrales; family Prorocentraceae; genus Prorocentrum; species Prorocentrum cordatum. The sequence continues at coordinate 198,492 of CAUYUJ010021570.1, read as the reverse complement.
AGTAACTCCTCCTTGGCGTCCTCCTCGGCGCGTCGGCTGGGCGGGCCCAGCGCGTCGCCTGAGACTTCCTCACCACTTGGTACCCTGAAACTTGATACTTGCAGCCCCTTCTGATGGAGGGCGGGCCGCTTTCGGAATGTGGTTATCGCCTTCGCGCCGCGCTCACTCGTCAAAACGATTGCGACCGCCTCACGAAAAGGGGGCCGGCCGTGTTCAACATGTGGTCTTCGCTTGAGCGTTGCGCGCAGTCGTCTCGGGATTTTGCAGCAGTCTCACGGAGGGCGGTTCCCTGTTCAAATGGTAGCTCTCACGTCAGCGCCGGGCGCATTTCTCAGCTTCACGGATGGGGGGCGTGCTTTTCTTTTTTTTCAATTTGTGGTTTTGGCATCCACGCCGAGCATATTCGTTTCGAAGGTTCCAATTGTTCCAAGGATTCGTATGGCTGATTTCCCAATCGTGGTCTCCATGCACAGCTTGGGCCTGCCAGGGCGTTACATTCGCGTTGGGCTCTGTTCTGACAAGACTGAGGATTCTCTGACAGTTGTTTTCCAATGGGGCAGTGCCCGCAATGTAAATGAGTGTTGGTAAGACCCTTAAAAGATGGAGCCTGTAGGGAGGGTGTGTTGCCACATCGTTGATGCGTTTGGTGTTTGCCTTGGCATTCCCCGTCCTCCTCCTCCTCCTCCTCCTCCTCCTCCTCCTCCTCCTCCTCCTCCTCCTCCTCCTCCTCCTCCTCCCCCCCCCTGCTCCTCCTGCTCCTCCTTTTCCTCCTCGCGCGAGCGTGCCGAGGTGCCCTCCCCACCCCCCGCCCCGGTGCGCCACGGCCCCCCTGGGCTCCCTGGCCGCCATGCCGCGACGGCGGCCCGCTCGGCGCGCCCCGCTCGCGCTGGCGGCCGCCGCCGCGGCCGCGCTGGCCGGCGGCGGCGGCCCGGCCTCGCGGTGGGCCCCAGCAGAGAAGACCCTCGAAGCTTTCTGCGTCGGCGGAGAGGCAGGGGTCGCATGCGCTAGTAGCGGGACCCAAACGGGGGTGCCGCTGGAGCGAAGGGTGCCACCATGCAGCCATGCAGGCGGGAGGTGGAGACAAGGCGGAGGGCGCGGCCGAAAGAGGGGGCGGAGGGAGCGAGCCGCTCAGGGGGACGGGTCACGCCCCGAGCGTGTGGCGCGGCCAGTCCCGCCGGCGGGCCGGCGGTGGTTGCTGCACCAAGACCCCCGAAACACGCACGACTCGAGCTACGATGGTGATCGTTTTCGTGTTCATTATTCTGCCGAGCGGCGCGGGCCCTGGCCCCCCCCCTCAGTGGAGTAGATCCTAGCTGTTTTCGGCGCCTGCTTCGAGCAGGTGAAGCCTCTCCCCTATGGGACGCACTGCTGTTAACAGCCGCATTAAGCAGAGGTCCCGAGCCAGACCCCCCCCCGCCTTCCCCCCCCTTTCCGCCCAATGTCGAAACGCCGAATAAGAAAACGCTCACGAGGTTCGAGGTTTTCGGACCCAGAGCTCCGAAGCTGGGAAAAGGTTGGAGCGGCGGCTCTGGGGAGGTGTTGGCCTTCCAGGGGCCCAGAGTTGGCCCCCGGGCCGCCTCAAAGATGACTCATTACGAAGAGCCTGGTATGTAGGGAGGTTGTCCTGATTTCCGAGGGTCCACGCATCAAACAAATTGCAGCGCCACTTGCCTGGGTTCGAGGTTCGAGGTCCTCGGACAGTTTCGTAGGTTCCCGGCGGAGTTTCAGCCTCGGGGTGCTATCTCGCCGACAGCTTTCCCAGGGCGCCCAGATCGTTCCCAACTGTCGCCGGAGAGCCGAGGATTTACCCGAAGGAGGGCAACGTTTGGGGGGGGCAGCAGTAGGCAGGGCCCCCCCGAGATTCGGGTGTTGCAGCTTCTTCTCACCGGGCGTTTTCGCCTGGTTTCAGGCCTTGGAGCTATCCCAGATTGGTCCGGTCGGAAAATTGTTCTTGATGTTTTGCGATGTCGCAAGTGTTCCCCAACGTCGGATCTTAGGGTAAGAGGAGGGCGATGGACGGGGGAGAAGAAAGTGGGGAAAGAACAAGGTACGACACCGCGACTCCCCAGACCTCTTCCAGGGTGCGTTCTGACCAGGATTTCGAGGCGAGTCCAGCCGTGGCGACGAAGGCCTCCCAGAAGGCCCAAAGAGGGGGAAACGGGGCAAGGGTAGAGGTATCAGTACCTCTTCCTCCTCTGAGAAACGTGCACTGTTCTTATATCTGCGGGCTGCGCGCGGAGCGTGCCGGGGAAGGGCGTTGTCATGCGGGGCCAGGCCGGCGACTACAAAGGGTGTGGTTACGCTAGGGTGTGGTTTGCGATCGGCACCGTTGGGGCCTGGCGGGCACGACGCTGCCCTCGCTAGGCCTCTCCTCGGGGCGCGGCGGCGAGCTCTGTCGGGGTCCTCGCCCGCTCTTCTCCAGGGCCCCCCCCAAGGGTGCCGGTGTTAAGTCGGGCGCGTCCGTCTACAGGAGGAATACGCAAAAATAGTCAAAACATAGTTTGGGGACAACGTTTTGATTATTTGTTAGCTATTTGGGGGCATTTTTTTCATCCCAAATCCGCCTGTAGGAGGACATGCCCGACCTACTGCCAGTTTTGCACACCACACCCTTCGGAGTCGCCGACCGGGACCGGCTCTCAGAGCGTTCCGGAGCGCTCTGGAGAAATCACCGAGCGCGTTCTACTACTCGCAAAGTGCCTACTCGCAAACGTCCGAAAAATCGGAGGTTGGGGGGTGAGATCGCAGTGAAACGGACACCCCCAACCGGGAAATCGTTTCGTTTCGTTCGTGTCGTGCGTGCGGGCGAGGCGAAACTGCGTGGGCGCGCGAGAGGAATGAAGCCGCCGTTGCTAGGGCGAAGTCAAGACAAAAGTTGCTCCCCCGTTCGTCCGTCCGTCCGTCCGGGTGTGGCCCTAGCGGTGTCCTGGGGTGTCCCGTGGTGTCCGCCGTTGCTAGGGCGAAGTCAAGGCAAATGTTTCGCTCCCGTCCGTCCGTCCGGCGGTGGCTCACGGTGTCCCGCGGTGTCCTGTGTTGTCCCGTGGTGTCCTGTAATGTCCGCCGTTGCTAGGGCGAAGTCAAGACACATGAATCTCCCCCGCCCGCCCGTCCGTCCGTCCGTCTGGCGGTGGCTCGCGGTGCCCCGCGGTGTCCCGTGATGTCCCGTTGAGTGAGATCGATAGTGAGCTCGATACTTAGATCGATATTGAGATCGATACTGAGGTCGATGTGGTGTCCCGCGTTGTCCCGTGGTGTCCCGTGGTGTCTCAAAAAGTGAGATCGATACTGAGGTCGACAGGTATCCCGTGGTGTCCCGTGGTGTCCCGTTGGGTGAGACCGATAGTGAGATCGATAGTGATCGATGAGATCGATAGTGAGATCGATACTGACTGAGATCGACGTGGTGCCCCGAGGTGTCCCGTGGTGTCCCAAAAAGTGAGATCGACTTTGAGATCGACAGGTGTCCCGCTGTGTCCCGTGGTGTCCCGTAGTGTCCCGTTGAGCGAGATCGATAGTGAGATCGATACTGAGATCGATGTGGTGCCCCATGGTGTCCCGTTGAGTGAGACCGATAGTGAGATCGATAGTGAGATCGACAAATGTCCCGTGGTTGAGTGAGATCGATTAAGTCAGATGTTGGTTCTCCCCTCCTCTCCCCCACCCCCACAACATCCTTATCACCCGAAGGGTGGTCGTATAGGTATATGTCGGCTACGATGTAATTGTTCGTAGATCCCTCTCGGAGTATCCAGGCAATTTGCGAGCAATTACTTTGCGAGTAGTGGAGCGCGCTCGTCTAAGGAAGGCCGCGGCGCCCCCAGGCGTCCTCTCCGGAGCCGCAGGATATCCGAGGTCCCCGATCTGTCTTGCGACCCGGTCCAATTTCTGCTCCCGCCCTGGCTGCGTCTTGCGCGGGGATGGTGGTCCAGCGCCGACCTCCTCCCCCTCCTCTCGGGGGAGCGTAAGACCCGGGTTTGCCAGGACTCGGGTTCGCCATCGTTTTTTGACGACCGCGACTCGGATTTTGACGAGGAGGAGTTTTGTGGGATGTCTGCAGCGGAAGGCCTCGTCAAAATGCAGGCTCGGCCTCGTCATTTTTTTGACGACCTCGTCGGGGATTTCCGAGTCCCCCGTACCCGGGTCTTACGTCTCCCCGATCCTCCTCCTCAAACAGAAGCAAAAAAGGACGCTGCTCGAGCCCATCCTCTCGAACGTCGACCCCCCTGGGCCCCTGCTCGCCGGGACGGGCGCTCGGCCACCTCAGACCCATCGGGCCCGCTCCGCGGCGGGAGGGCGCGCCATCCCTTCTGAAAGCACTGGCGCAGACCCCCGAAAGCCTCCTCCTCCTCCTCCTCCTTTTCCTCCTCCTGCTCCCCCTCCCCCTCCTCTTCCTCCTCCTCCTCCTCCTCCTCGTCAGGCTCATGTCGTTTCGGGGGTCTTCTGCCGGCGAGCTTCGTGCGGCCAGGGCTGCACCAGGCACAGGGGCGCCGCCCTCGGAGCATCCGGCAGCACGCCAAGGACCCGCGCTCGAAGCTCAGCCTCCTGGATGACGTGAAGGGCATGGCGGACGCCCCGAAACGGAAGTACTTGGTGATCAGGGGCAGCGCTAAGGGTGCATAGTCGAAGAAGAAGAAGAAGAAGAAGAATAAGAAGAAGAATCTATAGAAGAAGAAACCAAAAAGGAGACAAAATGCTATAAACATAAAATGTCGACGCTCTGCGGCGCAGAGTCTGCGCGGATTTCCTGGATCCGCGCTGGGCCCCCTGGCGACGCCTCCGGCGCCGCCCCTGACGCGCTGCGCGCGCCAGGGAGGGGATCCGGCGCAGATCCAAGAAATCCGCGCAGAGCGCCGACATTGTTATGTGTATGGCGTTTTTCTTCTTCTAGAAGCCTAGAAGGGCATCTCGGACGCCCAGAAGCAGAAGTATTTGGTAATCAGGGGCTACGCCAGTGCGTTTTCGTCGGTTCTCGGCGGCCGTCCAGCTCCGGCATGCCCTCCAGCAGCTGCGCCTCGCCGTGGTTGGGGCGGCGCTCCGGATCGCCTCAGTTACGGCCGCCGGAGGCCAGAGTTTGAGCCCGCAAACGATCATGGGCAACATTCGGACGGGGCCAGGACGAGGATAAATCCGTTCCAGAGCGAGCGCTCCGAGTCGAAGAACCAAAAGCGTCATAAACATAAACGTTTGGCGCTCCGCGCAGATCTCTTGGATCCGCGCTGGGCCCCGCCCCTGGCGCGCTCCGAGCGCCAATAGTTGATGTTGATGTCTTTTTGTTTTTTTTTATACGGAGAAGGCCGTGGCGCCCGAGACATTCTCCAGAACCGCCAGGTCTCAGAGATTCTCCATCTACCCTCACCCGATGTTACCTTCGTCCTAGCTTCATCTTATGCATCCACCCCGAGTCGCCCATGGATCGCCGATAGGGGCCCGCCACCCCGCCCAGGAACGAGCGGATTCGTTGAGTCTATCGGGGGCCCGCCGCTGACCGGTCGGCGATGCCTCGCCGAATCCCAGGTCGATGGGTGTCTTGCCAGTCGCAGTTGGCGCGTGTTACTTTCAGCGGGGCCTCGCGTGGGTCTTGGTCCACCAAAGAAACATACACAAAGACACCCTCAGATGGATTGTTCCTGGGTCTCAGGGGAGGGTGGCGGTGTGTAAATCACCACTGGGAGCCATCGATTTTCTACACCGCCGCCCACCCTGAAGGTACAGGCAACATTCGCTGGAGGGTGTCTGTGTCTATCGGAGTGAGAGGGCCGAACGGTCATTCACTGTCCCTGGGTGCGTGGCTGAGATGGGCTTCCGTGGTTCGGATTGTTTTTGTTGGTGGTGGTGGTGATGCCTTCTCATTTCTGAGTAACCGGAGGTTGGGGGGTGAGATCGCAGTGGAACGGAGATGCCCAACCAGGAAATCGTTTCTTTTCGTTCGTGTCGTGCGTGCGGGCGAAGCGAAGCTGCGTGGGCGCGCGAGAGGAATGAACCCGCCGTTGCTAGGGCGAAGTCAAGACAAATGATTCTCCTCCGTCCGTCTGGCGGTGGTCCGAGCGGTGTCCCGTGCTGTCCCGCGGTGTCTCGTGCTGTCCCGTGGTGTCCGCCGTTGCTTGGTTGAAGTCAAGGTGAATGATTATCCTCCGTCCGCCCGGCGGTGGTCCTAACGGTGTCCCGCGGTGTCCCGTGGTGTCCCGTGGTGTCCCGTGGTGTCCGCCGTTGCTAGGGCGAAGTCAAGACAAATGATTATCCTCCGTCCGTCCGGCGGTGGCCCTAGTGGTGTCCCGTGGTGACCCGCGGTGTCCCGTGGTGTCCCGTTCAATGAGATCGGGAGTGGGATCGACAAGTGCCCCGTGGAGTCCCGTGGTGTCCCGTCGAGTGAGATCGATTGTGATATCGATAGCGAGATCGATAGCGAGATCGATAGCGAGATCGATCGTGAGATCGACCGGTGCCCCGTGGTGTCCCGTGGTGCCCCGTTGAGTGATGTCGATACTGAGACCGATGTGGTGTCCCGAGGTGTCCCGTGGTGTCCCGTGGTGTCCTATGGTCTCCCGTTGAGTGAGACCGATTGTGAGATCGATAGTGAGACCGATAGCGAGGTCGAGAGGTGTCTTTCGGTGTCCCGTGGTGTCCCGTGGTGGTCCGCGGTGTGTGTGTGTGTGTGTGCGTGTGTGTGTGTGTGTGTGTGTGTGTGTGTGTGTTAAGTCCGTTCACATCTCCATTATATCAGCATATACGGAAACTGTATCGGCTCAGGTATTGGCATTTGTACTGACAGCAGTGCCCCCTGCGCAGTGCCCTGGGCAAGGAGTCCTACTCCTCGCATCTACTTACGGACCCCATATAGGCACGGCCCCTCGGCCGTCTTCAGAAACACACATGTTATCAGCCTTTTCTTTCACGTTCCTCGCTGTCGCGATTCGCGTCATCGTGGGCTCCGCCGCTTGGCGCTGCACCCTCGGGTCGCAGTGCCTGCAAACGCGCGGTGTCCTTGACGGCGCGCGCTCGCGACGGCCCCATGGAGAGGGCGAGAGAATCCGTGATGCCCGTCTCCCCCTTTTTCGGGAGAAGGCAGCGCTGACTCTCTAGCGGCTGCACTCGGGGAAATTCTACCCGATTCACCGATGCTGCCGACGCCAAGCCCCGCACAGTAAGAAACAAACGGGCCCTGGAGAAGTCAAATGAGATTGCGAAGTCGCTGTTTGGGGGCATCAAACTGAATGGGGGCATCTTTGCAGCCTTTAGTAAGACCGGAGAAAGCATGACGGAGGCTCTACGCTGCGCAGAGGAATGCGACATCCTGCTCAACAAGCACATGGACGGCCATGGACACCAATGACGAAGATGCACTGAAGGCGGCAACACAAGAGTTGCAGGAACAAGAGAAAGAGCTGCACGAGATGGGCGACCACAAGACGGCGAACAACACTGGATAATAACTGTCGGCGCACCTCAAGGCGCAGGGCTTCGCGGACAAGCTGAGCGACAACATGCGGCTGTTCAGCGCGTGCAGGAGGGGCGCAGGATGGGGCGAAAAGGACGTAGCCTGCTTGCGCGGGCTTGCCTCCCCAAACAAGTTGCGGCAGGGGGCCCCGGCCCCGGCCCGAGAGGGGGCAGGTGGCAGTTCTGGCGCACGGTGGGCTGGTCGCAGCTCGTCCATGCGCAGGAGAGCCACGCCGAAGATGTTCTCATGAAAGGGTGGGTGGACAGGATGAAGGACGCGTTCGGCGACGACTGCGAGGGGTGGCCAAACATCGGGTGCAAGTCCAGGTTCCTCCCGCGCACGAGTGGGCCGTCGATGGTGGCGGAGCTCAAGGCGGGGAATGGGCGGGCGGGTGGGCGGGCGGGGGGGGGGCGCCGGCGCTCGCAGCGGGAAGGCTGCCGCAGTAGCTAGACGACGCCATCGACGAGTGCCGATACCATTTCTTCTACCCCGCCCAAAAGACGAGCCCAGGGGAGCTGTTTGAGCTGACCCCCGCGCCCTCCCCGACGACGCACGAGGTCATCGTCGCGAGGTGCCTTGTGGGCGCGCGGGAAAGGGCAGGGAAGAAGGCCTTTACTGTGCAGAGCTGGCGCGAGCTGGCGCTGAAGATATCAGAGAACGACGAAGAGAACCTCCGCGCAATCATGAAGGTCGCCGTGAAGGAGCTGAGCAACAAGGACAGTCTCGACCCAGGGGAAGTGAAGGGGCTCAAGGAGCGCCAGCAGCTACGAGACAGCGCGCAGACTCTGCTGGATGACACCGAGATCTTCGAGACAAAGTTCGGCTACCCCAAGTCGGGGGAGACGACCGCGGCCAGCTCCTCCAATGGCCGCCAGCGAGTGCACCCACTGGAGCCCACTGGGAAGCCAATGCATTAGAGAGGTTTTCTTGGAGTGCTACTCTGGGCAAGCTGGTCAAGCCCGCAGGCAGGCAATATATGCGTTAGCGAGTTATTCCCGGAGTACTATTCTAGGCGAACAAGATGGGCAGCGCGGAGTACTCGCAGCGTCATCACAATCGGAAGTCTGTTTTTGGATGCCGACAGGTATATTATTGCAGGGTGCTGAAGGGGAAAAGTGCCTTGGTGGCCCCACCTACTACATACCATGACTACCAGTACGCTCTACCCCACATACATCACGAGGGGGAACAGTGGGATACTACAAGGGAGTATCAGAGAACAGACATGGGACAACTCTCGGCCAGGCCGAGAAATGAGCCGAGCGGGAGAGGGGATATTATAATTAAAACAGTAGGGTAAGCAGGCCTCCCAGCAACAGTTTGGGGACACAGGCCTCCCGACCCTCCCCTTCTCTGGAGTTGTCGTGTCGTCGTCCCCTCTAAGCCCGCGCGTCCCCCCCCCCCCCTAGGACACGCGGCAGTTGTTCCCCCCGCGCTGGCCCGCAGGGGCTCGTGATCGTAAGGCCGCGAGTTTCTCCTACGGGGCCAACTCGGAGTTCAGTCCTTGAGCCACGTGGTCTGCCCCCTGCCGGCCTTCGTGCGGTTGGGTTGTCGCACAACCGATCGTAACGGATTTTGGCAGAAGCCCGCAGGGCACCATAGTAGGCGATGAACCCCCTTGTGCGGATGTCCTTGTCCTTGTCCTTGTCGTCGTATTCCTCCTCCTCCTCCTCCTCCTCCTCCTCCTCCTCCTGTGTTTCCTCCTCCTCCGCCCCCTCCTTCTCTTACTCTTCCTCCTCCTATTGCTCCTCCTCCTTCACCTGATCCTTCAACAGTAACGCTCTAGTTGTATTTCCTGCATGTGTACACGTACTTATGTATATGTCTGTATAGACATGCGTGTATGTGTAAAGCTTTTGTTAGTTCTGAAGAAAGCGACCGCCGTGCAGGCGATTCGATGCCACAGCGACATGACCCTCGTCACCCTAAGCGCACGATGTCCCCCCCTCCCCCACCCATCTCCCCTCCAAGCTGAGCCCCCAGGTGAAGAGCCCAGAGGAAGCTGCCGAAGGCAGGCTCTGGAAGGGCGTTGGGGCCGTCGTGATCAGTCTGATCGTGCTCGTCGGGTTTGCGCTCTATTTCACCAACACCATGCAGGCGTCCAACGAGGAGGATCCAGGAACAACAAATGGCATGAACAAGAACTCTCGGAGATCAGCGCGGATTTTGGGATCGGCGCTGGACCCCTGGCGGCGCCGCCCCTGCCTCGCTCTGCGCGCCGGGAAGTGGGACCCAGCGCCGATATGAAAAATCCGCGAGCACCTGAACGACGCCACAGTCCACGCGCCTAGTAAGGACGCGCGCCTTCATCTGGGTACCCTTGTGTCCTTGCCTCTGCGGCCCCTCCTTTGCCGCTTTCAGTGGTCGCCCGCCGCCCAGAGAATCCAAGGCTTCGACCTCCAAGGGTCTTGCGTCCTTACCCCCTACCTTTATTCGAATAACGAAATCCGCCATTAACATAAAACTTTAGGCGTTCCGCGCGGATTTGTTGGATCCGCGCTGGGCTCCCCTGGCGGCACCTCCGACGCCGCCCCTGGCGCGCTCTGCGCGCCAGGGAGGGGGACCCAGCGCAGATCCAAGAAAACCGAGCGGAGCGCCAAAAGTTTCTGTGATTGTGTATGGCGTTGTTGTTGTTTCTTCTTCTTCTTCTACTTATTATTATTATTATCAGTCTTCTTCTTCTTCTTTTTCTTCTCCTTCTTCTTCTTCTATTGATGCACGTTTTGACTGCAGTTTTGTGCAGATTTCTCTTTTCCAAAGGAGGCCGCCGAGGCCAGCGCCCGCCAGCAACCGGCGCAACAGACGGGCTATATATACGCGGGTGGCGATTTCATTGTGCCCAACCAGAAGGTCGCGGACGCCCTCAGCACCGGCGCCACAGGCCGGAGCCACAACTGAGCGACGCCAGAAAACCGGGTCGTTTGCCGACACTGGCGCGTGAGTGGCCCGCGCAAGGTCGCGCCTAAGCCCAGCTGTCTTTAACGTAGCGTGCCGCGCGGCTTGCGTAAGCCGCTGCGCAAGGTCGCTACGTCACCTCGCGTAAGACCCGCTTCTGATCGCCGCTCAACTGTCGACTGCAACTCAGAGTGACCTTTCGCCGGAGTGGCCTCTGGTGCTCGCCAAACGCAAGGCGGTAGTAGCGCCCTGCACGCTCGTGTTTGCTTCCTTCGCGGCCCCTCACAAGCCGCGCACCGGAGGTCACTATTACCCAGGGCCATTCCTCCGGTCGCAAATCATGGGGGCCTGGTATACCCTTCCAATTCTCTCTTTCGCATCGATCGGCGTCGATTGGCGTCTGGGAGTCGATGAGGTGGCGCAGATTCAGCGTCGATGAGCGTCGAGTTCGCGTCAACGAGCGTCGATTCGCAAGAGCCGACAAGATAATACGGGAGGCTCCCACGAGTTGCCACCGGTCACTCGCGCGTGCAGTCGCAGCGGGGGGAGCCGCGGCGGGGCCGGCCGCCCCCTTTGTGGGGGGGGGGGGCTGTTCGATGCCGGCGCCTGCCTCCGAGCTCCAAGGCTCCGAGCAAAGTGGCCGTCGACCTCCTCGTCCTCCCTCCCCTCGCGTCGACCTCCTCGCCCTCCCTCCTGTCGACCTTGCCCTCCCTCCCTCGCGTCGACCTGCCGCCGACCTCCCGTCGACCTTCCGTCGACCTCCTCGCCCTGCCGTCGACCTCGCGTCGACCTCCCGTCGACCTCCCTCCCTTGCGTCGACCTCCCGTCGACCTCCTCGCCCTCCCTCCCGTCCGCATCCTCCTTGCCAATGTTCCTCACCATTTCCAGGAGGTCAGCGGCTCCAGAAATCCGCGTAGGGGTCGACTACAGAATTGATGTACCCCAGAGTTGAAATTACCGTCGAATATACCGAGGAAAAGGTGTATGATGTTCTAGATGTACGAACAATATACGTTTTTGTTCAATAATTCGGTAGATCTTGGCTGTTTTTTGGCGCATGTTTCGAGCAGGTGGAGTCGCCCCCAGGGGAAGCACTGCTGCAAACAGTCGCACTAAGCAGAGGTCCGGAGCCAGACCCCCTCCCTCCCCCTTCTCCGCCCAATGTCGAAACGTCGAAATAAAAAATGTTCACCAGACAAGTCGACTGACTGAGGAAATCTGCAGTAGTTCACTCGGCATTGGCATTCGAGTGTGCCAGTGTAGTCCCCAGCCGGTTTCGCTAATCGTCGCGCGTCTCGCCGGATACGTTCGGACGTTTTCGGAGGTCGATTCGCTAGCCAGTTCGGGTGTGCCAATCGGAGTGCGGTGCGGTGCGCACGTGGAGTTTTCCCTCCGCCCCTTTCACCAGAGGGCGTCATGCTAAAGGGTGCTCTTGTCCATCTTCGACACAAAACGGCACATGTCGGCTGGCCTCGCGGGGTTCTAGGGTCGGCACCAGAGGCGGCTGCAGAGCCAGAGGCGGCGGTGATGGGACGCGGGAAAGGGAGCCCAGCGCCGTTCCAGGAAGTCCGCGCGGACCTCCCAGAGGTTCTGCTCATGCCTATGTCTTGTCTTCCAGGTACACGCCAGTCGTTGGAAGTAGGTGTTTTTGGATTTCCAGATCCCAGTGTACTTCATGCGCCTTTCTACTTCGAGAACCGATATGCTTTTGCTGCGTTCTGTCATTCTCTGGGAGGGCCTGACCCCGATCTACTTGAGCACTGCCCACTCCATGAGTGACCTACGTCTTCCTACCGACGTGCAATTGATACAGGCATCCTCGGCGTCGCCCCAACATACTCAGACTATGTGTGCGTCGCCCTCCCAGGGGCGACGCGCGCACCGAGAAATCTGGTAGTACATGCGCCGTGGCGGGCGCTGTCTTGCCATACCGCTCGGGAAACGATTTACCACAAGATGGTCAATACTATCTGTTCGGGTCGGACGCACGCCTGCAAGGCGGACGTATAGTACTATGGTATGTTTATGTGGGTCCCACATCCAGCGCTCAATTCTTGTTTCTAAGCGTGTGCCCCGCGGTGCCCGGCCAGGGCCCCGCCGGAGGCCGAAGATCGTCAAGAGCCCGCCAGGGTCCCTGGGAAGCAGGAGGAACAACACACACGGACACAAGGAATCGTCGTCGACTCCAACCCCCAAATTGCAGAGACCGTGGGAAGTGGAGGGGAAGGCGAGAACCCCGACAACAGACATGCAGAAACACGTGGGGGATCTTGGGATTTGCGCCTGCCTGCTTGTGTGTCCCTGGGCCCCTTCAGATCGGGCGATCGCAAACACGGATCAAGGGGGTGTGGATTAGCGACGGCTCCCGTTTCCATGGGAAATCGAATGAGGCGGCACCAGCCGCATTTGGGGGAGGGCACCTCCTCCGATCCATGGACTTGGCGACCGCGCGCGAAATCCATGGATCGCTAATCCATGTTTGCGCGCCCCCCGGGTGTCCGAGGGGGATGTCCCGAGGGGCCCACTTGTCGCCGATGGGGGTGCACTGAGGGTGTC
>CAUYUJ010021570.1:178106-183106 GCA_963575745.1 Prorocentrum cordatum | reverse complement strand
GGCAGTGCCCCAGCACGTGGGGTTGGCGGGTCCCGCCTTCCTGGCAGCCGATCCTGGACCTGGCCTGCCACCGCTCCGAGGCGTGAGACCAGCGCCACCAGCGGGCGCTGCGCCGCCTCGTCCAGAACACCGAACGGTGCCAGGCCGGGGTCGGCGTAGCGGACCCGTCGGCGCCGGCCAACTGCCGGCTCTGCGGCTACAAGGACGGCTCGCTGTATCACAGGCGCTTGCAGTGCGAGGCCCGCGAGGCCTGGAGGCGCGACTACCTGCAGGAACCGCTGCGGCAGGCGGCGAGCAGGTTCAGAGCCAGGGCGATCCGTTCAGCGAGCTGTTCGCCAGGGGCCTGTTCCCCGACGTTTCGGAGCTCGTCGTGCGGCAGCCTCGCCCTGACGCGGACTACTTCCAGAGCTCGACCAGCTGGTGCGAGCTCGGGCCCCGCCTCGATGGGTATCACGTCTTCGTGGACGGCTCGGGCCTGGACCAGGCGCACCCGCAGCTGCGCACGGCGGGCTGGTCGGTAGTGGTCTACGACGCGGGCCGCAGGCGGGTCGCCGAAGCCCGGGGTGCCGCCCCGATCCACGAGGCGCCCGAGCAGCTGGCCAGGGACGGCGAGGACTGCGCGGTGCAGGTCCTCACGGACCAGGTGGCCGGTGGGCGCTTCAGGCTCTACATCGACTGTTTGGCCACCGTGCGGTGCGCGGCCTGCCTCTTGGCAGCGGCCGCCGCTTGCAGCCAGCGGGCCCACCTCTGGGCTGGGGGGGCGGGGCAGCTCCAGGAGGCGACGGCGGTCAAGATCAAGGCCCGCCTGGGCCAGAAGGCCGTTCGCGAAGGCCAGATCTCCCAGTTCGAGCTGGGTGGCAACGCTTGGGCCGATATGCGTGCGAAGGAGGGCGCCGCTGCGGCAAGGGCGAAGCTGGAGGACGTCCGCGTCGTCGAGGGCTGCCAGTCTGTGGCACGCCAGGCGGCGCAGCATGCTGCGGCGCAGGGAGTCTACATCTCGCGCAGCGGCCTGCTGGACTCCATGGGCGTGAACGACCTGCGTCTGATCGACCTCGGCGACTGGCCCGAAGGTCTCGAAGAGGAGGGGCTCGGAGACGGCGCTGTGCCAGAGGCCAGCTCCCACTGCACAGACGGGAGCCAGCCGCCTGATCTTGGCGGCCAGCTGCGGCCTCGCTGAGTGTGCGGGCACACCTTGCTCGCAGCGCCGATCTTCGATGACGAAGATGAGCGCTCTGTCATGCTTTCCAGTGGCCTCTTGCTTTTCTGTACCACGTGCCGTGGGTATATAGCAGATAAGCGGGGACGAGGCCACCAGGGAAACTGCCCAGGAGGCCCGATCCCCTGCGCCAGCAATAATAACACTGCCATCGCCAAAGGGAAGCACCCCAAAGGGGGGAACAGGCTTCTCGGTAGCTATAGATCGCCCTCCGAGTCTGAGATCGGTTATTGGTCTGGACATTTTTCCCGTGAGCCTCCTGTGGTGGCCCAGACGGGTGCCCCGGCCGAAGGCTCGAAGCGGCCCGGCGTCCTGGATGTCCTGCCGTCCTTCGGGCTCCAGTTGGCCCAAGCCCAGCGGTTGGGGTCGAGAGCCCTAGTGGCTAGAGCCGATGCCCTTGCGTCCAGGCAGCGGGCCCACGCGGCTCAGGGTCCAGAGGATCCGCCAGACTTCTGGCCCTAGGCCCCGCGCAGCTGGGCTGTGCGGGGGCGGGGGGCGGCAGTTTGGGGGATCCCGTGGGTCGAACCTTTCTGGTCGAGTCTAGCCTCCTCCTCCTCCTCCTCCTCCTCCTCCTCCTCCTCCTCCTCCTCCTCCTCCTTCTCCTCTCTCCTCCATCGTTGCTATCAGCTATCATCCCATCCTCCCACCACCCTCAACCAAGCGTCCCCCCCATCGATTGGGGCACACCCCGCGCGACTTCGTGGCCCCTTAGAGAAGGCTCCGCCGAAGACCCCAATGGCAGGGTTCGCACGGCACCGCCACCTCCATTTCGGCGCAGCCCTCACACGTCTGGTGGCCCCACACAGAGCTCCGCGGAAGGCCCCAGTGGCAGGGTTCGCGTGGCACCGCCACCTCTATGTCGACACCCCTCACACGTTTCGCGGCCCCATATTTAGGGAGCTCCACCGACGGCCCGGGTGGCAGGGTTCGCATGGCACCGCCCTCTCCTTTTCGGCGCACCCCTCAAACGTTTCGTGCCGCCGATTGCCGCAGTGGCAGGGTTCGCGTGGCACCGCCGCCTCGATTTCGGCACACCCCTCACACGCTTCGTGGCCCCATAGGGAGCTCCGCTGAAGGCCCCAGTGACGCATGGCACCGTCGCCTCAATTTCGGCACACACACACACACCTCACACGCTTCGTGGCCCCATGGGGAGCTCCGCGGAAAACCCCAGTGGCAGGGTTCGCATGGCACCGCCGCTTCCATTTAGGAGCAGTCTCACACGTTTTACGGCCCCATAGGAGCTCCCGCGGAAGGCCCCCGTGGCAGGGTTCGCTTGGCACCGCCGCCTCCATTTTCGGCGCAGCCCTCACACGCTTCGCGGCCCCAACAGGGAGCCCCACCGAAGGCCCCAATGGCAGGGTTCGCATGGCCCCGCCGCCTCCATTTGGGCATACCCCTCGCACGCTTCGTGGCCCCAACAGGAGCTATCCGACCCGATCTGCGAGGCGGATCCGGTCACGGCGACAAGAATCCTCCTGGAGGCCCAGAAAGGATGTACGAAGTACAGGGAGGGCCGCCGTTGTCTCGAATGGCCCTCCTCTGCATGAAGGTCGGCGGCGAGCCCCGGGGGGAAAAGAAAAGGGCCGGGCCTTTTCAGAAGGCTCCGAAGTCCCCGGGCCTTCTGAGTAGGCCTTCCCCGGAGACACCGAGGAAGCCTCTCCGAAGGCTGGAGGGCCTCTGAGAAGCCCCGCCGCCTTGAGTCTGAGAAGGCCCCCTCCTTCTCACTTCCCCCCTCGTTCACGGCCAAATGTCCGTCAAAATTAGAACCCGGACCTCTCCAGGGGTGCACCCGACACGGTTCGTCACCGAGGATCGAGTTTCGGGGGCCCCGGGGCCCGGACACGGCCCCAGGAGGCCGAGATTTATGGACAAACCGCTTCGAAGTTCGAACCACGCAGTTCGAGCCTCGAACCTCGAACCTCGAACCGCCTCGAACCTCGAAATTCGAACCTCGAAGTTCGAGCCTCGAATTTCCCTCCCCCTCGCTCGCGTCTCGAGCGTGGCGGCCTCCTGGTCCCCGCCGCAGGTACTGGTCCCCGACAGGGGCCCCACGGCGACAATCATCGGCGGCGGCAGGCCAGGCGGCCAATCCCCCGACTGGTTGGTGAAGTTTGAGAAGGATTCTGGGCCGCCGCCGCCCCAGAAGAGGAAAAGGAGGAGGAGGAGGAGGAGGAGGAGGAGGAGGAGGAGGAGGAGGGGGAGGAGGAAGAGGAGGAAGGAGGAGGAGTAGGATGGGGGGGAGGAGGAGGGGGACGAGCATGGGGACGAGGACAAGGACGAGGACCACGACGAGGACCAGGAGGAGGAGGAGGAGGAGGAGGAGGAGGAGGAGGAGGAGGAGGAGGAGGAGGACGGCGCCGCAGCGGGCGCAGTGCCGGCTGCCCCTGCGGACCGGCGGGCGCGGCCTTCGCAGCCAACAGCAGCTGGCGCCGGCAGCTTGGGCCGCTTCCTGGGCACAGAGCCTGAGCGGGGTTCGGGAGCGCACCGGCCTCGCCTGCCTGGCTGACCTGGAGACCAGCGGGCTCCCGCTCGCGGGCGCTTGCCGCGACGCGCTGGCCGGGCTCGCGCAGCTGGCACCGCCGCCGCCTCGCCCCGGCGCGGAGCCGGCCGAGCTGCCCAACTGGCAAGAGCTGGCCGCGACGCCTGCCCGAAGGCTTCAGAAAACCCTCACCGCAAGGATTGACCACAAAAATCAGACTTCCTTGCTGAGGGCGCTGGAGCTGGAGGAAAGGGCGCTCCTGCGCTCTTGCGGCGGGCCTCACGCCTCCGGGTGGCAGACGGCCTCGCCCAGGCAGCCCCCCGAGCGACTGGACGACGCGGACTACAGGGCCACCGCCCGCGCCCTCCTCGGGCAGGACGCGGCGCCGCCTGGGGCGACCTGCTGCAACCGCACCAGACCGGGCGAGCGGGCAGGCCAGCGCTGCGGCGAGGCGCTCTGCAAGAAGGCCCGCCACGCTCGGCGCTGCTCCCGGGACGGGGGCCTGAAGGCGCGCAGCAGCGACCTGGAGCGAGCTTGGCAGCGCATCCACGCGGAGTGCGGCTACCTCGCCTCCCGCCAGGTCCACGTCCCGGCCTGGGACCGCCGGGCTTGGCGCTGCGCCGGGCGCGACGCCCGCGGGGCCGCGGCGGCGCGACCAGGCGACACCTGCAGCTGCGGCCACGCCCTGGCTGCCGAGCGCGAGGAGGCCATCCTCGACCTCGAGGCGCAGCGGCCCGGGCAGCTGCGCACCTTCTTCGACGTCACGGTCCGGTACAGCGTGCCGGCCGACGTCGACGCCCTGCGGGCCGCCGCTGGCCGCGACGGCTCCGTGAACGCCGCCGCGGAGGCGGACAAGCACCGCCGCTACCCGGCGAGGCAGGCGCCCTGGCGGATGGCGCGTGCCCCTGGCACAGGAGACCGCAGGCCGGCACGGCCAGGCGGCCCTCAAGCACCTCCGCGGCCTCGCCCGGGAGCAGGCGGCGCTGCTGGCGGCGGGCGACGAGGCCGAGGCGGAGACCCTGGCCGGACAGCTGGTGGCCCGGTAGGGACGGGAGCTCAGCGTAGCTCTCCACCGGGCCGCAGCCCGACAGCTGCGCTCCGCCCTGGGCGCGGACGGCGCCGGGCGGGCAGCTGAACTGCGGGCCGCCGCGGCGGCCTAGCCGGGCGGCTGCTGGTGCTCGCGTTGCTCTACCAGGTCGTGGCGTTCGGCTACGCGCTCAGGGCGCGCGTCGGGCGTGCGATAGACTCGCCGCGGCGCTTGCAGGAGGAGGGGGAGGAGGGGGAGGAGGAGGAGGAGGAGGA
>CAUYUJ010021570.1:135134-178006 GCA_963575745.1 Prorocentrum cordatum | reverse complement strand
GTGCTCTTGGAGGCCTCTTGGGGCGTCTGGGGCTATCTTGGGCGTCTTGGAGCGATCTTGTGGCATGTCGGACCCCTCGTGTACCATCTTGGGGGCCTCTTGGGGGCCTCTTGGCCTTTCTTGGGGCTCTCGGGGACGTCTCGGAGCCCTGTTGGTGCGCTCATGGAGCGCTCCTGGAGCGCTCTGGGGGAGTCTCCCGGGGGTCGGTCGGGGATCGCCCGGGGTATTTTTCGTCCGGGGACCCCCAGGGGCCGCCCCGCGCGCGCGAACTAGAGAATTGTTAACCAGTTACCGGAGATCTTAGCACGCCTCTGGCCCGTTGGGCCGGCGAATTTGGATTGGATCCGGAGGGCATTGAGGTCAGTGACGTCGGGAAGGAGGAGCTCGACCAACGGAAGCAGGCGTTGGCGGCTCTCGCGCAGGAGGCTACGAAGCAGGCGTTTTGGGCCACGCAGGCCCAGTGCGCCAAGATGGTTGAGGAGCAGCGTAGTTTCAACCAGAGGATGCAGGCCAAGCGCAGGCGCAAGGATGAAGGTGATCATGACAATGTTGAGGGAGCGGCCACTGCGGCTCAGGTGCCCACAGTGGGTCGCAAGCCCACCAGTGCTGCCAGCGTGCCCGAGGCCATGGCAGGTGGGCAGGGCGCGGTGCCCTCTGTCAACGAGCTGTTCCAGAAGGCCGGGGCCTGCGTCGGCAAGGGCATGGGCGGCAACGGCAAGGGCGCGGTCGATGCTGGGCCAGCCGCAGGCAAACAGTCGGGCTTTTAATCTTGGAGACCTGTACCTGCGCGCGGTCAACACCGCGAGCTGAAAACCCTCTCTTTCGCGCGTCGAGGAGCAGGCGATGGCTCGCAGGAAAGAGGCAGTTTTTTTTTCGCAGGGCAGTCAGTCATGGCAGGGCAAGTTTTTCGCCGAGAGGGCCTCAGGCATGCGTCTTGCAAGAAGTAGGCGTCTCGCAGGGTCGGAGGCACGACTGCGAGGCGATGTTGCGCGATCAGGGAATCTTGGCAGCGGTAAGTCCATTTCGAAATTCGGAGGCTGGGGGGTTTGTCAGGGGGAGTGGCCATAGGAGTTCCTGCGTGCATTGGGGTGGGGAACGCGCCTGGGCGACCTCAGCCTCTCCCCTTTCCTGATTGGGCCCTTGTCAAATGGGTGAATGCGGTTGTCCCTTGTCAAATGGGTGAATGCGGTTGTCCCAGGCTGCGCGCATGCAGCGCATTTGTGCGCGCCAGCGCCGGGTCCCTTTGGAGCAGAGGGAACGCTGTTATTAGGCCGTCTTCGGGAGTTTCTGCACGCGGCCTCGCTGCCGTTTTTGATGAGGGGAGATCCGAACGCGCCGCCGTCTCTTCTGGGGCGTCGTGGATGGGCCAGTAAGCTCAGAGGCAGAATTGTCGCTCCATCGTTCCCTACTTGCACGGCAGGTAAGCGGGAACGGCGTGCCCTTGATTATTGGTTTGTCCCTGGCGTGTTGGCGCCGTCGATTGTGTTCAGCGCCGTCGCGGTGAGCGTTCCGATCAAGCCTCATTGGCCAGTGCTGTTGCGTCTTCGAGGTAAGCTTGTTCCGCGGTGCATCGCAGCGTCGCGGGCGCCGAGGAAGTCTCCTCGAGGGCGCCCCGCGGGGCCTCGCCTTGCGCCGCCGGGGGGGCGGGGGGGGGGGGTATTCGCCAGCCTGAGGAAGGGGGGGAATCAGCAGCGCATGAACGCAGTATCTAGCTGGCGCGCGGGGCCGGTGGAGAAGGGAAGAGAGAGAGAGAGAGAGAGAGAGAGAGAGAGAGAGAGGAGAGAGAGAGAGAGATGGAGAGAGAGAGAGAGAGAGAGAGAGAGAGAGAGAGAGAGAGAGAGATCGAGAGATAGAAGAGAGAAGAGGAAGAGGAGAGAGAGAGAGAGAGAGAGAGAGAGAGAGAGAGAAAAAAGAGAGAGGGAGAGAGAGAGAGAGGAGAGAAGAAAAGAGAGAGAGAGAGAGAGAGAGAGAGAGAGAGAGAGAGAAAAAGAGACAGAGACAGAGACAGAGAAATAGAAATAGAAAGAGAAACAAAAAGAGAAACAGAAAGAGAAAAAGAAAGAGAAAGAGAGAGAAAGAGACATATTAACAAAACAAAAGAGAGAAATAATGAAAGAGAGAGAGAGAGAGAGAAACAAAATACAGAGAAGAGAGAGAGAGAGAGAGAGAAAAAAAAAGAGACAGAGACAGAGAAAGAGAAATAGAAAGAGAAACATAAAGAGAAACAGAAATATAATGAGAAAGAGAACGAGAGAGAAAGAGAACTATTAACAAAACAAAAGAGAGAAATAATGAAAGAGAGAGAGAGAGAGAGAGAGAGAGAGAGAGAGAGAAAAAAAAAACAGAGAAGAGAGAGAGAGAGAGAGAGCGAAGAGAGAGAGCGGAAGGAGAGAGAGAGAGAGAGAAAAAAAAAAAGAGAGAGAGAGAGAGAGAGAGAGAGAGAGAGAGAGAGAGAGAGAGAGCTTCTGGCGGCACACGCTCTACTTGAAACTGTTCAGCACAGATATACTGGGCGAGGACGGGGCTGGAGTCTCAAAATCACCTTCCGCCCTCCCCGCCCGCCGGGCCCTGCCCCGCGGCGCGCCCTGTCAGTCGGGCCTGGGGGGGGTGGGGGGGGCGGGGTAACCGGGCCCGGGAACTCTCTGCTCTGGGATCCGAGCCAACGACCTAGTGGAGGGCACCGTAGGAGCTGCTGCTTTGTTCGCCGAGATCTTGCTCGGCACACCAGGGATGCGTTCTACTGAGGAGTGGGAAAGTATGTGGTACCTCGACGCAGGGTATATGGCATGGTGTGATTCTGAAGCATTAGACGACTTGCATGAGCGCGCTGAGGGCAAGGCTACGAAGTTGGAGTCGCAGTTCGCCAGGTCACGCGCCCAACAGCGGCGAGGAATCGTTCGCGAGGTAGTGCGGGCAGGAACAGGTCGCGCGCGCCAGTGCGCCGAGCCCCCTGTCAGTTGGCGCCCCCTGCCACCCCGCCCAGGACGCGCCCCGCCTGGACCCTCGGAACTCATAGAGCAGATGCTTCAGGATTGGGGGCGCATATGGGACCCCAGAGGCTCTGAACGTAGGCCGCTTGAGAATTCGGAGGACGTCTTCCCGTAGCTGGAAGGCACCTTTAAGGACCCCCCCCCAGCCCCCGTCGTGGACTTTAGCCCCGGGGGCGTCAGATCTGCAGCGAGAAGGATTAAAGCTTGGGCGGCACATGGAGTAGATGGGCTTGGACCTCGTGATTGTCTTCTCCTCCCTGGCGAAAGTTTGCAGGCGTTGGATGCCTGGCGGGGCTGGATGCTCCGAGATGGGGCGATGCCGCCTCAGATCCCGCCCACTTTGCATCCTGCCCTGCAGGCGGTGATAGTCATTGGTTTATTGCACTACTCAATATGACTGCGCGGCCGCGGAGCAGGTGCGCTAGAAGTGTTGCAGCTAATTGGGGGCAATGGCACTCACATGGGTTTCTCACATGGGACGAAGGGCGAAGCATCTGAAAGGGTTGTTTGGGAACGAGCCTGCGCGGCAGAACGCGCGGTCATAGACCGATTTGGCGTTGCAGACGTGTTGAGTGACCTTGCCAACGCCTATCAGGAGGTGAAGCGCTTTCAGTGCGATCTGCTGCTCGGCAGCACAGTTCCCCTGCGCGCCATTTGCGCCTCTGCCTGGTGATGCGCTGTTGCCCGCGCGTGCTCCTCATGGGCCTCCTCCGGGCCTCTTTGCGGCGTGTGCGACTGCATTGGCAGGCTGCGGCTACACGCGCGCCCGCCCCCTCGGATCGTGACTGCGCGGTTCGGGCCTTCCACCTGCGTGGATTATTCAACGGCGTCGGTGACATTATTACGCAAGACGTCGCAACCACCAGGTTAGTCAGGGACTCGGCCGCCCAGGCCACGCGCGACCTCTGCGAGCAAGCTAGAGGCCAGACAGCTGATCATGTTTAGAAGTAGAGGTAGAATGGTGGCCTCTACTGCCGATCTCAGCTGATATATGCGCGGGGCCTTTGAAGTGGGGATTAAAATCGGAGCGTTCGGTTCGGAATCCTGGCTGCGGCCATTCGCTTCGCGGTCGGGCCGCTCGTGCCCAAAAGACTCGGATGGTGAAGATCAGACTTCGAGCCTGTTGGTGGAGGCCGCTCAAACCCCAGCTCAAAAAGTTAACTTCGGTTTCGCGTTCGGGTGCCCTTCTAGCTGGCAGTTACGGCGCAGGAGTCATGTGAGTTTCTGACAAGCGGTTCCGGCATCTCAGACCGGCCGCGGCGGAAGGCATCTTTGGCCTTGCGAGGGGCCGTCCGCGGACGATGCAGTTCGCTCTCGTTGGCAATCAGGCGGCAGACCCAGTCTACATCGGCAACTCGGCGCCATTGGCATTCTGGGGAAGAGCTTTCTTGGGCTCTTGGGCCCCCGAGCAACATATGGAACGTGTGTTCAGGTTTTACCTATTGAATGTTCCTGATACCTCCCGGTCTGATGTCAGAGGTCCGACGGGGGCGGCGTCGTGCACGCTTAAGTGGATTCTCCCGGTTCCTGAGACGTTCTTGAAGTGGTTCACGCCGACTGGGATGCCGAAGGGCCTCGCGACATTTGGGTCTCGCAGTTTGAAGCGCCCCGTGGACTTAGCCACTGAGGGCGCTACCGCTGGCGAGCGGCAGCGGGCGCGCGGCGGCGCCTCTTGCCCTGGGGCCGGCGAGGTGCTCAGGAAGAAAGGAGATGCCTTAGAGGCGTCGCTCTTGGCTGCGCCTGTCCCTGGAGGCCTGGCCACGCAGCTGGAGTCATTTCAGGATCGACGGTTTAGACCGAGGATGAAGGTTTCGGGGAATCTTTGGGCGCCCAGGGAACCGGCAATTTAGGCAAGGCAAGTGTCTTGAGAAAGAGCTGCCTCATTGGGAATGGGGGCCCTGATGGCCCCCCCCATCACTCGGCGCCCCCCCCACCCCCCCACGAAGTGACCCCCCGCCCACGAGACCCTGGACAGGTGGAGGTGGATCGTTCCCCCGCCTGAAGGTGTCGTCTCAGGCAAGATCTGCTCCGATGGCTCTGTCTTGGAGCCAAGAATTCGACATCGCAGCTGAGCTGGTTGGGCGCTTGCCATGATGAACGAAGCTGGAGATCTCTTGGCCAGTGCGTCAGGGCCCCTTTCCGCGGCCAGCGCGCCGTGGAGACCTCTTGGCCAGATGCAGGAGATGCATGGGGCAGCGTTTTGCGCTGTGCTTATGATCCTCAGGCGCGCAGGGCCTGGTTCCCTTGAAGTAGGCACCGGCTGCGCTGATTTGGTCTCTGTCATGAGCCGAGTTCGCGATCAGGGCCGCACGGTTTCCTCTTTCTTTTGGGGGGAGAAATGTTCCCAATCCTCCTTTGGTCGGGTGTTCGTTTTGAATAGTGCACTGTGGTATCCGCCCATCCTTCTCTCCTCTGTCTTGCCTCGGGGGGGGGGGGGGGCTGCGATCTGCGAGACTGCTGCCGCTTTCGGGGGCTGCTGGGCGGCCCAGCATGGCGACGTCCTACGCAGCTGTAAATTTAACTTCGCCATCCCTGGGGGGCTACGACCTGTGAAACTGTCGCCGCTTTTGAGGCCTGCTGGGGGGTCCAGCATAGCGACGCCCTACGCAGATGCAAGTTAGACCTCGCCATCCCTGTGGGGCTGCGATCTGTGAAACAGTCGCCACTTTCGAGGGCTGCTGGGGGGGCCCTGCATAGCGACGTGCTACGCAGATGCAAACTAAACCTCGCCATCCCTTCGGGCCGCGATCTGTGAAACTTCCGCCACTTTCGAGGCCTGCTGGGGGGCCCAGCATAGCAGCGCCCTGCGCAGATCCAAAGTAGACCTCGCCATCCCTGGAGAGCTGTTCAATTTAGACTTCGCCGTCCCTGGGGGGCTGCAGTCTGTGAAACTCGGGCCGCTTTCGAGGGCTGCTGGCGGGTCCAGCGTAGTGACGTGCTACGCAGATGCACAGTCGACCTCGCCATCCCTGGGGGGCTGCGATCTGTGACGCTGTCGCCGCTTTCGAGGGCTGCTGGGGGGGTTCAGCATAGTGGCGCCCTACGCAGATGCAAACTAGACCTCGCCATCCCTGGGGGGCTGCGATCTGCGAAACCTTGTCATTTGGAGGGCTGCTGGGGGTACAGCATGGTGGCGTGCTACGCAGGTGCAAATTAGACCTCGCCGTCACTGCGGGCTGCGATATGTGAAACTGTCGCCACTTCCGAGGGCTGCTGGGTGGTCCAGCATAGCGACGTCCTGTGCAGATGCAAATGTGACCTCGCCATCCTTGAGGGGCTGCGATCTGTGAAAATGTCGCCGCTTTCGAGGGTTGCTGGGGTCCAGCATAGGAACGTCCTACGCGGATGCAAACTAGACCTCGCCATCCCTGGGGGGCGGCTGCGATCTGTGAAACTGCCGCCACTTTCGAGGCCTGCGGGGGGGTCCAACATAGTGACGTGCTACGCAGATGCAAACTAGACCTCGCCACCCCTGGGGGGCTGCGATCTGTGAAACAGTCGCCGCTTTCGAGGCCTGCTGGGGGACCCAGCATAGTGACGCGCTGCGCAGAGGCTAGTTCGACTCCGCCATCCCTGGGGGGCTGCGATCTGTGAAAGTGTCGCCACTTTCGAGAGCTGTCGGGGTGCCAGCATAGTGGGTAACTGCCGCATATTTAAACTAGATCTAGCGGCGTCCTGTGCATATGCAAATTTGACGTCGCCATCCCTGGGGGTGCTGCGATCTTTGGCTCTGTCGCTACTTTCGAAGTTTGCTGGGGGGGTCCCTGGGCTGCGGCTCCTTTCTCGCGTGCCGCCCGTGGACCGCGCGGCGCGCCTGCGTGCTTTTAGCTCCCGTGTTGAAAGGTGCCGGAAAGAGGCCCATCTGCTGGCAGAGTGGCTCGGCCTTGAGGACTTCTTGCGTTGACTGCGCTTGTTCGGTGGCGTGCCTCGAAACATGGTCCCCCCACTTCCGCTGCCCTCTTTTCGTCGTCCCCCCCTTCCCTCCAGCCGCCCTTTTCACTCTGCACCATGGCCATGTGGCTCTTGAGAAGCCTAATGTGGCATCCAGTGGCCAAAATGGCCTTCAAGGTGCGTCATCGCCCGCCCAATCCATGCAACATAGCCTTACTGGACCGCCAACCTGCTCCAACATGTCTTCCACGTCGGCCAGGAGATGCAAATATGGCCACCAAGCGTGTGCATCTTCAACACCCTACCCCCTTCGATCTTACATCCTCGACAGTTTTCTCTTTTATCTGCACTCCTTCAGTCTTCGTCCACAGATTCTTACCCTTCTCGTCCATCCCGTTCTCACAATTTTTCCGTTGTTCGTCCCCGCTCATCACCCTTCGCTTCTCTTCCTTTTCCGATATTGTCATTCACCCTTTTCCTTCCCTTTCGAGCCGCATTACGACGTCGTCTTCAATTGAGGTGCTCATCCGGGGAATGTCCACCTTTCCAATTACCCCACTCCTCCGAAGCCCATCCAATTTCAAACCCGGCCATTTCTTCCCTTTACTCCGTTTTCTTCCGCGCCCCCCCGCACTCGTTTCCAACCTCGCTCGACCCATTCCGCGCCATTGGAAGATGAGGGTATCGATCAATCGAGCAGTCGACCAACGAATTGTCAGCACGGTTCCGTTCGACCGCATGAGTAACACTGGTGGTTTGCGATCGACGAGCTTTTGCTTGGCGGACATACTTCAGGAGGGAAAGAAACACACAGACACAATTAATCGTCGACTCCCAGGAAAATATGGGAAAATATGGGAAGTGGGGGGGAAGACAGAATCCCAGAAAATATGAAAAAATATGGGGAATCTTTTTATTTGTGTGTATTTATTTGTGTGTCCTGTGGCCCCTTCAATACTATGGATGCTTACCCCCCGCCCACCCCAGCTCCGCAGCCCGACCAGGCCCTCGCGCGTTGTGCCATGGCGGGGCCATACACGCGGGATTCAAGGGAGGTGCGCCTCGCATGCATCTCAGCGGCTTTCCTCCCTCCTCCCTCCTCGCTCCTCGCTTCTCCCTCCTCGCTCCTCGCTCCTCGCTCCTCGCTCCTCGCTCCTCGAGCGGCCCTGAAGGGGCCCCTGGGGCACAAAAGGCGCACGACAAGTGCACGCCCCCCCCTCCCCTCAATTACGGTCGGACCGAGGTATAAGACCGGGGTCGGTTCGGGGAGGGCACCCGCATGTTATTCGCGCTGGCTTGATATTGCTGTACATCCTCGGGGAGGGCACCTTCGAATGCTCTTCAGTTTGTGCCAGCAGAGGGTCTCATGCTCTTGAAGGGTGTTCTTCTGTCCCAGGTCCGACTGTAAATCGTCCTGGTCCTCTTGTTTCTGCCTTTTACACTCTGCCTGGACTGAGGGGCCGCGGCTCGCAGTCCCGGAGATGTGCAAGTACACACGAGAGGCCAGACCTGGCGATTGCTCAAGGCTGAACGACCCCCGCGCGCGGCGTGGGCGCCAGGGACCTCCAGGAGGATCCATCGCGGGGAGCGGCCTGGGCAAAAAACTGCAATCGCCCCCCCCCTTCGGCCACCCCCGAGCGGCCCGCCGCCCCCTGCCGCAGGACGGCTACATCCCCAAGGACCCGTGAGCCCCCGTGTGCGGCCGGCGCGCGCTGCCGCGGGCAGTCCCCCGGACGGCCCGCTGCGCGCGCCGGTGCGGGCCAGAGGGAGGGTCGGGTCGGGCGAAAGGGGGGGATTGGGAAAGGAGGGGTTACGGAATCTGCTGCATGCAGCTGGTGTCGGCCCCACCGAGGGGCCCATTCCTCGATACACAGCCGCCTCCAGGCGCCGGGAGGCGCCGGGAAAATCAGCTACGTGAGCTGATTCTCAAACCCCCCCTTTGCTATCCCCCCCTTTCGCCCGGCCCGAGAGGGCTCCGGGCCTCCCAGGCCAGAATCAAGCAGTGGCGAAGCGTCCTGGCTCGCCTACAGCCTGACCAAACAATGTTCAAGAACCCTTTGTGTGACATGTGCTTAGATCAGTTCTGGCGGAGTCAGCCTTGGCTTATCACATCGGGTTCATGTTCTAAAAACATTATCTTCGTTCTTAGAACATTTTTGGGTCCTACGAACATTTCGTGGTAGGACTATAGGAATGCCGGGACGGTCGTTCCCTGCTCAAGAGGGGGGGCTCCGGGCCTCCCAGGTCAGATCGGCGGCGACGATAGGGGGCGAAAAGCCCGGGGGGCGGGCATTACACGCATTCGCCCGGAGGCTTTTCGAAGACATAGCTCATCGGCGCACTTGAATGCATTTATTGCTCTCCCCTGGGCTACTCGCCGCTATCGTCGCCTCTGATCAGAAGGTTTTAGCGGAGGAGTCCTGCCACTGCTGGAGCGACGCAGGAGGCATTTCTGGGGTCTCATTGGGCGCGCGGTGAGCGTGTCCCGTCCACTGCACGGCCCGTCCACCCACCGAAGAGTCAGAGGAGGATAAGGCATCGATACCGCTATCCTCGCCTCGTCTTTCCCCCTCCTTGGGCCTCCTCGGGGGAGGTCCTCGCCGCCACCGCTGGATTCGCCTCGAAGTCCTGGTCGGGACGCACGCGGGAGAGGTCCAGGGAGTAGCGGTATCGGTACCTCCCTTGGTTTTCCCGAAGATCGGCGGCGAGCAAGGAGGGGAGGTGAGACGGGGCGGGCCTTCTCGGAAGGCTCGGGAGTCTGAAGATTCCTGAGCCTTCCCCGAAGACGCAGGAAAGAACTTCTCAGAAGGCGCGAACGCTTCGGCGAAGTCCCGCGGCCTTGTGAGCAGGCTTTCCCGTCCTCCTCCTCCTCCTCCTGCTCCTCCTCCTGCCCTTCCCTCTCCTCCTCCTCCTCCTGCTCCTGCTTCTCCTCCTCCTCCTCATCATCATCATCCTGCTCCTCCTGCTCTTGTTTTCTAAACGTGTTTGCTCGCGCCCCGCAGGTCTTGGCCGTCGCAGTGCCGCCGCCATTGCCCTCGCTGAAGCTTCAAAAGCTGCCGCCAGAGACCTGCATGCTGCAGGCTGGCTTTTCCATCCCCAGTTTTCTCTCGGCACTCAGCAAATTCGGGCCAGTGGTCGAAGTCGCCCGCCAGTTCTTCTTCCAGAGCCAGATTTCAGATTACCTCTGGCTGGTGCTGATCTTCGTCTTCTGTCCTGGTCTGCTGATCGCTCACTCTCTGCTGCCATGTCTGTTTTCAGAGCTGGACGCCGTGTGGTCGTGCAGTGGCACTCGCGAGGATTGTGGGAGACCCGGATCCTGATCGCCCCTTGCGGCGTCGACGAGGCGAAGTTAGAGGGCGACGTCGTCGCAACAGCAGCTCAGGAGAGAGCGGGAGTAATTTGGTACGCGCTAACTCCCGAGCTAGACATATACCCCCACGTCCTCGAGGTCGGGCCAAACTTGCTGACTGGGATCGTGGCCTTCGACAGCGAGGGCTGGTGAACCAAGTGAAGAGATGGTCAGCTCGGAGTGCGGCATACGGCGACGAGAGGGACCCAACGCCGCTCGAGGTAATGGAGGCCCTGGAGTTCGTTCAAGCTCCCCCTGGGTCGGCGAGCCAGCCAGCGACGGCCGACAGGGGCCGTCGGTTGCGAGGCAAGCAGCCAACCGCGCCCGCGGCTGGGACAGCAGCTCCACCGAGTGACTTCGAGACAGGCGTCGATGAGCTTCCAGACCCAGGCCCCCTGGAGTGGCACGGCTTGGCCTCGACGGATGCCAGGACGGACGAGCGGAGGTTGAGCACGATCACGGTGGACTCGTTCGTGCGGATGGGCGATTATGTTTTAGCCAGACGTGGGGTTCGATCATCGCAGTGGTGTTGGATCTTTCGGCGCCAGGCTCCGACTTCGAGCTCGACGCCAGGTTGTTGCCTCTCGTGCTCAGCCCCCAACAAGTCCGACATCTGCCTTTTCTCCACTGGCGTGAGCCAGCTCACGGAGTCTCCGTGGCGTGGGTGACCCATCATGGGCCTTCGGACGGTGAAGCGGTGTGTGGATTTCTTGTCGCAGAAGGGTCATCATCTTCGAACGCGTCATGCCACGTGGGTACACGAAGCCATCTTGAACCTTGGAACGAGAGCGTGCAGGACCATGACCCGGCGATGAGGAAATTCGAGATGGTATTCGTGTTTGATCAGGCGAACGTGTCCGAGCACGCGGCCTACGAGCTGATTGCCCGCCTTGCGCAGATGGTGGAGTGGCGGCGTCGGGATCGAGTGCTGGGTCGGTCGAAGGATGTTTTGTTCGACGATCAGTTTCTTTACATGGGCACGGGGGAGAAGACCAGAGGCTTGCTGATGGTCTCTCCCCCGAGCTGCAGGGGCACATCAACTCGGAACTCCACCGCGTGGCCGCCATCCTCAGTGGCGCAGTCAGAGGGCCTGCGTCATCTTCGCAAAATTATCAGCAGTGCGGGGTCTCCCCCGTACGGCGCCGCGGAAACCCATCGGGTGCCTTGCGGCGTCGCGCCCGGCTGCGGCGCGGGGTCGGTGCGTCGAGCTGCGCACCGACGAGGGCGCGTCTCTCCACCGCCCCCCGGCGCGCTGCAAGCCGGACGCCATGCTCAAGGGTGGCGCGCCTGACCAGTGGGCGCGCTGGCAGCGGCGCATCGTGCGTCAAGGCCCCGCCGATGCGCGGGACATCAGGCCCTACTCTGACCAGGCCCTGGTTCGGGATCGCGCTGGATATGCCGGCTCCACCGCCGATCTACATCGTTTGGGCCTGGTCGCGCACGGCAAGAGGCGCCCCCGCGCTGCGGGGGCGTTTAGTTTGGAAGTCCGACAAGGAGCGGCTCGGAATGATTTTGGACACCCGAAGGGTGAGATCGCGGTTTGTCGAGCCAGCGCATGCCCAGTTGGCTACAGCGTCTGCTTGGGGCACCATCGATGTCGGCGACGGCGCCGAGCTCAACCTGGCCCGGGCGGGCCGACGTGGACAATACCTTCTACCAGATCGAGCTGGCCCCGGGCATGCGCGACCCCTTTGCGCCGCCGGCCGCGCACGGGGAGTCGTTGATCCAGGCGCTGGGCGTGGGCGGCAAGGGCCTTGCAGCTGGCGCAAGGATATCTCCTCTTTTGATTGTTCTCCCAATGGGCGGGCCTGGTCACTTCATATGTGCCGGCGTCTCCTGGGGCAACGCGCACTTGATGCAGGTTGCCCCGAGGAATTTCATCCGCGACCGCCGCCTGGCTCCAAGCCTGTGTCAAGTATCGATGGGCACCGGAGTTTGCGTGGATAACGTCGCGGTCGTGAGTCAGGGCCCCAGTCTGGCTGTCGCTGCCTGTGAGCAGATCGCCAATGAGATGGAGAGCGTCGGCCTCGCTTGCAAGGGCGCCAGTCAGCCCCGCGACGGGCAGGCGTTCGCAGGCATGGTGTCTGAGAAGAAGAATGCTACGATCAGAATGTCGGCATTTCGAATTTGGAAGACCCGTCTGGCCCTGCTCTTGATCGCCGACCGTGGTTGGGCTACCAGAGACGAGCTATCGCGTCTCTTGGTTCAATTACTTGGCATGCTTTGTTGCGCCGCTGTCTGTTGAGCCTCCTGCGTCAGTCCTACATCTTTGCGCGGAAGGCGGGAGGTGCCGAGCGTCGGCTGCGGGCGGAGGCGTGGGCGGATATCAGGCAGGCCGCCGCTCCCCCCCCCCTTCGCCGTCGCGAGTCGCCGCCGCCTGGGCGACCCAGTGGCGACTGCCTCCGGCGCCTCAGGTGCAGATCGCGGAGGTTTCGGAGCCACGGAGCTCGAGAGGGGCCCAGAGGCCGCGGAGCGTGCCATGATGGCCCAGAGCGAGCGTTGGAGGTGCGGCGTCAGCTCGGCTATCTCGGCTCGGGCATCGGCGCTTGGGCTTCAGGCCCCTCGAGTGCCTCGCGCCCCTGGCTCTGGCGATCTGGTCGACCAGCTAGCCAGCCTCGCGTCCGCGAGGCCTCCGACGCCCCCCCCCCGCAGGTAGTGGGCGGCCGCCATCGCGGCGCCGCGGACTTCGTCTCAGTGCCTGAGGATCTGGTCGGCGACGAGCGGGCGCGGAAGGTTCTTCAGCGGGCGCTTCAGACGGCCAGAGGACATCATGACCCAAGAGGCTCGCGCAGCTCTGACGGGGGCCAGGCATCGCGCGCGCGCAGTTGGACGCGTTCATCGGCGCCACATTCTGCTGATCGACAACCTGGTCCGTGTCTTTGTCATGGGAAGAGATGGGTCAGGATCAGTCACAGTCAACCGTCAGCTTCGTTTGCTCGCAGCCTGGTCGACATCCTCAGGGGCACCTTCCATTGGCCGTTGGATCCCCTCAGAGTGGCAGCTGGGGGGCGCCCCGTCGCGCATAGCATCGGCTCGAGAATGTGATCCGCGAGGAGATCCTCGGCGCGCTTGCTACTCTGAGGCCTCCAAGCAATGGGGGGCCGCTGGGGCCCTGCGGGCCCAAGTTGACGAGTTCCTCTGGGCTGGGCCAACTGCTCCGCGGCGGGCTTGCGCGAGCGCGGCGGCCTCTTCGTCGACGACCTTCGCCTGGGCTTTGCGCCCCACGCCGTGCATGGGCAGCCTCGCTGAATCAGTGGCGCGCCAGGGTCGACGACAGTCAGAAGTTCGAGTGACAGTACCTCTCCCCTCTTTGTCGAGCAGCAGCGAAGGCGCCATCGACCTCGCGGGCGTGAGCTGCAGCGAAGTTGCAGGCCCGGGCAGCGCGCCGGCCGCGGGCGCATGGCTCCAAGAAGGAGCCAGCGCAGCAGCCGGGCCTCACGGCGCTGCATTTCGAGAAGGTTGGGCACCGCGCCAGGAGGAACTTTCAGCGCGAGTGGGACGAGTTCCGCCAGCTGTGCCAGGAGCGGGGGGTGACCCCCCATACAGTCGAGCAGGTGAACACCATGGCGCATCTCTACCTCGATGCGCGGTTCTTCGCGGGCTACAACCGCGACCGCGCCGGCAAGCTGCGCGCCGCTCGTCGGCACTTCCTCCCGAAGGCGGGGATCGGCGACCATGGGGAGATGGAGGCCGCCCTCGCCGCCATGAAGGGGCGCCGCCGCCGGGGCCGCGGGCGGACTCGGGCCCGTCTTGCCAAGCCGCTGGTGTTCGCCGCTGCGGGGTAGGCCGCCCATTGGGGGTGGCTCGACACGGCGATCGCGTTGCGCTTGAGCTGGGGCGCCTACTTGCGCCTCCCGAGCGACCTCCTGCAGCTGACGGGGGCCTCGCTCGTGCCGCCGGCGCGGCTGGGCGGTCAGGCGCTGCGGGCGGCGGGGGTTTGGGCGCTCCTGCTGCGTCCCGAGGAGCAGCCGTTGCGCGGCAAGGCCGGCCAGTTCGACGAGGGTGCCGCCCTCGCGACGCACGTGTCGCTGGCCATCGGACGTCGCATGCAGCAGCTCAAGGAGGCGGCCGGTCCCGAGGGTCGGGCGTGAAACATGGACGCCTGCGAGTTCGGGCGGGAGTTCCGCGCGCTGTTCCGCGCCCTGGGGCACGACTCCGCGCGCCCGTGCCAGGTGCGCCACGGGGCTGCGAGCGCAGCCGAGGGTCATCGGGCGTTGGCGGCCACCTGGCGTCGTCTGAGGCACGCCGCCGGCCGGTCCAGCAAGAGGTGCGCCAAGCATGCCAGGTGCCTGTCAGAGCTGGCCTTCGCCCCCCTGCCCACCCTGAGCTACGGGCGCCTGGCGAGCGAGCGGCTGGCCGAGGTGATCTCAGGGAAGGCGCAGTTGGCGCCCCCTGACTTTGATGGCAGCGGCCCCCTGAAGGCAGGAGCCGCGCGGAAGGCGGGACGCACTGGCGAAGCCACCCACCGCGTTTCGCATTCAGATCTGCTTCGCAGATGCCAGCGTGCTCTTCGTGAAGCGCTGCGTCGTCGGCGACGCAAGCAGGATTTGCTCGATGTGTTTTCTGGAAGCAGGAGCGTGGGCAAGTATGTCGAGAATCAAAGGGGAGCGGGGAGTCGTGCACCGCGATCTCGTCGACGATGAGGCTTTCGACGTCACGCATCCAACGCTGATCAGAATTATCCAAGGATGGATATCGAGTCGTGTCGTTTGGGGTATATCCATTGCTCCTCCATGCTCCACCTGGCCAAATACATCGTGGTTTCTTACCGAGATCTGGTTTCAATTGATGGGCGAAGCGAGCCCAGCGACAAAGTGAAGCAGCGGGTGAACATAGAAACCTGACCCTGATACATAGCCAGCATGTCGTTATGCTGTGCCTCAAGTATGGAGTCCCCGCCATACTGGAGAACCCTCTGACCTCGCTCATAAGGACAGAGCCCGTCCAGGACCATATCCGATCGCTTCGCTCTTGTGCAGAGACATGTGCTGGCTATTGCCGGCACGGGGCCCGATAGAGAACATCGATTCGTTGTTGCGCGCGGAATTGTGGACGCGCCCCCTGGATCTCGGAAAAAACGCTGCTCGGGTAGACGCGGTATCTGTTCGGCCACGGGACTCAAGGCATATCACGCTTCAGGGAAACGCCCCAGGTGGAAAGAAGTGGACCCATATAGCTGAGCCCTACCCAAAGCCCGTCTCACGCGCCCTGTCAAAATGGCTCTTGAGTGCCGGCAGCAGTACGGAGAGCGCCAGGTGTGCACGTTTGGTAACATAGTAGAAGCCAGCCTTCGTCATACCATGTGTACATATGTCCCCTGTCCACGCACACACACACATTTGATCCTCCGTTCCCTTTTTGTTTGCACGTGTGTCAGCTGCCAGGCATCCAGTCTGGGGAATGGAGATTCGCCAGCGGCGAATCGAGGGAGGCGCGCAGACAGAGCGCCTCCCGCTGGTGGGCGGATAGCCAGCACTTCGAGACGCAACACCTGGCCATGAAAGGAGCCGGGACTGGAGAGCATGCCCTTGTTGTCTAAACGTGTTTGCTCGTGCCCCGCAGGTCTTGGCCGTCGCAATGCCGTTGCCACTGCCCTTGCTCACGCTTCCATCCTCTGCCCCTCCACCGCCCTTTTGTTTTCCTGCCTGAAGTATCTAACATGTCGTCGGAGACTCGCCGGCGACGAATCGAAGGAGGCGCGTAGACACAGCGCCTCCCGCTGGTGGGCGGGTAGCCTGCACTTCGAGACACAGCATCTGGTCATGAAAGGAGCCGTGGCTGGGGAGCATCCTCCTCCTTTTTCTTCTCCTTCTCCTTCTCCTCCTCCTCCTCCTCCTCCTCTTTCTGTGGGCCTCGCAGATGGGGTCGGAGTACAGTGGATACCCATGCTCAGAAACACCGTGCTTGCCTCCAGATTGCCCTGGGCCTCTTGGGTTTCGATGGTCGGGTTTCGGAGAGCGCGACGTTCCCTCGCCAGAAATCCATGGACGCCCTGGGGTCTCAGAGTCGGGTTTCTTGTGGAGGTTTCTTGTGGATGGGCCCCTACTGCAAATCATTGCACCATCGCGATACATCCCACCGGCGCCCTGGATTTCGGTCGGGCATGTCCTCCCACATGCGGATTTTGGAAAAATAGAAATAGCCATGACATATCCGAAAACAACGAAGTCGTCCCCATACTATTTCTCGACTACTTTTGAATTTCCTCCTGTAATGGGGCACGCCCGACCTGACCCTGGACCCCATGGTTTTACGGCGTTGTTCTGAGCCGGATCGCTTTGTGTTGATTTCAGGGCCTGACGTCGCGGCGAAAACGCGCGGCGCGGAAAATGCGGGGCTCGAACCCACACACCACCACCACTACCTCCCTCAAGGTTTTTCTGTCCCAGGAAAGAGATGTAGAAGAGAAGGCTGGAGGAGGGGAGGGGAGATGAAGGTGGTAGTGGTGTGTATATACATATTTATAACATATATATATATATATATAGGTGTCATTTGTACTGTATGTATGTAGGTGTATGTATGTGTATGTGTATGGGTATGTGTATGTGTCTGTGTCTGTGTCTGTGTATGTGTATGTGTATGTGTATGTGTATGTGTATGTGTATGTATGTGTATGTATGTGTATGTGTATGTGTATGTGTATGTGTATGTGTATGTGTATGTGTATGTGTATGTGTATGTGTATGTGTATGTGTATGTGTATGTGTACGTGTACGTGTATGTGTATGTGTATGTGTAAGTGTATGTGTATGTGTATGTGTATGTGTATGTGTATGTGTATGTGTATGTGTATATATATATACACATACAAATATATGTAGACATATACATATATATACATATATATATACATATACACATATATATAGCGGTGGCGCCCGCATGATTTATTAACAAAAAACGCCGGAAGCTCGGGGCGCACCACACCTCGGGGCACATGGGAGGCCCTGGCCGGGCGAGGTGCGGCCGTGTGCACAGGTGCCCTCCCTGTGCCTGCGGGCGCGCCCAGCAAGCCTCCAAAGTGAAGTCGGGCATGTCCCCCCCACAGGAAGAATATCAACACATCGTAGAACACATAGTATGATGACGATGTTTCAATTGTTGTTCTTCTATTTGGGAGCATTGTTTGGTTGTTGTTGTATTCCTCGTCCAAAATCCGCCTTCTGGGGGACATGCCCGACCTAACGCTAGGACCGCAGACACGCTGACGGGGATGTAGGTAACCGCGATGAGGCTTCGGTAACTATTGTAGGTGGGGCGGGCGTGACCACATTGATTGTAAGAGAGCGTGGCTCGTGCTTTTTCACGGTGTCTTTGTTGCTCGATGCACCCGCGCGTCCGAGATGAAAAGAAGTGTGGCCCGGGATTCGGATATCCTACAATTTGTTTTCCGCGAGATCGATGTCGCAGAAACTCGATTCCCAACGTGACCATTTACCATCATCGCCGTTAGCGTGGCCATGTCTCTGCGGCGAGCGAGGGGGGAAAGCGAAAAGGATAAGGCCTTCTCAGAAGGCGTCGAGACTTCTCAGACGGCCTCTGGCCTTCGGATACGGTTTTGTTGTTTTCGGCGGAGGCTCAGACAACTTCTCAGAAGGCCAGAGGACTTCCAAGCTTTCTTAGAAGGCGCGCGCGCGCCCGCGCGCCGCTCATCCGCAGCTCGAGCCCGAGGGGACGCCCTCCCGCCGGCGAGGCCAGTCGTCGCCTCAGCCGCCGCCGCCGCCGCCGCCGCCGCCGCCGCCGCCGCCGCCGCCGTCGTCGTCGTCGTCGTCGTCGTCGTCGTCGTCGTCGTCGTCGTCGTCGTCGTCGTCGTCGTCGTCGTCGTCGTCGTCGTCGTCGTCGTCCCGTCGTCGACGCCGCCGTCGTCGTCGTCGTCGGTCTCGTCTTGGTCGTCGTCTTGTCGTCGCTGTTGAGCACCCACTTTTAGGAATACCGGAGGTTGATAGACCTCCTATCCTGACACGTCGAGTAGTGAATTGGCTGTTCAGGGTTAGCGAGAGGACGTCGGGGCCGTTATTTTTGCGGGTCCAGGTCGGTTTCGGTCCTAGGCCGTGTTCATTAAAGGGTGGTTTGCTAAAGGGAGGTTTGTCCACCGCCGAGAATAATTGTTGTTGATTTCCGGAAGCTGTTCCGCGCGCTTTAGCCTCGACGCCAGCTTTTTGTTTCTTGTGAAGACGGGGCTCCGGCTCGAGCGGGGGGCTTAGGTGTAAATGTGGGTCCTTGAAGGTTCTGCTACGAGGACAACGGCTCCCGCTTGATACTTCCTCGCAAGTTATTATGAGACGCCTTGGCCAGCGAGGCTCCCAAAGTCAGACACGGCACTCTCGTTGGAGACTTCTTCGCAGTTCGTTTAAGTTGGTAGAGGCCCAGCTGCGACGACAGCGGCTCCCGCTCGATACATCCTCACGACTTAACTCCGAGGCGCCCTGGCCAGAGATGCCTTCCAATTCAGGACAGGCGTTCTTATTCGGCACATGTTCGGAAATTCGCTCTAATTGGACAAGGGCCAGCTACGACGACAGCGGCTCCCGCTCGATACTTTATCACAATTTACTCCCAGGCGCCCTGGCCAGAGAGGCTCCCAAGTTCAGGGAAGGCGCTCTCGTTCGAGAAATCCTTCTACTTGGGTTTAATGTGTGACGGCTCCCCGCCGATACTTCCTCGCAATTTGCTCCCAGGCGCCTAGGCCAGACAGGCCTGCCAATTCGGGAACAGCGCTCTCGTTCGAGACATCTCTGTAGTGCGGCCAAGTGGATAAAGAGGACAGCCACGACGACAACGGCTCCCGCTCGACACTTCATCACAATTTGTTCCCAGGCGCCCTGGCCAGGGAGGCTTCGCAATTCAGGAACGGCACTCTCTTTCGAGACATTTTCGCAGTTCACTCCAATTTCAAAAGGGCCAGCTACGACAACAACGGCTCTCGCTCAGTACGTCCTCGCAATTTACTCTCAGGCGATCCAGCCAGAGAGCCCTCCGAATTCTGGAGCAGCGCTCTCTGTCGAGTCATTTACGTAATTCGCTCCACTTGCTAAACGGACGACCACGACGACGCCGGCTCCCGCTTGATAATTCCTTGTAGTTCAATCCGCGGCGCCCGCCCCCCCCCTCCCCCCTCGGAGAATCGAGGATCGAGGACCCAGGAGGAGGAGGAGGAGGAGGAGGAGGAGGAGGAGGAGGAGGCGGTAGAATCGAGGAGGGCGAGGACCGAAGGTCGAGGCGGATCGGGGGGGATCGAGGAGGATCGAGGATCGATGCTCGAGGAGGGGGGGGACGAGGATCGACGCGGATCGCGGAGGATCGAGAATCGAGGATCGAGGAGGAGGATCGAGGAGGAGGAGGAGGAGGAGGAGGAGGAGCATGAGGAGGAGGAGGAGGAGGAGGAGGACGAGGAGGAGGCGCCGAGGCCGCGCCCCCTCTGCCCCTGCCCAAGGCGCGGGGTGGGGCCGCGACCCGGCGATGGCCGCGTCCAGCTCCTCGGGCAAGTGGAAGACCTTGGCGGCTCCGCGGCCGCCTCTCTCGGGCGATCGCAGACATGGATCAAGGCTTTTTTTGGGCCCCGGAAACGGCAGGGCCGTTTTTTTCCACCGTTTCCAAACAAATGTCCTCTGAAAATGGGAACGGCAAAAAACAACGGCGGCCGGAAACGGCAAAAAAACGGCTCCAGGAGCCGGAACCTGTCGTTTCCAGGGCCCACGAAGGATCAAGGGGGTGTGGATTAGAGGCGGGTCCCGTTTCCGTGGGAAAGCGCGGGCTTCCGCCGCCGAGCGAGGCGGCACTGGCCGCATTCTGGTGAGGGCATCTCCCCCGATCTACGGATTTGGCGACCGCGCGCCAAATCCATGGATCGCTAGTCCATGTTTACGCGCCCCCGACTCTTGTCGCTGTGACTCCCCAGAGAGCCAACGCGTTGAATAAAATGAAGACGAAGGTCTTGTCGCCGTTTCTCGGCCTCCCAGTCGGCGGCGAGCCCGGGGGGGGGAAGTGAGAAGGAGAAGGCCTTATCGGGAGGCTCGGACGTCCCCCGGCCTTCTGAGAAAAGTTGCTCAGGCTTTCCCCGAGGACACAGAAAACTGCTCAGATGGCCCGAGGGTTTCTGAGAAACCCCGCCGCGTCCTGAGAGGACCTTCGCCTTCTCACTTCCCCCCTCCCGCTTGCCGCCGATCTAGAGTCGGGCCGCGCGAAAGGGATAGGGAAAGGGGAGGTTACGGAATCTGCAGCATGCAGCGCAGCTGGTTTCCGCCCGCCGCTGAGCCCACTATTCGATGCACGGGCGCCTCCTGGCGTCAGGAGGCCCCACGAGAACCAGCTACATGAGCCGATGCTCTCCCCTGCCCTTTGCTACCCGATGCCCTTTCGCACCCCCCGACAGAGAGGCCCTGGCTGCGTCCCAGGACGGTGAGAAAGCGGATCGGGATGCGAAACCGGCCCCGGGGAAAGTCTCGGGGCTTCCGGGGGTTGCGTATGGATAGAGACACGGCGTCGGACCTCTGGGTCCCGCCGCGGCCGCCATGGTCGTCTCCGCCGCCGCCGCCGCCGACGGCCCCTATCTCTCTGGGCCTGAAGTGTCCGCCTAACTTTGGTGCGTGGTTACGGGTGCATTCCCGACAACTGTTCAGAAGGAAAAACAGCACACAGGCACAGATAAACATCGCTTCCCGTACAGCAATAGAGGGGGAAAGACTATGGGCTGAGCAGAGGAGAAGACGGAGCTCGAGAAACTATAGACACATATATGGGGAATCCTTTTTTTTGTGTTTGTGTGTGTCCATGTGCGCCTTCAACTCTGTCGGGAATGCAGCCACCCTGCGGAGGATCCGAAGCTAGGGGGGGGGGGGCGGCGGAGCACAGCGAATTGAGATCGAGATCCGGGCGCTGCATCGTTTTCACACCGCGGGAGTTGCCGCCCGGCCACGGTCGGGGGTGAACAAACACACACTCTGACGCGTCGATGAGTGAGTTGTCCGTCTTCGGTTCTCGGGAGGGTGCCGCGGCCATCATTTTCCAGGCTTGCGCCCGCCAGGTTTGGGCCCGAGGTCGTTTTCACCAAACCACGTTTTACTAAAGGGGGTTCTGTTCATCCCCGATTCGGGCCCTGGAACCATCACGGACCGATGTGTCTCGAAGCATGCGGCAGAATGGATGGGGTCTGAGGACACGTTGGTCGCTGACAGGCGACCAACGTGCGGGGCTCTGGTTGTGACTTTTCGCGGTGCGGCATTTTTGTCCACAACGTCCGATCTCAGGGGTGTTTCCGCCACCGACGCTGTCGCCGTCGCTGCCGCCGCCGCCGCCGTTGTCGTCGCCGCCGGCTCCGCGGGCCAGACGTGTGCGGGGAGGGGACCGCCGCCGTCGGGCGTGGCCTGCCGCGGGGTGGCATGCACCTGCTGTCCGGGCGGGCAGGAGAGACGAGCAAGGAGTCATGAGTTAGTGGGCATGCAGGGTCGCTGCACGGTTTGGGGACTCGTGTCGGTTTCTTTTGCGAACAGGGGCCTCCGAGGTCGTCAGACAGTGCGGTGACGCACAGCGCGTTGAGGCCTCTTGGGGTTCTGAGGTCACGCCGCAGTCCGTCACACGGTTTTGGGACCCCGGCAGAAAGTTCAGGCCTCCCAGGTGGGGTCCGATTAGATAGGTCGGAGGATCGCGCCGCGTCGCCGATACGTCGACAATGCGACTCGGTGTGGCTTCGACGTCGCCGATGCATCGGCGATGTATTGGCGATGTATTGGTGATGCGGCGCGATTCACCCACCGCATCTGTTTGGACCTGGTTTGGGAGGCCTCGAGGAAGTGCAGTCTGCCTGCGGCATTTCGCAATGGAGGATACAGTTGGCCCTGATTAGTATGTCGACCTTGCCAAATCAAGGGTATTATATCCCATGGAATAAACATCCCGGGGAGACTTGTCCCAGGGAGCTCGTTCGGGGGGATAGTCTGGATCTCCGTTGGGTTGTCCTAGGGGTTGTCGAGGGTAGGTCGTCCTGCCGTCATTAATCAGCATGGGTTGTCCAGGGGGGGTCCGCGGAGGTTTCTCGATTGGAGAATTTTGTTCATAAAAGCCCGCTTGTAGGTGTCCTGGGGGAAAGGGGGTCTTGCGCTTTTTTCCATCTTGCCCGCTCCTCTGGTTTCAAGTCGGGCACGTCCCTCTACAGGAGGGATATTCAAACATAGTTCGAAAATAGTCAGGGGACGATGTCTTTTGTTGCCTATGTTTGATGATATTTTGCCTACTGTTTTGTTCCTCCAAAATCCGCCTGTAGGTGGACATACCCGACCTAACTCTGGTGGTATTTTCAACGATCGACCCGGGATGAGCGGGCGGTCGCGCGCCCGGTGGGGAAGTCTGGGCTCCAGGGCAGGTCTCCTTCGGGACCCCTTATAGCCGCCGTGCCGAGAATCTGCGGGGGGGGGTCCCATCGGACGGGGCAAGGACGAGGGGAAATTGCTGGGAGCGCATTCAGACTGTTCTCCTCCTCCTCCTCCTCCTCCTGCGGGCAGAGCTTTCTGGAACGCTCTCAGAGCGTTCCGGAACGCTCTGAGATGGCCGCGGCGCCCGAGACATCTCCCAGAGCTGCCGGATCTTAGAGATTCTCGATTTAGTTACCCTCACCCGACTTTGTCCTCGTCCTGGCTTCATCTTATCCCAGGATGTATGTCGGGAGCCCCCAGGACATATTTGGGGAGCTCCGAGGATCCTGCCAGGAAGCTCCCTGAGTTGGCGGGTTCGCGACGGCGAGGCGGATGAGGAGGGGGGCGAAGAAGGGGGAGGATGGGGAGAGTGTGGCAGGGATCGTGGGATGAGGGAGCTGGACGGGGGAATGGAACGGCGCAGGGGAGGAGGGGAGGGAGGGACAGACGATGTGAAGAAGGGGGGAGAGCGAGGGAGGAGGGCGAGAAGGGTGAGGAGAGGGAGAGCCAGGGCGAAGGAAGGGGGTGGGAGGCGTGGGAAGGAGGAGGGGAGGCGGTGACGCATCGTGCGCAGGCAGGGCAGGGGAGGGCGGAAGGGAGGAGGCCGAGGCGGTCCTGGGCCGCCTCTTGTGTGCAGTTAGTTCCTGACGTCGCGACAGGCCAGCCTGGGCCCGTCAGAGTTGATTAGTGGCGGACGTCATGTTCCGCGAGCTCATCTGATTCGGCGGCGGGGTCGGGGGGAAGTGCGAAGGGGCGGGCCTTCTGAGAAGGCTCGGAAGTCCCCGGGCCTTGGAGAGGTTTTGTGAGTCGTCCACCAGGACGCAGAAAGCTCATACCAGATGGCCGGAGGCCTCCCGAGAGGCCCTCCGAGAAGTCCCGCCGCCCGCTGAGGAGGCCTTCTCCTTCTCACTTCTCCCCCTCGCTCGCCGCCGACGGATACTCCAGGTCTTTCAATAAGCGTGGGGGGGTGGATCGCGTGGGGGGGTGGGAAGCCGCTGTCCTTCGGGGGGCGTGTGGAGGTTGGGGAGAGAGAGAAGGAGTGGGTTTGGGGCGCGTGGGGGGGAGGGCAAGGGGCGTCGGACAGGCTGCCACGGGGGGGGTGCTTGTTTCAAGGATCTGGAGTACGTATTGTCGCACTCTTCTGTGCTGCTAGGTCGGTGTCTGCAGTGGACAGGCCCCCCGTCTTCCTCTGCGCGTGCAGTTGGGGCGCTTGGTTGTTTCGCCGGCGCAGCCCGCAGTCTGAGTTTCGCGAGGCGGATTCTGAATCGAACTGACGGCAGAAACTCAGGAGGGGAAGAACACACAGACACAATTAATCGTCGACTCCCAGGAAAGTATAGAAACATACGGGAAGTGGGGGGGAAGACGAAAACCCAGGAAATATGGGTACATATGGGGAACCCTGGGATTTGTGCCTGCTTATTGGTGTGTCCCAGGGCCCCGTTCGGGGGTCTGATGTGTGGGGTGCTGGCCGTGGACAGGTGTTGAGGATGGCTTAGCTGGCCGTCTGGGGCCGCTTCAGTGAGGACATGTTGTTGGCTGCCTTGGGCCGCTGGGGCGACGAGTTGCCGCTGGCCGTGATTTTGGCAGTTCTGTTACCCATTTGTTTGTTGGTAGTCTCCCGACAGGGGGGCAGGGATGTCGTCCTTGCCGTGTTCGGCCAGGGATCGAGGATGTGTTGTTGGTGGTGGTAGCTTGCTGTGCCGATCACATTGTGTTGCGAAGGCCTTGCGGCCGCTGCCGCCGACCCTGAAGGAGGAGGATGACGACGACTTCGACGACGACGCCGACGACGACGACGGCGACGACGACGACGGCGGCGGCGGCGACGTTAAACACATTCAGAAACCTATCCAGGAACATTATGGATGTTATCCTTGTTGGGGTTATCTTGTAAGTGCTCTTGGGACTCTCTTGGGCCTTTTGGGGGTCGCTTCGGTGCCCCTTGGGGGCTTCTTCGGCGCCTCTTGGGGCCTCCTGGAGGCCTCTTGGGGCGGAAGACTCAAGATGCCGGTCGGTGTTTCCTCTCTCGGGGGCCTCTTTGGGTGTTTGGGGGGCCCGATAGGGCTGTTTTGGAGGCCTCTTGGGCGGTCTTTGGGGCCGTCTTGGGCCGTCTTGGGCCGTCTTCGTATGCTTTCAGGCGCTTTCGGCAGCCTCTTGGTCCGCCTTGATGCGATGTTGGTGGCTTCCTGGCGCGTCATGGTGGCTTCCTGGGGCGTCTCTGACGCCCGAAAAGGCGAGGACGTGAAAAACATAGACAAGCTATGTAAATGGTGATCGTTGGTCATTGTCCCTTCGGGTTTTTTCATGGAGCCCTCTTGGGACCTGTTGGGGGCTTCTGGGCGATCTTGGGCTGTTCCAGGGCCCTCCTGGAGCAAGCCGCGGTACAAGTTAGCTCGAGGCGTCTGAGAAGCAAGAAATCGATGGGAAATTCTCCCGGAGAGAGAGGGGTGCTTACCTGGGCGGCGGGGGTCACAACCCCTTGGACCCCCTCTTGGACCCCCCTCTGGGACCCCCCGGGCGGGGGGGGATGAAAGATAAGGGGCTTCCTTGCTTCCCTTCGACTCGATTATGACGTTGCTCGATTCTGGCCAGAACATTGAAGGAGGAGGGCCCAGGGACGGGGCGGGAGCGGCGACGACGTCGGCGACGGCGACTCCAAAGGAAAAACATCAAGGTAGGGGAGCGGCGACGACGATTCTCAAGCGGAAAAGCCCCTTCACACGCCGACAGGGTCGACGGATGTGCCAGTGGTTGCAGGTTGTTGCGCCGATCATCCTACATTTACACTTGTAGGCCACGGGAGAGGACGTTTATTTAGCTGGCCGCCTTAGGCGATTCAGACGGCCGTATTGTGCCACACTGTGAGGATACAGTTTCAAGCCAGGGGACAATGACATGTTGTTGGCAGTTTTAGACCGTTTGGTGACGGAATGGTGCTGGCAGCTCCGGACTACTGGGGTTGAGGATCGTCTGTTGGCTCCGATTAGTTGGAGGAGTGTTGATGTTGGGTTGGCAGTTTCTGGTCAGGTCGGGGAGTCAGGATATATTCCAAGATGGGAAGAACACGCCTGGCTTGGACTAGGGTGAAAATAGGTTGAGTAGGTTGAATCCCCCTTGTGGCGATGGTCAT
Organism: Prorocentrum cordatum; assembly: GCA_963575745.1. Classification (NCBI taxonomy): domain Eukaryota; class Dinophyceae; order Prorocentrales; family Prorocentraceae; genus Prorocentrum; species Prorocentrum cordatum. Next base: position 152,233 of record CAUYUJ010021570.1, on the reverse strand, counting down.
GGCGATGGTGATGATGGTGACGATCGTAGTGGTGATGGCGATGCTGATCATCGTAATGGTCATGCAAGATGGCGATGATGATGGTGATGATGTTGATGGTGATTGTGATGATGCAAGTCTCGCGACGAACGACCGTCGAAATTATCACCATCACGGTCAACATCCGTAGCACTTGGGTCAAGGCCATGTCCTCCAGCGCGCCCGCGTCCCCGTGCCCCTCGAGCCCTGCGGCCTCGTCGATCCGCGCTGCCTCGTCGAGCCGTGCGGCCCCCTCCAGCCATGCGGCCCCCTCGAGCCCTGCGGCCTCGTCGAAAGCGGCCACGTCGAGCCGCGGCTGCAACAGTTCTGACGCCGACGCCGACGTAGTGTTCGACGGCTGCAACAGCTCGGACGCCGAGGACGCCGACGCCGAGGACGCCGACGGAGTTGCCGACGCCGGCGGAGTTGCCGATGCCGGCGGAGTTGCCGACGCTGGCGGCGACACTAACAGCGGATCCAACAGCGGTTCCGAAGAGGACTGTGGCTCCAACAGCGCGACAGCCGTGGCTGCGACAGCGAAGGCGAAGGCCGCCCCGAGTATCGAGGAGGTCGACATTGGTTTTATGACCTTGGAGAAATACGTGGGATGTGAGAGCTCAAGTTGCGATAGAGCACGCGCTCAAATTTAACACTGAGACCTAACATGGGCTGTTCGATTTCAAATCAAAAGGTAACATGGGATGACCGAGCTGGAAATTGAGATTTAACATGGGGTGTTAGAGCGAAGATTGAGATCTCACGCGGGGTGGCAGAGCTCAGTCGGGGTCTAACATGGGATGTTAGAGCTCACTTTGGGATATGAGATGGCACGTTAGAGCTACAGCTGGGACCGAACCTGGGATTTTAGAGCTCAAGCCGAAATATGGTATCCGATGGTAGAGCTCTGCTTGCGGTCGAGCGTGGGATGCTAGAGCCCAAATCGAGATCTAACATTGACGGTTATAGCCCAACTCGAGATCAAACATGGGATGCTGGAGTGCAAATCGAGATCATGGGATGCCAGAGCTCAAATAGAGGTCTAGCATGGGATGTTAGAGCTCGAGCTGAAATATCACATGCGATGTTAGAGCTCGAATGGAGATCTTTCATGGGATGTCAGAGCCCGAATCGACATCTAACATGGGATGTTAGACCTCAGGTCGAAATCTAACGTGGGATGTTAGAGCTCAAGCCGAGAGCATGGGATAGTATAGCTCAAACTGAGATGTACCATGCGATGCTAGAGCTCAAATCGATCTCGAACATGGAATGTTAGAGCTCAAGTTGAGATCCCACATGGGAAGTTAGAGCTAAATAGGGATCTCGCAAAACACGTTAGAGCTCAAATCGAGATCTAGCATGTGTTGTAAGTGCTCAATCCGAGATCCAACATTGCGTGATCGACCTCGCATTGAGATTGAGATCTAACGTCGGATGCTAGAGCTCGAAGTGAGATCTAGCATGCGAGATGTAGCATGGGATGTTGGGGCTCAAATCGGGTTCTTACATCGGATAGTAGAACTCAAGTCGAGACCGCGAGATGTTAGAGCTCAATCCGAGATCTAGCATGGGAGGTTAGAGCTCGACTTGAGACCGAACATAAAACACGGGGTGCAAGAGCTCAAATGGAATTCGTGGGAGGTTAGATTTCAAGCTGGCATCGAGCAAGGGATGTTAGAGCTCAAGTTGAAATATTTCATGTGGTGTGCGGCTTCAAATTGAGTGCGAACCTGTGACGTTCGAGCTCAACTTGAGGTCGACTACGGGATGTTCGAGCTCAAACAGAGATCTAACGTGGCTGTACAGCTCAAATTCAGATTATGGGATGTCAGAGCTCAACTTGAGAGTCTAGCGTGGGGCATTAGAGTTCAAATCGAGATTTCATATGGGATGTTAGTGCTCGAATCGAGATCGAATATGGGATGTTTGAGCTAGCTCTAGCGCGTGATGCCAGAGCCCCGGTCGATATCTAACATGGGATGTTCGGGCTCAGATCAAGATCGAGCGTGGGATGCCAGAGCTCGGATCGAGATCAAGCGTGGGCTGTTAGAGCACAGTTCGAGATTTATCGTGGGATGTTAGAGCTCACGCTGAGATCGAACGTGGCACGTTCGATTTAGAATTGAGGTCTAACATGACATGTTTGAGCTCAAAACAAGATCTAACTTGGTTTCTACAGCTCAAGGCGAGATCTAGCATGGGATGTTTGAGCTCAACCGAGATCATGGGATGTTTAGAGATTGAGCCGAAATCTACCATGGGATGTTAGAGCTCAAACTGGGGTCTAACGTGGGATGTTAGAACTCGAACCGACATCGAAACTGATATGTTAGAGTTCAAATAGAGATCTAACGTGGGGTGTTAGAGCTCAGGTCGAGTTCCAATATGGAATGCTAGAGGTCGATCGAGATCCCGCGCGGGGTGCAAGGGCTCAACTCGAGATCGAGCACCGGAATTTAGATTTCAAATCGAGGTCATGGGGCGCTAGAGCTCACATCGAGATCTGACATGGGGTGTCAGAGCTCAAATTTAGGTATAAGATGGGACGCTAGAGGTCGCACTGAGATCTACCATTGTATATTAAAGCTCAAATCGAAATCTAGCACGGGATGGTAGAGATCAAATCGAGATCATGGCGCGTGAACGCTCAAAAGAAAAATCGAACGTGGGATGTTAGAGCCCATATCAAGATCTAACAGGGGATGTTAGAGCTCAAAACGAGACCACGGGGTGTTAGAGCCCCATTTGATGTCTAACATGGGGTGTCAGAGCTCAAAATGCGATCTAAAATTGGATTATACAGCTCGAAGCGAGATCTAACATGGGAGGCTAGAGCCCGCATTGAGATCTAGCGTGGGGTGTCAGAACTCAAGTTTAGATCTAATGTGGTATGCTAGAGCTCAAGTCGTGATCGAACATGGGATGTCAGAGCTCCGATGATCTAACGTGGGCTGTCAGAGCTCAAATCGGAACTTTGGGGTGTTAGAGTAGTCTACATTCGAGATCTAACATCGGATTGTTGCCTCAGTCGAGGTCGGATACGGGGTGTTCGAGCTCAAAGTGAAATCCAACATGGGATGTCAGAGCTCACAATGAGATCATGGGATGTTAGAGCTCACAATGGGATATGGCATGGGATGTTAGAGCTGAAACTGAGATCTAACCTGGGACGTTGGAGCTCCAGTTAAATGGAACATGATATGTTGCAACTGCAATCGAGATCTAACCTGGGCTGTTCGAGCTCAAATCGAGATCCAACGCGGGGTGCGAGAGCTCAGACTGTGATCGAATACGTGACGTTAGAGCTCAAATCCAGATTACGAGATGTTAGAGCTCCATTTGGGATATGATGTGGGGTTTTAGAGCTCAAGTTGATCGAACATGGGATGTTGGAGTTCCGCTTGAGATCTCACATGGGATGTTAGAGCTCAAATTGGGACAACGCGGGGCGCTGGGGCTCAAACGTGGGATATGTCATGATATGTGAGAGCTCACGTCGAGATCTAAAGGCATATGTTAGAGCTCAAAAGGTAGGGCATTGGATTTTTGAGCTCACAGCGGGATCCTGGGATGATGGAACTCAGGCCGTTATCCGACATTGGATGCCCGATCTCAAGTTTATATGCTGCACGGGGTGTCCGAGCTCAGCTCGAAATCTATAATGCGGGATGTTAACGCCCACGTCGAGATCCAACATGAGATTTTTGAGTGCTAGAATCGAGATCTAACATGGGATGTTCGAGCTCAGAATCTGGGGCGTTCGAGCTCACATGGAGATCTTGCGTGGGGTGTCGGAGCGCAAAGTGAGATCTAACCTGGTGCGTGAGCTCAAATAGGGAGCCAAACTGCGCTGTTGGCTTGCAAATCGAGATGCAACCAGTGATGTCATAGCTCAAGTCGAGATCTCGCAGGGGATGTTAGAGTTCGAATCGATAACATGGGGCGTCAGGGTTCAAGTCGCAATTGACATGTGATCTTAGGGCTCTAACATGGCATGTTGGTGTTCAAGTCGAGATCCCACATGCGATGTTAGAGCTATGCCCGAGATCTACCTCGGCCTGCTAGAACTCGGTCGAGTTCTAACGTGGGATGTCGGGGCTCAGGGGCCGAGATCTAGCTAGCCTGGGATGTAGCTAGCCTGGGATGTTAGAGCTCAAATCGAGATCTAGCATGAGATGATTGAGCCTACGGCGGGATCGAACATGGTAGGTTAACGATATAATTGAGATCCAACATGGGTTTTTTTGAGCTCCAGTTGACATAACGTGGGATGTTGGAGCTCAATTCGGGTTCTAACATGGTCAGAGCTCAATCGAGTCTTAACCTGATATGTAAGAACTTGAATCCGGTGAGCCGTGGCGCATTACAGTCGACTTGCGCGCTGCGGATGTGCGGCACGAAGGGTGTTTTGCACGAGGAAATCAGTTTATTTGTGCCACGGTGAGGGGGTGGGGGAGGGCGCGATCGATTTTTCTGCGCGGCGAAAATTGCCGCGGGGCGGTCGGGGGGATGCCGCGCGAATTTGTCTGCTCATATATATATATATATATATATATATATATATGTGTATGTATGTATGTATGTATATGTGTATATAGATGTATGTATGTATACCTATATATATATGGCCATATATATATGTTATATATATATATATATATTCGCGCCAATGGGGGCGGGGGGGGCCGGGGCGCGAAGCCATTCACGCGTTCCGCGCCGCAATCTCAGCGCCGTCTCGCGCCGCGGCGGGCGGGGGGGGGGCGCGCGCTGCGGGGACGGGGGGGGGGGGGGCGGGGGGGGCAGCGCCGCGCGAAGCGATGACGTCGCCCTCGCGCTGCGGGGGGGCCGCGGTGAAGGGCGCAGCGCGAACAAATTCATTATTTCGCGCTGCGGCGGGGCGGGGGCGGTGCGCGGGCGCTGCGCGAACGCGCCATTTTCGTTTTCTGTCTTGCGCCGCGGGGGGGCAGGGGGCGGGGGGGGGCGCGGCGCCGCGGAGAAGCGGGGCGGGGGGGGGCAGCGCGAGCAAAATAATACCCATGCGCTACGGGGGGGGGCGGGCGAAGACCGCGGCGCGAAAGGGGGGATCTGCTCCGCGGGGGGTCGGGGGGGGGGGGGGGGGGGCGGCGCAGCAGAAGCAATCGTTGTTCTCTGCGCTGCGGCGAGGGGCCGCGCGGCAATTCCGCGCGCCAAGACCGCCCTCCAAGAGGAGGGGGTCTTAGCGCGCGCAGATTAATGTTGACGCGCCGGGGGCCCCTGTCGCCGGCGCTGAGACGCCCCCCCAGGGGCCCCTACCATGAGAAAGTTAATCCTTGCATGCGAAGGCGCTCTCCTCTTTGGGGGCGGGGGGGGGGCCTGAGCGCGCGGATTTAAATTTTTCCCCGCTGCCGTGCGGGGGGGGGGCCTAGCGCGTGAGGGTCGATTTTCGGTCGCTGCGACCTGCCGCGCACCCCCCCCGTCCTATTCTCCCGGTGCCCGAAGGGCGAGGTGGGCGCGCCGCGCCCGCCTCGCCGCATTGTGGTATAATTGAGGGGGGGGGGGGGCAGCGGCATGCGAAATTTGAATTCTAATACGGGCTGTCCAAGTCGAGTTCTGACGCGGGCTGAGGCCGGCGCTGCGAAGAGCGCGTTGAAGACGCGCCGGCGTAAGATCACATCGTGGCGCATCGCCCAATTTTCGTGATCCTGATAGACGATGCTAGGGCAGATCGCCCAGAAAACCGACGCCGCCACGCTCGCCTACTGCGCGGAATCTTTGCGCGCGCGGATGCGGCGGAAAGGGCGCGGGGGCCTTGCTGCGGCCGTGCCCGGGCCTCTTCAGCGCGAGTGGCGACGGCGAAGCGAGCGCGAGCGCGCCGGAGTGCGCGGGGCCCCCATCTATGAAGACGGCCAGGTCCCACATCGATAGCCCCATGAATTTCTTTCTGCAGGCCGAGGCGCTTGGCGAGGGCGCGACCTGGCTGCGGGCCCTGCCCGGCGAAGCGCCGCGGCTCGCGACGAAGCGCTTTCTCGATTTAGCCCAACGCCACGAGCCAGAGATCGCGGGCGCCCTCTCGCAACCGGAGAGGGGGAAGTGCAGCCTGTGCGAGTTCCACCGGGGGGCCCGAGTGTCGAAGCGTTTCTTCGACGGCTTCCAGAACGCACGCGGTTCCCTTGCGGTGACTTCCACGGGCACCTCGGAGGGCAAGGGCGCCGACGGCTGCGCGAATGCCGCAGCGGCTTGCGGCGCCAAGGGCATCGGCGAGGAGGTGGCCGCCGAGGACAAGAGAAAAGTCGACAACGCAGAGGGGGGTCAGCGCCTTCAGGGCGCAGTGCGAGAAGGCTCGCCAGGATGAGATCGACGGGCGGGTGGCCATGCTCGTCGCGGAGGGCCAGGCGGTAGATATCACTGCTACGCTGACGAAGGATCGCATGTCTAGTGGCCTTCGGCCCATCCGCCACCGCGCCTGGTTCTTCGGTCAGAGACTGTTGGATGTTGGATGTGGGAGCTCAATTTGTGATCGAACATGGGATGTTAGAGCTCATATTGAGATCTAACATGTGGCGCGAGAACTCAAATCGAGATCTAGCATGTGATGCTGGAGCACACATCGAGATCTACCATGGGACGTTCAAATCGAGATCGTGGGGTGTTCGGGCCCACGTCGAGATCGAACGCGCGATGTTGGATCTCAAACTGGGATCTAATACGGGATGCCAGATCTCAAATCGAGACCATGGGATGTTAGGGCTCACGTCGATATCTAACATGGGATGTTGGAGCTCAAGTTGATATCTAATATGATAAGTTAGGGCTCAGTTTGAGACCGAATATGGGATGTTCGAACTCAGATCGAGATCAAACGTGGGACGTTAGAGTCTACATTGGAATCTAACAGGGGGTGTTAGAGCTCAAATCGAAAGTATGGGGCGTTAGAGCTCAGATCGAGATCTACCATTGGATGTCAGAGGTCGCATCGAGATGTAATCGGATATTCGAGTTCAAATCGAAAGCCGAGTTCTATCATGTGCTGGTCGAGTTCTTACCAGTGTTAGAGCGCCCATTCCGTGCCGAAAAACACGGTGGTGGATGTCAGAACCTCATGGATGCTGCAACAGTTATGGGGTTCTACGACGTGAAAAATTCGAGGGTGCGAACGTCCGGGAGGGCCCGGGACCCACGCGCCGCGAGCCTTCGCTGGGCGAGGCGGATGTCTCGAACGTGGGCAAGATCAAGTGGATCTTGGCCAAGCATCAGCTGCGCTATCAGATTTTCCTCGCGTGCTACAACGTGAAGCAGGCGATGCAGTGCGGGCGCTTCAAGAAGCAGCGAGGCGCTGCGAATTCGCGCAGTCCCGAGTTGATGTCCCTTTGCTAAGCGGTGGCATTCGGCCCTTCCGCTATCGCGCCTGCGTGATGGATCAGAGGCATCATTGATGTCGGTTGCGATCTCGCGCATTGCCTCTTGGCGGCCTCGGGGGTGTTTTCTGAGGCCTCTCGGATGCCATTTGGAGGCTTCGTGCGGCTTCCCAGGGTTTTCGGGCCGATCTAGAGATCGGGTCTCTCGCGGCTTCTCTGGGGCCTCTTGGGTTGGGGCGAAGGGTGCGAATCGTCGCGCTCGGAGGCCGCGATCGCCGCGGTGGGCGTCGAGAACTTGCCCTCCCAAGCGTCGCGCCCGCGCCGCGCGCCAGCGCGAAGTGGCGAACCTTGGCCGCCCGCGGAAACAGATCGCCAGTATCAGGAAGCACGAGGACCCAACGAGCCCCGCGCTTAACGAAGCGGCGCGGAACGCGCCCGCCCCCCCGCAAAAGAGCCACGCGCTGGTGACGAAGGGGTTCGCGGGGCCGCCCTTTAGTCGATGATCGGCGCGGGCGTCGTCGAGCTGGAGGCCCTGGGCCTCGCCCCCCAGCAATCGGCCGCGCCGCCCATCGACGGCGACGACGCTGGAACAGCTGGCGGCGATGCGGAGGCCGATGCTGCAACAGCTCCGCCTGGGAAGGCCCTCGCGACTGCCGCCCTGAACAAGCGGAAGCTGCGCAGGCAGCTGACGGGCGCAGAGGTGCCGCGGTTCCCGCGCGACAGCGACATCGAGTTGCTCGAGGAGTTGCGCTGCGAGGCGGGGAAGCCGAGGTTGGTCTACATCGGGGCGCCTGGCGGCGGAGCTGGCATCCGCGGACGCATAGAGATGGCGCGCTCGGCGCTGTCGCTGCGCTACGACGAGCGCCGCCGGGAGAAATTGGGCACTTTTCTCGCGGGGCGGTCCGTCGGAGCCCTGCTCGGAGCCCATGCCGTCGCACGCGAGAACGGGGCGCTGGCCGCGCGCCCTGCGCAGTCGCGCTCGACGAAGGAGGGGGCGAAGGAGGGCGAGAAGGATGGCGAGAAGGATGGGGGCGAGAAGGAGACGGGCGACAAGGGGGACGCAATGGAGGAGAAGAAGGCGAGCAAGCCGAAGGGCCATATTGATAAGAGTAAAAGCGATGACTCCTCGCCCTCGGATCCGCCAGCGCCCCCCGGCGAAGGCGACGTGCCTCCTCTGACGACGAAGAAGAAGCAGACTAAGTCATGCGCGCAGGCGGCAACAGCTCCGAGGAAGCTGGCCCCTGGTGGAACAGCTGCTCCGCGTTTCGATGTTGGCGAAGAGTGTATATGGGCTGCGTGGAAGCGCGAGCGCGCGACGAGTCCACGCTGGCGAAGAGTCTATATTGGCGCGCGGCGATCACGCTGGCGCACGAGAGCTCCCCGACGGAGGCCGCGGGCAGATCTGCAGCAGATGCGCGCGCTGGCGGTGCCGCGCGCGCGAGGGCGTGGGTTCTGGAAAGGGGCCTTCCGTCATCCATCAAGTCGCGCGCGCGTGGTGTTCGGGGCAGGACGCCCACGGCGCGCAGAGTAAGGGTGATCATATTTTCGAAGGCGTACCCTTGCATTCTGCAGTCTGGCACGTCGCCCTGCAGTTTCGCGTCTTAGAAATGCACTTTCATGGCCTTCCAGTGGGTCTTGCATTCTCACAGCGCAGCCGAAGGGCGAGCCAGGGGAGGACGATGGAGGAAGGCCACGGCAAGCGAGGGAGAGGGGGCGGGCATGGGGGGGGGGGCCGGGGATTCAGCAACCAGGGGAGCGCACGGGGAGCACGATGGGGGCGGGTTCCGAAGCTCTGTCGGTTCAAAGTCGCTGCAACAGGCGCAAGGGCTCTTCGGGGCGCCTGGCCCCCGCTGGCTTGGGCGGCGATGCCCCCCGGAGGGCCTCGGTCGCGGCCGCGGCGAAGTCAGGCGTTCCAAGCGCTTCTACTTCCACGGCGACGGCAAGAGGAAAAATGAAATCACGAAGAGATTGAGAGAGGTCGTCACCAGCTCCAAGGCTGGAGTGTCAGGGGGGCCGCGCCAATGTTTGGAGTTGGAGAAGGTCACGAAACGCGGGGTGGTGGTGACGTGGCCCTGCGCAGTGGTCGCAGATGCGTGCGCTCGGTTTTTTGCAGCGGGCTCTTTGCGACAGCTGCAAGGGCTCCGCGACCGAGCCTGCGGGGGCGCGGGGGTGCGACGCGTAGGAGGCCGCAAGAGCTGAGGGGCCGCCGCCGCGTGGAGAAGCCATGGCGCGACGGGCGCATATTCCGCCGCCTCGAGGCGCCGCAGTCTCAGAGGGAGGCAGCTTCGCCTGCGCCCAGCGGCGGTGCCGCTCTGCCCCTGGTGAAGCTCGAAGCGGCCCTTGCGGCGCGCGGCGCCGACAACCTGAACTAGCGCGATGACATGGAACACGCCGGCGCCGTGGGGTGGGCAGCGGAGCTCGGCCAGGGAGCTCAGCAAAGCATATATCGGCGCGAAAAGCTCTCCTGGGGGAGCTGGCGACACGCGGGGCCGCGCCATCAAGATGCCGCGGGGCTCCCGGGAGGGTGGGCGGATTGAGGGGTGCAATGCCGATGCCCAGGGGGCGGCTTGTGATGAGGTTAGGCGACGCGTCGCTCTGGGCGCGCACCCGAACATCGTTCGGTCAGTCGACGTGGGCCTCTTCAGGCAGTTGAAGGGCTCTCGACAGAAAGGCTGGACGTGGTCGGTCAACATCGGCATCGCGTTCGACGTCTTTGAGATCGACGTGCGCCAGTTGTTTCAGACATCCAGGTCCACGCATGGCGGCGCGCGTCACTGCTGCAACAGCATTCTCGACGGGGCGCAGTTCGCCCACGACAGAGGCTGCGTTCACAGCGGCCTCAAGCCATCAGACATCTCCATGCGAGGGGCGGCCCAGTTGCGCGGTTGCTTCGACGCGGAGCCGCTGGCAAAACGGGAGCTTGGCGAAAGGGGCCCCGTGACCCCGCCCCCCCCCCCCCCCGCGGCGAGCTGGAGCTCGAGTGCCAGATCCCGAGATCTTTCGAGGCGCGAACCAGGTCTGCAACACCACCCACATCGAGTTCTAACATGAGCTGCCAGAGCACAACCGAGTTCTAACATGGGAGGTGAGAGCTCGAATCGAGATCTCACCTGCGATGTTAGAGGTCATTTTGAGTTCTAACATGTGATGGTCATTTTCAAATTAGGATTATGGGATGTTAGAGCTCAAGTCGAGATCTACTATGGGATGTTTGAGCTCCAATCGTGATCATGGGTTGTTCGAGCTCAAGTCGAGATCTAGCATGAGATGCCAGGGCTCAAAACGAGACCTTACATGGCATGCTAGAACTCAAATCGAAATGCAGCATGATATGTTGGAGCTCAAAACGATATCTAACATGGGGCGTCAGAGCACCAATCGAGCTCCGACGCGATGCTAGAGCTGGAGGCCGACGTTCTGCCGAAACTCTCTTCTCTTCCCCCAGGAGGTCGTCGTCGCCCCCTTCTCCTCCGTCCGCCTTCTCTCTCCGCGGGTGGTCACCGGCGATCTCGGCTGCGCGGGGATCGCGAACCCCCGCGTCTGCAGAGTTGCAGTAGAAGCCGCCAGCCGGCAACGGCGAGATCAGCGCGCGCGCGCACCGCCACAGGCCCCCCGACGTCTTCCTCGGGAACCGGCGCTTCCCAGAAGATCTGGACATGTGGTCGCTCGGATGCTTGATCCCGGAGTTATGCGCGCGCTGGCCGCTCTTCTAGCGGCAGAGACTTCGCGGATGTCATGGCGAAGATCCGGGGGCCACCAGGCAACGAGAGAGAGGGGGCGATGAAGACAGTGTGCACAGCCACGTGGCTGGATTCCATGCCTTTCTGCAAGAAGTGGCACGGGCAGTCAGGCGAGGTTTGGCCGTCGGCTGAAACGGCGACGCCCCCGCGGGCGCGGCCCTTCCCTGCCTCGACGGCTGCCCCAAAGGTGTCGCCCAGCTCGTCGATCAGTTGTTGGCGTGGCTGCCGTCCGCGAGAATGGGCGTCGCCGCGGCGAACGCCCGCTGCTTGCTGCAGTCGCTTGGCCAGGCGAAGCTGCGTGTCCGCCGGGCAAATCAGCCCGGCAATGGCGGCGCTGGAACGACAGCGGAGGGGGGCCTCGACCCAGATCTGCTCCGTTTCTGGCAGACATTCCTTCAGATCCACATGGGGGTGGCGGAGACGGGGGGGGCGATCAAACCGCCGCTGAGTGAGCCAAGGGGTGTTCAAAACACAACCAAACACGCTCAAAACACAACCAAACGCACGCGGCTGCACAACAGTGCGCAACGTCCATGGATGCCGCTATGGAGGAGGGCCGCCACGCGAGACCACTTCGACGCAGCGGGTCTGTAGAATGGGCGCTTTGCACCAATATTTCGGTGCAATCACACAACAGCGTAACAGATATAACGACGCAGAGGTTTCGTACAATTACACAAGCGGACCGCCGCCAGAAGCCTGATCGGACCCCTTGGCGGTATCCCCAAGTCCACTGCGCCTGCAAGCATAAACCAGTTGCAAAATGACGACAGCAACGCATCGTTCCTGCAACGCACAACGTACCACAAATCCGGATCATCATTATTTCGGCATGTGCATCTGTATTTGCACATGCACATGTGCATATGTTTGTGCGTTTGCACTTTGCAAGCCCCCCGGAGGACGAGCCCCCCGAGGCATCCAAAGGCTTCCAGACATCCCCGACGACCCCCGAAGAGCCCAAGCAGACACCAGGGACCACAAAGGGTCTCCGAGGGCTGCCATGGACCTCCGAGGATCGCAAGGGGGATTCCCGGAGACCACCGAAAGCCGCCAGAGGCAGCCGAAGCCCCCCGAAACCCACCGGCCCCCAAGACGATCACCAGGACCGCGAGCCCTGGCGGCTTCCAAGGGTCCCGAGGACCCTGGAAAGGCTCGGGGCTTCCGAGAGCCTCCAGGGGCGGCCGACAACCTGCAGAGGCTTCGGACATACGCCGAAGACCTCGCATGACTGCCAAGGACTCCAGGGACGGCCCTAGGAGGAGCGCTGGAGGCCTCCGACGGGGCCACGCCGAAGGGCTTCCCACCGGCGCTTCGGGGAGCCCGCCCTCCCCCGAGCAGCGGGCCCAGGGGGCAAGAGGAGCGGGCGCCGGCCAACCGCCGCCGCGACGACGACGACGACGAGGGGGAGGGGGGAGGAGAGGGACGGAGGGAGGGAAGGGGGGAGGCAGGAAGGGAAGGGGAGGGAAGGGGGGAGTGATGTAGGGAGGGATGGAGAGTCAAGGCAGGGAGGGAGAGGATGGAGTCAAGGCAGGGAGGGAGAGGGTGGACGGGGACCCTATCCTCGATTACCTCGAGAGGCAAGGAAGCGGGTCGGGGAGCCGAGGGCATCCCCAGGGACGTCGCGAAAAGGTCTTCTGAGAGAGCAACGGCCCATCAAGATGCTGTTGTGTAGTAGCGCTTTCTCATGGTAAGCTATATTGAGAGGAATTGGGAATATTGGAGAGATTTTGAGAGGAATTGAGAGAAGTTGAGAGAAATTGAGATATAATATCCCGGGGGCGACCCAAATTGAGAGAAATTGAGACAGAAAGGTTCGCTTGGTGAGAAACTTTGAGACAAATTGAGACAACTAGTGCCGTCTGGTTCAGGACAATTGAGACCGCGTTGCCTGACTTGGAGAAGGCAGCTGAGCGTGTTCGATGGCAAACCGCATCGGAGATCCTCACGGGGCCGCGGCCGCGCAGTGGCACCCAGACGCCAGCCTCGCTTCTATTCCCCCCTCCTCTCCCCTCCTCCGCTGTCCACTCCTTCCTCCTCGCCCCCCATCCTTCCTCCCCCATCCCTCCTCCCCCCCGCCCCCCTCCTCCCCCCTCCTCCACTCCTCCTGCCCCCCCCCCGCCCCCTGGGCAGCGACGACAGCAGTGAGAGGCGATGCGCTTTGAACGCGAGGTGCAGCGATGACCCTGGCCTGCCCAGGCAGGGGCCTGGGGGGGGCAGCGGGGCGGGGAGGGGCGCGCGAGGGGCCTCGGACAGGGGGCCAAAGTACTCTGATGAAAGGGCCCGCTAGCATGCACCCGTCCCGCACCAGTCGCGAACACCAGAAACATGAAGATAGCGGGGGCGGTGTCTAAACGAGCAGCAGGGTCAAACCATGCGCCCCCGCGATGTTGTCTCATTACATCGTGTGCCATTCTAGCTACGAGGATTCAGACGCGGCCTTGCTCAGAGAACGCGTCGTCTAGAGAACGATGGGCCTTGACCTGGGATCAAGAAATCCGCGGCCCCGGCGCGACGCGGCCCCGCGCCCTCCAGTAGTGGCTGAAGAAGGTGGCACCCTTCAAGATTTAGGCGCGCTGCGCGACTCCTCGGAAATGAGCCATGCAATCCACTGCCAATTCTAAGGATCATTCGAGAGCGCGACCTTAATGGCGCATCACTTCGCGCGAGGACAAGGGCCATGCCAGACGACCGCTCCTGAACGCTAATGCGCGCGCGCCCCAAACCTGTCCGCTTCGCCCGAGCACGAAGCCGGCCGTCACGAAGCCCGCCCAATCACCAAACTGCAACACGGGCACCGCGACGGTGAAAAACTCGCGCGCAATGGGCACCCTCCGAGGAAGATAAAGATCATCTCGCGCCGGACGGCGCGCTCAACTTTCGCCCCCCCCGTCGACGCCACCCCCACGTGGATCTGCATGAGACATGCCCCAGCTGGAACATCGCGACCAAGGGCCGCCTGGAGACGGGATCAACCCGTTCCCGCTGCGCTCGGGGGAAGGAGGCGGCACTGAGTCGCAAACAGAGGTCGCGGGCATCGTCGACGAGGAGGGCCCCCCCGCGTGCCGCGCCCTGAACAGGCGCGCGAGCTTGCAGCTGACCCCGCCAGAGCGCTTCGCCGCTTTCGTGCGAGCGCTGCGGGCTGAGTGGCGCCACGGGCCGCAACGGCTGGGCGGCTACATGCGCGAGGCGGTCCGCTCCGACACTGTGCCTTAACATGCCTATAAGGCGAACGGGAAGCCCATCCTGGAAGAGGACTTCGCAGACAACGCGATCGCGCGCGCGTCGATCCAGCTCGCGGGGCCAGGCGCGCGGGGCGACGGTTGGCGCGCGGGCGGCGGCTGCTCCTTGCTGCCTGCGGCCGCGACGCTTTTCGGCGCGAGCTCCGTGGAAGCGAAGGCGGGAGGCCATGAACAAATCGCCCTCCTCCAAGAGCTTGGGCCCTTCTACGCGGGGAACCTGTCCGCCGTGAACCACAGCGCGCTCCGCCGCGAGGACCGCCAGCGCACTTTCGACGGATCTGTTGCAACGGCGAAGACCGACGACGCCGACGACCTGCGGCTGCAGATCGCCGCCGCGATTCGTTCCGACGTGATTCGGGAGGTCAGGGCGCGCGAGATCGTCTCCGCGCTTGGCCCTGCGGAGTTCTTCCGCGTCGTGAACTGTGCCGTGGCCCAGCAATCGGCCGAGGTCCCCGCGGCGCTCCCTGACCTGACGGACTTGCTTTCCGAAGTGTCGCGCGCTGACCGCGCGGGGCAGCGTGCCACCCCTGCTTCTGTCCAGGCCGAGTAGGCCCTGGACCCTTTTGCTTGTCAAATCATTTGACCCTGCATGACGACGGCGACGAGGATGATGATGATGATGATGACGATGATGATGATGATGCTGATGATGATGATGATGATGATGATCGTGGCGGCGATGACGATGACGATGAGATGACGATGGCGATGATGATTGAAAAGACGACAATGTGATGATGGCGGTGCTGACGATGACGATGGTGGTGATGCTAATGGTGGTGAGGGTGATGATGCTATCGCAAGCCATGGAAAACCGATTGAGTTAGTTGACTCCCAAAAGCTCGCCCTAGTCCAAACCAGACGCAAATGTAATTAAGTGTCGGCCCCCAGGAAAATATTCGAAAATTGGGAAGTAGTAAAGGGGGACGGCAAACACCCAGAACCTATTCGAACCTATTTGGGGTCTGGGGTCTGAATATGTTTATGCGTGTGTGTCCCAGTGCCATTTTTTATAAGCCTGGGCATGAGCCCATTTTTTGTGGTACGTATCGCCACGGTGCCAACGCAGCAGCGGGGCAGCACGGAGGTTGGGTTAAGACCCCCTCCTGTTTGGTGTTGTTTGGGGTGGCGTGGGTCTTGCGCGCTCTAACTTGTCCGCGCCCTCGTTGTGGTCATCCTTCCTCCTTTTTTTTGTCCTCCCTTCCTCCCTCCATCCACCCGCCCAGTTTGAAGGTTCCCTTCCCCTTTTCCCTCCTCGTCCCCCCAGTCCCCAATTGCAACGTCGGCGGGTTCGAAACGAATCAGGGTCGTCCGTGCTCTTTCCTTCTGACCGCGTCAGCAGGGCGCATACTCGTGTTCCGCATCAGTTCCAGAGGGCACCTTGGAAACGTTCGCAGGGAGAGGCACAGAGAAGCGATGACAAGGAGGAGAAGGGGAAGAGCATCGAGGACCTGGATGAGGAATCGTGATGAAGAGACGAGCAGATCTCCCCTGGTTCGGCTCTTCCCGAGCCCCCGGGCTGTTTCAATTTGAGAGCATGCTGACATCAATACTTAAGCAAATCCTCCCCGAGTCCATCGCACTCTATGCCCAGTTTGCCCGATCTGACCTTCATAGTTTGTCAACACCTCATGACTTTCTCCCCCTCCGTGCCATTTTTCCTCTTTCATTGCCTCCTCCCTGTCTCGCCCCCTACGTGATCCCCATCCCCTCCAGAAACGCTTCAGAACACCTCCAGAACTTTCGAAGACCAAACAAAATGCGAATGCCTCCGCCCGTTAGCATTATCCTCGTTATTCTCCTCCCCCCGACAAAGTCGTTCCCTGGATCTCTCCTGGAAAATGGCTCTGTCGAGGAATCTCGCGAGGCGAACGCTGAACGGTGGTAACGAAGAGCCCCTTCCGAGGGCCCAAACAAAAGCAAAAACATCCCAATCCCTGGTCGTCATCGTCGGCGTCGTCGATGCCGTCGTCTTGGTCGTCGTCGTCCTCCTCCTCCTCCTCCTCCTCCTCCTCCCCCGACCCCCTCGCGTGGTGACAAAAATCACAGCGGGAGTTTTTGTTTTTATCTTCGGCCTCCGGGGGCTTTTGCCCGGCGTCGGGACTGTCAGAAAACAACTCAAGGTTTGAAACCGGTTCCGGGGAAGGGGTGCAGGGTGCAGACCTTTGGGGGTCTACGTTGTGAAGAAATCATGACGTGGGGGGCCTGGATCCCCTGGTATCTGGGCGACTTCGCATGCTTTCGGGCCTCCAGGCCATAGCATCTCGATCTGGCTCGAAAAAGTGCCGCAGACATGGGGTCCTGGCTTTCGGCTTTAATTTTTCGGGATGCTGCATTCATGGACACGTCTGCTCTCAGGATCCTCCAGCATCCCCTGCCTCCCTTCACCGTGCCCTCCCCCCTCAAGCCGCGCGCGGTCCAGGCGGTGGCCGGCGGCGGTGTGGCAGTGGCAGCGGCCTTGCTGTACGTTTTGCGAAAGGCCGCGGTTCCCGGCCGCCTCCCTCAAGCAGATTCGGCCCGTTTTCTTCGACCACCGGCGCCGACTCTGAATTTAACCTCCAAGGGGTGGCATCCCAAGGGATGGGCGGGCAGGCACGATGTCTGAAAACTCCCCGCGCGGTGCCGACACCTCGGAACAGGGCAGTTCAGGGTCGGTCCACAGACGGACTCCTCCCAGGCCGCCCTCCCAGAGGCCCGCGCACTGGGCGGGGGCGGGACGGACGAGGGGGGAGGGGGCGGGTGAGAGGGCGAGGAGGGAAGAGGGA
>CAUYUJ010021570.1:122634-130134 GCA_963575745.1 Prorocentrum cordatum | reverse complement strand
CAGAAGCTCAAGGCGGCGGGGTCTACCCTGGCCTACACGAACCACGACGTGGGCACCGACTGGAGGGGCGTCCCGCTCACGGACTTCGCCGTCCCGGAGGACCTCGACGAGGGTGGCCTCGCGCCGGCTGGCGGTGCCGGGGCCGCCCCGGGCGCCGCCGCGCCACTCCCCTGCGGCGAGGCCTTCCTCCAGAAGCAGGACCGCTACTTCCGAGAGCTCCTGGCGCTCCGCACGCATGGGCTGTCGGCCTTCGACGCCTTCCAGTTGATGCGGATCTGGTCGAGGAGCGCCTGCGTCCACATCCAGCGGGCGCTCCCGCTCACGACGGCGCGGGGCCGCAGGGTGGATGATGGAGTGGTCGCCTTCGTCAACGCCCTTTTGGGGGTCACGGCCGCCCCCCCATGAGCAGATCTTCATGAAGGTCAGCGACGGAGGCCTGGGCTGTGGCAGTGCCGAGCAGCGCGGCCCCGCTGCCCTCCTGGCGTCCTGGGAAGCTGGGATCCACGCGGCTGCCCAGGAGCTCCGAGAGACGACAACGATCGGCTTCTTTCGGCGGTGGCCGGGCCTTGGCCGCGCCCTCTCGGCAGCGGATGAGGGGCAGGGGCGGCTGGCAGGAGGCCGTCGCCCCCAGAGTGACCGTTGGCAGGGCCTTCTGGAAGGGCGGAAGGGCAAGGGCCAGAAGACGTGCACCCAGCACGTGCGGGACCACGCCACCAAGACGCACTTGGCCGCGCTGCCGGTGACGGCGGCGGCGGCGGTGCATAGTGCCTCGGGCAGCTCAGTGGGCGCCTGGTTGGATAACTTCGAGGGGGTCTCGCCCCTTGCCGACCACGCGTTCTGCATTGCGGCCAAGAGGCGCATGCACCTGCCGCTGCTGCAGTCCGAGTGCACGTGCCAGAACCGACCGGCAGCGCCCACTCGCGCGATGGCGCAGGTCGGCCCGGCGCGCGGCCGCACGGTGGACGTCCGCGGCGTTCGCGCGCTCAACTGTCCCAGGGGAGGTGGCCCGATGCGCCGCCACAACGCCATCCGAGATGCCGTTGCGCTCTGGTTGCGCGGGGTGGGCCACCGCGCCCTAGTGGGGCAGGTCACCCCAGAGTGGCGCACGGAAGAGCAGGGCGCGGCCACATTGGACGTCGTTTACCATCGAGGTATCCATGGCCGAGTTTGTCTCGACATCAGCTTGGTGGACGAGGCGGCCGCGGCCCAAACGGGGCGGCCGCATCAGGCAGCCCTGCAGCGCAGAGAGAAAGAGAAGCACCGTAGGTACCCATTATCTGGCCTGGTGCCTTTTGTCCTCGATGTCAACGGACGCTGAGGCGCAGAGGCTGAGACGTGGCTGCGCCGTGCCGCGGGGGAACTGCCCGAGGCCGAACGGCCCGCGGCACGCTCATCCCTGCGCTCGGCAGTGGCCAACGCCCTGCAGGGCCAAATAGCTGAGCAGGTCGCCCTGGCGACGGAGGACGTAGTCGAGCTGGGTGCCGGGGCCGCCTCGAGCGTCCGGTCTTGACTAGATGTGGCTCCATCCCATTTGCGTGCGCTCCCTGACCCCCCCCTTCCTCCCCGCCTTCTTGTTGCCCAGATCAGTCGTAAAAAGTTAGTCACATCTGCAGTGTGCGCGATACTGTTCAGCTCCCTTGTAGTGTGCATGATGCGCTCTTGCCTTGTCATGTCTGTTCTGCACGCCGCGTTGTGTGGCCATCCTGCCTTGTGCGCGTCGCGCTCCCGCCATGCCACATGCGTTGTGCTCTTAGTTTCTGTCTTGGGCTGCTCTCTTAACCCACTCGCGCTGAGCCTTCAGGCCGCCAACAGCACCTGTTCGAGGCCACTGGCTAAAGAGGCGTTAAGAGGCGTTCAAGATCGGGGCCGCCCCGCTGGTCCTGGGGCCGTCGGCGGCCCGCCGTCCGCTTTGTCGCTCGCCCGCGACGTGGTTTCCTCGCCCTCCTTTCCCCTCTCCTGCCGGTCCAGGGCCCCGAACGGGGGTCAGGCCGTTTTCCGCCTGCACAAGGATCGGTCCCCTCGCACCTGAAGCCGTTGGTTTCAGCCTTTAGTCTTAATGTTTTACCTTTGTCCCGCCATGGCAGTCGGCCGCCCCATTTTGGTTCGGTGCACAGCCTCCCCCCCTCCCCTCTCTTCCTCGGCAGCTGTTTGGCTCGTGAGGCCTTGTCTCGCACAATCTCTCGAGCTGCATCTCCCGCGCCATCCTTCCGACCAAGTGATGGCGCCCAAGTTCTCGAAGCCCGCGCCGATGCCGTAGCCTGCCAAGACGCGCGCCGACTCGCCCAGTCACGATGCGGCGCCTCTTCGCGAGGCTTTGGCGGCGAAAGCTAAGGCGAAGGCTGAGGCACGCATGAAGGCCAGCGGTGCCACCGCGGCCGACGCGCCCACTTCCAAAGCAGTGCCTGTGCAGCGCCCTGGCCAGCAGGTGAGCGCGTCGGAGAGCGAAGACGAGGGGTTCGACATGATGTCCGAGGCGGCGACCTTTCAGACGGCGCCGACACTGCCCACGGGATCAGTGACGCTTGCCGAGGACGCCGGCGGAGGCGGCGGTGCGGGGGCCGCCCCCAGCGCCGCCGCCTCCGATGGCGCCTCGGAGGGAGGCCCCACGGCGACGGCTGAGGCGCCCGCTGAGGCCTCGGCGATGCCCACGTCGGCGGTGGTGCCAGTGACGACGGCCGCCCTGGCAGCGGCCGCCACCTACGCCAACTTCACCACGGGGCAGCGCCGTGGGTTGGACGCGATCACCCTCGCGCTCCACAACCTCCGGCTGCGGGGGCAGGCCGTGGGCGGCCGCGGCGGCCGAGGTGCGTGCAGCGACGCCGACGGCGGTCGCTCCGTGGACGATGGGACCGCCAGTGAGGCCCCGAGCGCAGCGACCACGGGTGCCCTCAGCGGTCATGGAGGCAAACGCCACCGCCGACGCAGCAACAACGCCGTCTACGGCCAGGCCCCCCAGCCGAGCGGCGGCACACCTGCCGCGCTCGAAGACGCCGAGATGATGGCGGAGGAGGACTACGCCGAGGCGGGCTACGTCCACTGCATGGGTGCGTACTGGGTCCCGCCGCAGCGCCTGGGCTGGTGTCGGGTGTGCACAGAGCTGGACGACTGGAAGATCATGATGGTGGAGTACGTGGACGAGCTCAGTTGTGGGGAGATGCGCCGCTACGCTGAGGCTTCAGAGCGCAACCAGAAATACCCCGCGTTGCGGAGGGGCAAAGAGGGGCAGTACAAGCTGTACACGTGCTCGCGCTGCGTGGCGACGGCGCAGAACACCGCCGAGCAGGAGGCCGTGACGCGCGCAGCGCGCCTGAACAAGGGCGCAGGCTCCATCGACCACGCCGCCAAGCGAGTGGCGAAGTTCCGTGCGAGCTTCGACTACATCAAGGAGGGCATGGACGTGCTGGTGGGATTCGCGCTCTCCGAGGAAGGCTTGCTTGCCCTGCGGAGGTCAACGGAGGGCGTAGGGGTGGGCATCGATCCCGAGAGCACGGGTGCCCCCCCAGCCACGGAAGCGGTGGCGGAGGAGGTCGGTCGCCCGATGGCGATGGAGGTGGGGGTGGTGCCGGGGCCGCCCCGTGCGCCACCCCCACCCCTCGAGGATGGACCTCCCCGTGACGAGGAGAACGACCCCCAGCCCGACATCGATGCTGAGGACCAGGGGCACCAGCTGACCGACGTCAAGACCGTGGAGGAGGTCACGGACATCGAGCCCCTGCTGCGGCTCGGCCTCTCCAAGAAATCGCTGAAGCGTATGGCGCGGGCCTATGGCGTCCTCAAATTCGAGACCATGCGCACCCACATGCTGGGAGGCCTGGGGCCCATCCTGGAGAAGAAGGAGGACATGGTGAGGGGCGCAGAGGCGCAGGACGGAGTCCAGAAGTGGCTCGACGCGCTGAATGAGGAGGCAGAGGAGGATGTGGGAAGACTGAAGAAGGGCGTCCTGGAAGCCTCGGGGATCGCGGACGCACACCTGGGACACAAACGTGCCTGGAAGGAGGAGTGCCAGGGCAACGCCGCGGCGCAGGAGGCCTACCGACGCATGGGCGACTACACGGACCAGTTCTACCGTGGCAAGGGCTTCACGTTCAACATGTACTACAAGTGCTCGGCCAACAAGACCTGGGACAACCCCAGGGGTTGCTGCTCGGTGATCCGATCGGATCGCTGGACGCAGCTGCTCACCTGCGCGCAGGAGGCGGCGGGGGGGGGGCGGGCCAGCGCTGGTGCTGCCACTGTGGTGCGCGCTACTCGACCTCCTATGGCGTCTGCATCGGGTTGATAGAGGAGGGGCTGGCCCCGCAACGTGCGTACTACATGCACGCGGAACGCCCCGAGGAGGACATCCGCGATTTGAAGGCCCTGCTGCGCTACGACAAGCTCAAGAAGGAGGAGATACCTGTGTTCAGCGCGGTGGACCTCCTGCAGTACCTGCCCAAGGTCGAGCCGCTGGCAGTGGGCACCGTCTTCAAGCGCTACGCTCCACACCAGCCGCAGTGGGAGGGCCACTATGCGCTGATGGAGGGGCTCTCCTGCGAGAGCCTGGCCGAGTTCAAGTGGACCGACCTGTGCGCGCAGGTCGCCTAGGGACTGAACGACCCAGAGTGGGCGGGCCACAGCAAGAAGTCGCGGAATAAGGCCAAGAGGGGGCGCCTGGAGATGGTGCGCAGGGAGCTGGCGCCCTACGAGCGCCGCCACAACCTGCGGGAGGGCAGCCTCACGGGCGGCGGGGGTGGCACAGGGGTCGCCCCGCGCGCCGCCCCCGCCCGCGCCGCCAGCGCCCCTCCAGCGGGGGGGGCCCGCGGCAGCCAGGACCCGCCACCACCGCCTGTCGGGGCCCCGCCAGCGGCCATCATGGCCCCTCCGCCGCCGCCGCCGCTGACGGCCCCCCCAGCGGCGCCGCCGCCGCCGACGGACCCGCCGCCGCAGAAGGACCCGCCCCCGCAGCAGATCCCAAATGTTGCAGCCTTGAACGTGGCCCTCGGCGAGGATCTCGAGCGCCAGATCTTTGGGCCCTCAGGGCAGGCGGGCGGCAGTGGCGACCTGGGGGGGGGGGGGGGAAGTGCAGGCGCTGCCGTCGCAGGTCTTCGCAGCCATTGCGCAGGGAGCAGGCCAGCCCGCCTGAATGATGAAGCCCAGCAGGTTCCATGGCTTCGGCAGGCCACATGGGCCCGTGCCAAGATTTCGTGCCTGCCACTTTTAGTGGTGCGGCGTGCCCACAGTGGCACCCCCCTCGCGTGGCAGCACCTGTGGCTTTAGCCTCCGCTCTGCGTACGGTCAGCCGTGCGCTTAGCTACTCTGGCCCGCCAACTGGCTTGCCATCTTGGCCTCCTCTCACGCTCACTTGCGCTCGTGAGCCTCGCTGGCGGTGCTGGGGCCGCCCCGTGTGCTGCCGCGACGCCGTTGGGCGCCTTGCCATGTTGGCTTGCCATCCTGGCCTCCTCTCGCGCCTTCTTGCGCTAGTTGGCCTCGATGGCGGTACTGGGGTCGCCCCGTGTGCTGCTGCACCGCCGCTGGCGCTTCGCTTTGGGCCGTAGGGGCCAGCCGCCCTCGGTCAAGCGCCTGCCGCTGCATGCACATCAGACCCGCCCTTGGCTTGCCATCCTGGCCTCTTCTCGCGCCTTCTTGCGCTAGTTGGCCTGGATGGCGGTGCCGGGTCGCCCCGCGCGCTGCTGCATGCACGTCAGACCCGCCCTTTCACCCAGAAGAGGTGCCCGCTACATACTGGCAATGAGGCAGCCACAAGGACGCTCTTCCCAAGGTGGTTGAGCCGTGGTGATGTTGTGCACGAGACCGCCAGTAGTGGTAGTAGCAGTAGTAGTAGTAGTAGTAATAGTAGTAGTAGTAGTAGTAGTAGTAGTAGTAGCAGTAGTATTAGTAGTAGTAGCAGTAGTAGCAGTAGCAGTAGTAGTAGTACGTTGTGTAGTAGTTGTAGTAGTGGTCGGAGATGTAGTAGTAGTAGTTGTTGTTGTTGGTGTCGCAGTCGTAGTAGTAGTAGTTTCAGTCGCCGTAGTAGTACACAGTGTAGTAATTCAAGTAGTAGTAGTAGTAGTAGTAGTAGTAGTAGTAGTAGTAGTAGTCGTAGTCGTAGTCGTAGTCGTAGTAGTAGTAGTAGTAGTAGTAGTCGTAGTAGTAGTAGTAGTAGTAGAAGTAGTAGTCGTGGTGGTGGTTGTGGTATTGGCCGTAGTCGTAGTAATAGGAGCAGTCGTAGTTGTAGCAGTCGCAGCAGCACCATGAGTAGTAGTAGTAGTAGCCGTAGCAGCAAATAATAGCCAGAGTCATCCTGGTAGGATTCGTAATATCATAGGCGTCGTGGTAGTAGTAGTAGTAGTAGTAGTAGTAGTCGTTGTAGTCGTAGTAGTAGTAGTAGTAGTAGTAGTAGTAGTAGTAGTAGTAGTAGTAGTTGTAGACGTACTAGTAGTCGTAGTTAGAGTGGTCGCACTAGTAGTAGTAGGTAGTAGGTATTAGGCGAGTATGAAGTAAGTGCTATAGCATTCGTAGTAGCAGTAGTGGTAGCCGTAGTAGTAGTAGTAGTAGCAGTAGCAGTCGTAGTAGTAGTAGTAGTAGTAGTAGTAGTAGTAGTAGTAGTAGTAGTAGTAACAGTAGTAGTAGAAGTATTAATAGTAGTAGTAGTAGTAGTAGTAGTAGTAGTAGTAGTCGAATACGGATCCTACGAACCTCGCTTATTTCTATTCGAAGGAGCAGCAGCAGCAGTAGCAGTAGTAGGAACAGTGGTAGCCGCAGCAGCAACAGTAGTAGTAGTAGTAGTAGTAGTGGCATCTGCAGTAGTTGTAGTAGAAGTAGAAGTAGTAGTAGTAGTAGTAGTAGTCGCCGTCGTAGTAGTAGTAGTGGTAGTAGCAGCAGTAGTAGTAGTAGTAGAAGTAGTAGATGTAGTAGCAGTGGTAGTAGTAGTAGTAGTTGTAGTAGTAGTAGTAGTAGTAGTAGTATTAGTAGTAGTAGTAGTAGTAGTAGTGGTAGTAGTAGTGGTAGCCGTGGTAGCCGTGGTTCGTAGTTTGTGGATGGTAGCTCGCAGCTGGTAGCTAGTAGTTCGTACTCAGCAGTGTGCCATTTGTCACCGTAGTAGTAGTAGTAGTAGTAGTAGTAGTAGTAGTAGCAGTCGTCGTAGTCGCCGTCGTAGTCGTAGTCGTAGCAGTCGTAGTGGTAGTGGTAGTGGTAGTAGTAGTAGTAGTAGTAGTAGTAGTAGCAGTAGTCGTAGTAGTAGTAGTAGTAGTAGTAGTAGCTGTAGTAGTAGTAGTCGTAGTCGTAGTCGTAGTAGTAGTAGTAGTAGTAGTAGTAGTAGCAGTAGTAGTAGTAGTAGTAGTAGTAGTATTTGCAGTGGTAGTATCAGTAATACTAGCAGTAGTAGTGGTCGTAGTAGTAGTAGTAGTAGTAGTAGTAGTAGTAGTAGTAGTAGTAGTAGTAGCAGCAGTAGTAGTAGTAGGAGTAGTAATAATAGTAGTAGGAGTAGTAGTAGTAGTAGTAGTAGTAGTAGTAGTAGCAGTA
>CAUYUJ010021570.1:77824-120324 GCA_963575745.1 Prorocentrum cordatum | reverse complement strand
GAACGGCCCGCACAATTACGCGCGCACCCGTGCCGGCCCGCCTGCGGATTAATTCCGGAGTTCATTTGCGGGGCCTTCGCGAACCCCGAGAAACCCAACCCCGAACACAAAAGCTCGGAGCCCGAACACCGAGCCAGACAACCGAAACCCGAAACCAGAAGCCCGAAAACCACAGCCCGAAAACAAGACCCCGAAGCTCGACAACGAAAGCCCGACAGCCGAAACGCGAAACAATCCGAAACCGAAGCTCGAAACAATTCGAAGCCGAAACTTCCGGCGTTTTTTTGTTTTGGTTTTTTGTGTTTACAGGCTTTCGTGTGGTTTTCTGTTTTCGTTGTTTGTTTCATTGGTGTTGTCCCTTATTGTTTCAGGTTTCCATGTTCGGGCTTCGGATGGTTTCGAGCTTCGGCTTCGGATTGTCGTGATTGTTCGTGTCTTTATTTCCGGTGTCCTATTTTCTGGTTTTCTGTTTGTATGGTTTTTTCGCCGTCGGATTTGTTTCAGATGTTTGGGCTTTCTCGTTTTTTGGTTTTCTTTTGGTTTTCGTTTTGTCCGTGTTCCCGAGAGCGTTTTGTTTGCGCTGGGGGGACCCAGATGGATTTTCACCCTGCAGCGGTTCTGGGGTGAAATTGTATCTGGGGCGCTTCGAGACTGGACGAGGGTGCCCAGCCGCGAGAAAAAGGCCCCCCCAAGAAGAGATGTCATTTGGCATATTGCGATGTTTTGGGCGCGGGCACGCCCCCACCCTTCTCCCCGAAAACGCTTTTTTGAACTGGGGGGGGGTCCCAGATGGCTTTTCACTTCAGAGCCGTTCCAGGGTGAAAATCTATCTGGGCGCTCCCGACGCTGATCGGGGTGGCCCAGCCGCGAGAAAAAGGCCCCTCCGATAAGAGATGTTAGTTGTGGCGTTCCAACAACGGCCTCGCATTCGAGGATCGAAAGGAGTTGCCATCTCTTCCTGGCGGAAGGTCGGCAGAAAGTCGGCGGAAGCAAAACGAGGCCGCGTCCTCTGGTGGAAGTTCGGCGGTGGAAGTAAAAGTGCCCCCCCAAGAGATGTAAGCATTTTTGGGTACAGGGTTTTCGGAATCTGACATTTTTGAAAATGACGACTTCTGGGTCTGGTGCATACCCCCCCGTCACCCCGAGAGTGCCTTTCGTATTGGGAAGGGTCCCGACTGTATTTTCAAGTGTTTTTTCTTTTCAGAGGTACGTCTTTCTTCTTCAGAAATATTCATTTGTTCTTTGGACATATTCCTGCTTCAGAAATTCTGCGTTCTTTCTCAGAAGTTCGTCCTCCTCCTTCAGAAGTGCCCCTTTCCTATTCAGAAGTATATCTTCTTCAGCAGTGCGTGTTTCCTCTTCAGAAGTACTTGCTCTTCAGAAGTATATCCTTTTTCTTCAGACATGCCGTATTTATTCCAGAAACACTGAGGGGCCTCTGCGAGGCTCCTTCGAGCTCCGATGGGGCCTCTGCGAGGCTTCTGCGAGCTCCGCGAGGCTTCTGCTAGCTGCTAGATCTGGGAGGCCTCTGAGGCCTCTGCGAGGCTTCTTCGAGCTTTGAAGGGCCTCTGCGAGGCTTCTGCGGACTTTGAAGAGCTTTTGCCACGCTTCTGCGAGCTCTGGGAGGCCTCTACGGGGTTTCTGCATACTCTGGGAGGGTTTTGCGAGGCTTCTGCGAGGCTTCTGCGGGGCTTCTGCGAGCTCTGAGAGGTCTCTGCGAAGCTTCTTCGAGCTCTGAAAGGGGCCTTAACGAGGCTCCTTCGAGCTTTGAGGAGCCTTTGCGAGGCTGCGAGGTTTGAGAATCTGCATTTTGTTTGCGAGGTTTCTGCGAGCTCTGGGAGGCCTCTGCAAGGCTTTTGCGTGTTTTGAGAGGCCCCTGCGAGGCTTCTGCGAGCTTTGGGAGGCCTTTGCGATGCTTCTTTGAGCTTTGAGGAGCTTCTGCGAGGCTTCCGCGAGCTCTGAGGATCCTCTGCGAGGCTTCTTCGAGCTTTGAGAGGCTTTTGCCAGACTTCTTCGATCTTTGTGATGCCTCTTCGGGGCTTCTGCGAACTCTGCGAGTGCGGAGAGGCCTTTGCGAGGCTTCGGCAAGCTCTGCGAGTTTTCTACGAATTCTGAGAGGACTCTGCGAGGCGTCTTCGTGCTTTGAGAGGCTTCTGCCAAGCTTCTGCGAGCTCAGGGTCAGACCTTTGCGAGGCTTCTCCGAGCTCTTCGAGGCCTCCCAGAGCTCGCAGGACGACCCAAGGCGCCCCAAGACGGCTCCAAGGGGGCACCCAAGACGGCCCCAAGAGGCGAAGATCGTACCATGTTTTCAGGAAACCTTATATGTTTAGCAAACTCGTGTTTTGGTCTTGGCAGCGTCCAACACTTCCCAAGAGGCCCCGCAGATCGCCCCAAGGTGGCCCAAGAGGCGGGATTGAGGACTAGCGACGGCGACCGCGACGACGACGATTGTTGAAATATACCTTGCGGTTAAGTCTCTTAGTTTCAACCGTTGTGAACATGTGATGGTATGCGGGTAGCCGATTTGATCGATGCGTTGTTGTAATCTTGAAGAGGTGGTTTCCTTTGAAGACGTGGCGGTTGTTGTCGTTGTTAATTTTTGTAGCATCGGTTCCACAAGAGTCTGCCAGGAGTGATATACTTCGGCACCCCAGAGAGGAAGGGATGGCGTTAGAGGGTCGGACACTTGCCCGTTGGCGCCTAGATTTGCGGGAACGTCCCTTGTGAATGTGTGGCTTTTGGAAGTTAGACATGTGCTTTCTGGCCGTGGCACTTGCGGGGTAGCAGTCATCACTTTTGGGCGCCGCAGGGGGGAGGCGCCAAGGGGTGCATCACCGGTGCGTTCGCGCCCAGATTATGGACGCGTCTCTTTTCAGGGCCGCGCAGTCGCCGCGACGACATAGCAGATACGACTTGGGCCGCCAGGGGGCAGAACACTTGCGCGTGTGTGCCCAGAAAGTTGGGATATATCACGCGATGCGCTAGTTGTTGAGAAGTAAACGTGTCTTTTTTCAGGGTTGCGTGATAATTGCGATGTGATGGCGGGTAGGACACTTTGCCCTAGGTGCACAGCTTGTGGGGATGCCTCAAGCGGAACTCTGGCTTCTATGCTTTGATTGTGTTCATAATTGTTCTGGTTTGGTTGGTCGTCGCGTTGTAGGAAGCGTGGCATCTGGGGACAGCGGGGGGAGGGGCGTTGGGGGGTACATCACGGGCATTGTCGCGTTCATATTGCGAGGATCTCTCGGCCAACCCCGTTTCTTACATACCCGCTCTTCTTTCCTACGTCACTAGGACAAATAGACACAAAACAGACCGACGCGTTACTTGGTCAATGAAAAGTAGCGTGGATGAGGGGGATCAGAAGAAAGAGGAGGAGGAGGAGGCGGAGGAGGAGGACGACGACGACAAGCAGGAGGAGGAGGAGGAGGAGGTGGAGCCTACCGATGCATACACTGTGATATCCAGTGTCGCAGCATTTTTCCTGCCGTCGCCTGTGCAGCATCTCGGTCTTGAAAGGCTCTACCTCCGCGGACAGTTGGCCTGTACAGTCCATGCCCGTTTGAGTCTCTTCCTCACCCCTCTCCCCGGCGCTCTCCCGCTCGTTGTTCACTTCCTCCATTTCCCTCAAGCTTCTCTTTGGTTCCTCCGCCTTTATGACGCCGCGCAGATTCGGCTGGCCATTTGGGCTTCGGGGCGCGGTGCAGTTGACAACGTTTCGTTCGGCGGGCCTCGTTTGCGGCTGGTTGGCGTGCGCTGCGGTCCAGGCGCATTCGTCGTTGCCCCAGCTCGCATTGTGCTGCAGCCGCGCAGTGGCGCGTTGCAGCGCGTTCCCTCCTTCTCCCTCCTCGCGCCCTTCCTTTCCGCCCCGTCCCCCCTAGCTTTTTTCGGCGGGTGCGCGTGGGATGGCGCCGCCTCTCTCCCTTCCCCCCGCCTCCCCCGCAGCGGCGCCGACAGCGTTCCGAGCCCAGTTTGAAAGCGTCCGAGCCAGGCAGGCTTCGGCGACCGAGTGGGGCGGGAGGCCTGGCGCTGCACCTTGCCTTGCGAGGGGTGGGGGTATTTGTGCTGCTCCTCTTCCCGGTTCGCCCGTTCACTTTCCCCCTCCTCGCCGGCCCTGCCTTGCCATTCGACATCGCTGGATGCACGCATTGCCCTCCTGCTCTGGCACCAAGGCTGCGAGGAGCTCGCAAGCGACGGCGCCGAGACTTCTGGCTGCGTGGTCGGAATGGTTGGTCGCATTGGTCTTCACCCCCGTCGTTGTCGAGTGAGAAAATGCAATTGCAAGATGCGCTCCCTCTCCTTAAAACCTGGCGCCCGCGTTGCGGGGGCGTCTCAACTGGTGCCGCTGCGCTTCATGGTTGGGTGATTGGTCGGTTCGGTCGGCGCGGCCCTCGCCCGAATGCTTGGCAACGGGGGCCGGATCCCCGAGCGGGCGCACGACGTGACGTTTTTTTGGCTTACCGAAGTGATTACCAGTCTTGCGGCGTTCGCGCAAGGGCTGCCTGGCGGCGCGGAAGATCAACTACCGCGCGGATCGTGCGCTTCCTGCGGCCCGGGCAGCGCGGGCGGCCATGCGGTTCATGTGTCGCGCACAGCCCGCGCGCCTCGTCCAGCCATGGGCAGGGGGCGGGCCAGATCCATGTAGTAGACGCCAAATGTATACACGACACGATGATCAAAGAAGGTAACGCTAGCGCTAAATATAGACGCGCGGCCATTGACATGGCAATCGTATGCGAAGCAGTAGAACAGGCATCCGGTAAGGTTCGTTGGATACCCCACGGACGCATGCCCGTGGACTCCCTGACAAAAACCGACGTGACAAAGTGCAACGTGGCGTTATTTGACCTAGTGGTTAGCGGGCGGTTACCATTAGTTGACGAGGGATTGGAGGTGGACAGAAGACGAGAGGACCCAGGCCTGAAGAACCGATCCCAAACCATTGTTCTTCCAGGAAACTGCTAGAGGACAACCGCTATGTCGGAATAGTCCCGAACAAGAAGGGAAGTACTGTCCAGGAACCAGGTGCCCAGCCAGGTGGTGGTGGTGGTGTGGTTGGTTCCTTCCTCCATTTCTCCATTACCCATTCATCTGCGTCTTTCAGTCGCTCGCTCCGGCCGGCCGGCGGTGAGGACCACGATCCGGGGTTTCAATGATCGGGTTCCGAGAGCCCGCCGACGAGCGACGTTTCACTAATTGAGCTGTGTCTCGGCAGAGGTGCGGACTATCGAGCACAGGCCTCGGTAGACCCTAGCCGGGACGTTTTCCCTTCTTTGGGCGTTTTGGATCTACGAGAAAGTCTTGCGTATGTAACCATGCTCCAGGATTCGATTTCAAGATTCCGCAATGTGGTTTTCCGTCCCGTTACCGTTGTGGCTCAAGTCTGGAAAACCATAGGTGGGGGGAGTTGCTGCCACAGCGCTTCGCGGAGCGCGAAGCGCAGAGTGAATGTCGGGGGCAACGATATGGGGGGAATAAAGCATGGGGGGGCGCATCGTCCTCCGATTGCCCGCTGATCGCCGACAGGGGGTAGCGGCCCGATAGCCCCAACCTGCCCAGGGGCGTGCGGATTCAATGTCGGGGGCCTATCGCCGATCTATCGGCGATGTATCGCCGATTTCGGGTCGATGCATCCCCGTGAATGCCAGTCCCCCCCGATCGTTGCCCCTCATAGTTGCCGCAGCTGCCGTAATCCATTTCTGCTCCCTCCTCCAGGCTGCTGTCGCCAAGCCCAAGCTGGAGGAGGTGACCAAGGAGGAGGCCCGCTCGGCGGGAGGGGCACTGTGTCGAGATGGACACCACCCCAGCACAACATCTCGCCTCTTCGCTCATGGGCTAGGTAATTACACTTGCCACACCTAGTCCTCCTGACCCTACCGTCTCCAAGGGCCACCATGAGGGTGCGAAATTTGCCGCGATTCGCGCGTCGCGGTCTGGGCGTTTTCACAGCGAGGTGCGAGTCCGTCACCCTGTTCCGGGGGGGGGGGGGAGGGGGCGGCGCGAACGCGCGAAGACCATCGCGCTCCGCAGAGCGCGAAGCGCGAAAATAGTTGCCCTAGGTTCTCTCGTTGTCCGCATCCTCTTGCTCGTGCTCCCTCCTCATGTTCCTCCGCCTGCTCATCCTCCCGTTTCCGTGAGATCCGACGTTGCGAAACAGACGCAGCATTACGACACGTTGCGACTTGGATCCTGGACCCCATCTTTGATAAAAGGGGGAGGGAAGCCGGGGCACGGGGGAGGAACGGGTCGAAGTGGGGTTGAGGGGGAAGGACCCCCCTCCGCTCGGGTCGACCCAAACGGGGCTCCAGCGACAAGGGGGTGGTGCAATAGATTTGGTGCAATAGATTTTTGTGGGGTTGCAATACATTTGGGGCGTGCAATACATTCCAGGGCGCAGATCTATTGCTGGACTTTCGCGTGCAGCACATGACTTGCAAATCAATGCAATACAACTCTCCGGTGCAATCCATTTGCAACATAATTGCCAAAATCTGTTGCACCACCCCCTTGTGGGTCACCCAAATTCCGCCCCCTTGTCTACAACTATCATTTACAAACATCAGCTCCACAGGAACATGTTATCCCTACCGTCCGAGCGGTGTCGTTTTTTCTCTAACAGCGTTTCGCTAGAGGGTTCGAACAGTGTCAGGTTCTCCACAGGGGGGGGCCGGGGGGAGGCGTCTCACCAGACGCCCCGCGAGCGTTCCAAGATGCGCCAAGATGGCCTCAAGAAGAGTCAAGAGCCCCCAAGACGCCAAAAGAGGGCTCCATGATGCCCCCCCCCAGAGGGCCCCAAGAAGCCAACATCGCTCCACTCCCCTAGGGCAAGCGTTCATTTACAGCGTATACGATTGTCGGGCTTCCACAGCGTCATCGACGGCCCAAACGGTCCCCCAAACCGCCCTAATACGGCCCAAGAGGCCCACAAGAGAGTCCCAAGACGGCCCCAGCGAGCCCCAAGACGGCACAAGAGACGCCCACGACGCTACAAGAAGGCCCCAAGGGGCTTTCCGGATTGCCTGAGAGAGCCCGTCAGACTGCCAGCGTGCCCCAAGAGGGCCCCAGAGGCACCAAGAGGCCCCCAAACAGCCCCGTACAGAGGCCCCAACAGGCGCCAAAACAGGCCCGAACAGGGCCCAAAGAGGCTTCAAACTAGTTTGCAAGGGAACCACAGAGGGTTCCCAAGATTCCCCGCAGATCTTCGTGATTAGGCCAGGCTTCTGACTCACTTGGCTGCAGCCGTCCTTCGAGTTAAGTGTCTTCTGGCCCCTTCTGCCTTTCTGGATCCTGAGGGTCTCCAGGAAGCTTCTGGGGTCTCTGGGAAGCCTCCAGGGCTCTTTGGGGTCTTCCGGAGACCGCAAAAAGGCTTCGAAAGAAGGCGGGAGGCAGGAGGAGGATTTAGGAGCAGGGACGGGAGGTTCATGCATAGTTGCATATGATCCATGAATGTATGTATATGCTTATGTCAGTTTGTATGTATAGTGTGGTATGAATATGTGTATGACTGCATGTGTGTGTGTATGCACGGATGCATGTACGTAACTGCGCGTTTTCATGGACATATGTATGCATGCATCTATCAAGTAGGCGGGGGGGCGGCTTCGGACAGGAACCACGGCTTCGCTTCGATAGTCTGAACAGCCCCAAGGGGACTCCTGGACAGCCTCCAGGAGAACCTCGAAGCCGCCAAGATGGCCCCAGATGGCCCCAGGCAGCCTCAGATAGCCCAACATAGCCCCCAAGACTGCCCAAGAGACCAACGAATGCCCACTGGAGGCTCCAAGAGGCTCCCAAGAGGCATCTCCGGCGCCCCCAGAGGCCGACGTACGCAACACGATATGTTTTGACTTCCAGCTTCTTTCGCCGTCGATGGGCTTCTGGGGTCTCCATGTCGCCCCCAAGAGGCCTCCAGGGGATTCCAAGTCGCATCCGAAAATCTACCCAGAGGCCCCACCAACCTTCAGACAACCCCATGAAGCCACCAGAGATCCGAGCATGCGTTCAAGAGCCCGTCTCGCCCCAATTATCGCGCCTTTCCCTCCATCTTTCGTCGAAGTTGCGGTTCTCAGACAGCCCCGCGACCGCCCTGAACCTTGAGGCCCCCCCGAAGACCTCGCACACCTTGAGAGAAAGGTGAAGCGCGCGCGGGGCCTTCTCCCCTGGCACCCTGGGCTTCACACGATGCGCCCTCACAGCGTCTTCGCAGACGAGCAGAACCTAAGTGGGCGCGTAGCGCGCGTGTTGTTGTAGTGTGTATATATACATATATATATATATATATATAGACATATATGTATGTGTGTATGTATGTATGCATGCATGCATGTATGCAGGGGTACCAGGTGTCTGGCGCCCAGGCCAGGACACTCTCCTGGATTTACCGCCCAGTTTTGGCTCACGACATTTTGACCTTTCCCCGGCGTCCCGGGCCTCCCCCCGCCGCTGAAAATTGCTCCGGTGGCCACCAGAAAGCGACCAGAGCGGCCTAACAGGGCCGACGACGCACGAAGATGGTTGCAAGACTGCTCAAGAGGCCGCGAAGAGGTCCTAAGAAGGCACCAAGATTCGCACCGAGAGGGCCACAGGATGCCAAAATTGCATCATCCCCCCGGGGAAACATTTTTTTTTTTTGCATATTCGCATTTTGGGTCTTCGTCAGCGTCCAACACGGCCCTAGAGGCCCCGCAGATCGCCCCAAGACATCCCAGGAGGCCTTCAAGAGGGTCCCAGGACGACCCAAGAAAGCTTCAAGACGGTCAGGAGGCGCCCACGACGGCACACGAGGGCCCCAAGAGGAGTCCAAGAGGGGGAAGTCCATCTGACATGTCGCGCCCTCCTGCACAAGTGCGCCCCCGAGGCCGCATCAGCGACCCAAGGGGCCCCCAAGGGCCCCAGAAGAGGCCCCAAGAGGGCCCACACGAGGCTAGTTAGAAGCTTCAGAACTCGTTCCACGAGGCGCCCGAGAAAGCACGCCAAAATACCGCACTTGAATTACAGGCGCCCAAGAATCTCCTGGCCCCCAAACTCGGACACAGCACTTGAAGCGGTATGTGCCGAAGGTCATAAATAAGAAAGGAATTTGTTCGGCGACGGAACCATCCCTATGCAGTCATATATGAAGTGCAGGGCGCGGGTCTGTCTTCCTCCACTGCGCACAGAGGGGGAATGCGGAACGATGGCTGCTGCGGTGCACGCGTTCGCGGGTGCGACGAACTCCATGTGGGGCACGATCCGCGTGCAGGGCCGCGCGAGCACGCCCACTGAGGCCACAAGTGGACTTCCTCTGGGCAAGACCCGTGCGAGGCGCGTTCCGAAGTGGGCGGGGGGACGCCATGCAACGCTGCCCACTGGTGCCGTCGGTGGAGCTCCTTTCGGGGCATGCTTCGTGTGACAAGTGTGCCGACATGGGCGGGGGGGCGCTGTGCGAACCTTGTCGCTGGGCCTTCAGGTGGTGCTCCTTGTGGGCACGAGGCGCGTCATGCGTGTGCCGCAGGTGCCGCCGGGTGCGGCGCGGTGTGAACCCTGCCTCTGGGGCAGCAGGCGGGGATCTTTGTGGGCCACGATCCGTGTGAGAGGTATGCCGAAGTACAGGACTCGCTTCGATTCTCCCCGATTCGATGCGATTCGACTTCGATGGCTGCCGATTCCGAGTCGATTGGGCTTGGGATTCCGATTCGGATGTCGATCTCTCAGCGTAGGCCTATCAGCTTGCCGATTTCTGCCGATTCGACTTATCCCGGCGTGGCTGCCGATTTACGCCGATCCGATTCATTTCGATGGCCGATCCGACTTATCGATTCGATTCTGGGCCCTCCTGGAGGTATGCCGAAGTAGGCGGGAGGGTGAGATGTGAATCTTGTCTCTTGGATCGTCCGTGAAACTCCTCGCGGGCCACGATCCGGGTGAGAGGCGTGCCGAAGTGAGCGGGGCGACCCCCTGAAGTTTCCCTCTGGTGCCGCAGATGCAGTTACTTGCGGGGCAAGATCTGCGTGAGGGGCGTGCCACTATGCGAACCTTGTCTCTGGCCTGTGGGGCGCGATCCCTCTGAGGGGTGTGCCGACATTGGCGGGGGGACGCTAAGCCAAGCTTGTCTCTAGGGCCGCAGGTGGAGCTCCTTGAGGGGCACGATCCGCGTGACAATGTATGTCATCCGATGCCCAACACATTAGACTACATCTGTAGCTTACTAGAACCTAAGCGCGCGAAGCGCGCGTTCGTGGTTTTAATGTGTATATATATACATACAGCACGACGACAGTATATGTTATACCTTCCTGCCCTTCC
Organism: Prorocentrum cordatum; assembly: GCA_963575745.1. Lineage (NCBI taxonomy): Eukaryota > Dinophyceae > Prorocentrales > Prorocentraceae > Prorocentrum > Prorocentrum cordatum. The sequence continues at coordinate 110,040 of CAUYUJ010021570.1, read as the reverse complement.
GTCTATATGCCAAAATTGAAGGACCGAGGTGCATGGCGCGAAGCGACAATGCATTCTGTATTGCTACAACCTGTTCCTTTATCCATGCAAGCCTGATCTGGCACAACTTCGGGTGAGACTGGGGAGGCTGATTCGCGAGCCCCCCTGAAGGGCCCAAGACAGCCCCAGGAGGCGTCAAGACGGCCCGAGAGGGACCCAGGAGGCCTCAGGAGAGCCCGATGAGCCCCACAAGATGGCCGCGCTGTGCCCAAGATGGCCCAAGACGGGCTCAAATGGCTACTCGACGGCCCATCGGGCTCCCAAGATGGTCCACGGGGGCCCGAAGACGACCCCAAGAGGCCATGGGAAAGCAACAAGTGTAGGTTTTCCTGGGGTTGTGGTGCCATTTTTGCATGATCGGCTTCTCGGTTTCCAGAGCGCGAGAAACGGCCGAAGAGGCCCCCGAGATCGCTCCAGGATGGCCCAATCTGCGCCCAAGAGGGCCCCAAGACGAGAGGCAGAGGGGGAGGGGCTGATTTTATCCTCGAATCGTCTGGGGGCGGCTAGCGAGCGTGGCGCGTGTGTGAACGGACTGCATCATCCTGCGCTCGCTTCCTCGGGCGTGGGTCGACGTTCGTGGATTGTGGCGTGTAAGGTAGGAGGAAACTGTTGGAACACCCTGGCGAGAACGGCGTCGGTCCATCTGTGAACCCGCCTGCAGATCTCCTGTGGCGCTGCAAGCTGCAAGCAGCCTCTCGCCTTTCTGCAGCGCTGTACAGGCCGCACGCTCGGACAGAACACTTCTCGCATGCAAAGAAGCAGTGCTGCGATTTGGATGGAAAATTGGACCCGCCTAGCGTCTTAATGCTCAATGTGTAGCCCATCCCATGTTTTGGTCATGAATTAGTAAAGCTCTAAACGCTTCCCTGGTTTCCCGCGCCCGCTTGCCCTTGTGGTGTCGTAGTCCTTGTTGCCGCCGTCCTGCGTCGCTCCTCGTCATGCTCTCCTTCCTGCTTGTCCCTCGGGCGGTCGCCCCGGTTTCGCCCTCCTCTCCCCCATCCTTGAACGAAGGATTGCAAAAAAACCCAGGATTGCAAAAAAGAATTGCAAAAAACACCCAGGTTTTTTTGAAATCTTTCGTTTTTTTGCAATCCTTCGTGTCGTCCCCTGTCGCTCGCTCTCTTCCCTCCCCCGGCTCTGGGCTCGTCCTGGTCCCCCGGGTGTCGTTCCCTCCTCTGCCTTCTGCTGCCGCTGCTCTGCCGGGTCGTCCACCGAGTTAGCCTTTTGGCGGGGTCGGGCACGTGTGCGCAGTCTTGTAGACCATCCTTGCCCTCTGGAGCTGGCGACGCTGACTTGCAGCTTGCCCCTCGGGAGTTTCGACGCCAGCGTGCTGTCCAGGCACGCTTCGCGAGGCGCCGGCCCGGCTGCTGGCGGTCTTCAGCGAGGGTGCCGTCCTCGACTAGACGTAAGAGTGACCTTTCGCAGGAGTGACCTTTGGTGCGGGCACAGATGGGTCCCCATATGGCTGAAAACGAAGCAGTAGCAGCTGCTTGCGCGCCCAGGTTTGGTCCCCCCGCGGCCCCCCAAAAGTCGCGCACCCAAGGTCACTCTGACCCAGGGTCACTCTTGCGTCTGGCCGACGTCCAGGCACGGCTCCTCCTCCTCCTCCTGCTTTCCACAGGCGTGTCTGCACAGGCCGGCGGAGGGCGAGAGCGGCGCTGCGCTCGCGCGGTGCCTTTCCTGCGCAGGCCCTCCTGTCAGCGAGAGCACGCGAAGCCCGACGTCCAATACGACGGTGAAGACGTGGCCTCACTGAGGTCCCCGTCTTCGCAGCAGGGATTGTAATTCTAGGCGGCTTGGTTCCCTATCTCTAATGTTTTTGGCCCTCCCAACTTTGGTCCCCTCCCTATGGGTTAGGGGTCCTTTTGTGGTCAGTCATCCAGAGGGGGCGGGGTGCGAGAAGGACATTACGTTGCATCTTCGGGGGACCTAGTGTGCCCCGCAGATTGGTATTGTCTTGTGCCCGACGCAGGCTTGATGCGGACTCGACATAGATTTGAGACGGATTCGACACTGACTCGACGAGACCGACTTGGATTCAACACAGATTCGACGCGGGTAGGGGCGCGACGGGACGGACATGGTCCCCCGAAGATGCCGCATACGGGCATGCATTCGTGCTTCTATGTTTGCTCCTTGTCATGCCCTTCTGCCAGTCGTCTGGCCATGGCATCGCTGTACAGCGGAGGCCCATGCCCAGAAACACCCTGCTTGCCTCCAGGGTGCACTGGGTTTCTTGGGTTGGGTTTCTTGTGGAAGGTTTCTTGTGGACTGGCCTCCACTGTAGTTCCCACTGCGTCCCCATTTGCCCTCCGGGTCATGTCGTTTCCATGCCAGTCGGCCAGCTTCGGGCAAACGTAAGACTCGAGTACGCCAGAACTCGGGATTGCGGACACTCTTTGACGAGCGCGTCCGGGATGTTGACGGTCCAGTTGTCGTGGGATGTTTGCAGCGGGAGTTCGCGTCAAATTGCAGATTGGGTTTTGTTATTTTCATGATGGAACCGTCAGGCCAACCCGAGTCCGCCGGACCCGAGTCTTACGTGTCTCCCCGATATCTGCCTACCTCGTCAGACCCTCCCTTGTCATCCATGCCCAGATGACTCATAGCTGGATGCCGGCGCTGTTTGTTCCAGGGGGTTTGAGGGCTCGGCCTTTAGACGCGCGCGCGCCCTCTTCTCCGACCTGTCGCTGCGCGCGGGGCCGCGACGCCCAAAAAGCGTATCGCTGTGTGTGATCTCGGCACGGCATGTGGTTTGGGCGGCATTTGAATTGGAACACCTGGCGTTTTGACGTTACGTCTGAATCTTCTTATGTCTATAGCGGGTACGGAAAGAATGGGCACAATGCCCAACGTCAAATGCTGTCCCACACCAGCAGAGGACTTTGTTGGGCAGGCGGCCTCCTGTCTCAAATGGACACTGTCGGCGGCGGCGCGGACAGCGAGGCCTGTTCAGCATGTGCAGGACTTGGCGTCGGCCTTCGTACAATGGATGCCCACGCCAAGAAACCCCCTGCTTGCCTCCAGGATGCCTGGGTTTCTCGGGTTTCGACGATTTTGCTATGGAAAGCGTGACGCCCCCACACCAAAAAACAAGGGACGCTCTGGGGTCTCAGGGTTGGGCTTCTTGTGGAAGGTTTCTTGTGGACTGGCCTCCACTGTACCCATCCCTCCCGTAACCCACTCCGCTCGCACCGGATGTCCTGTCGGTGGGGGGGCGGGGGGAAGGGGTCAGGAGAGGAAAACACACACAGACACAATAATTATCGATTCCAGGGAAAACATGGGGAAACATGGAAAATGGGGGGAGACGAAAACCAAGAAAGTATGAGAACATACGGGGAATCCCGGGATGGAATTTGTGTAATATATATATATATATGTATGTATATATACATATATATGTGTGTATATATATATATATATATATGTATATGTATATGTATGTATATATATATATATAGATATGTGTGTGTTTGTGTGTGTGTGTGTGTCCCTGGGTCCCTTCAGGGGGTGGGAGGGGGGGGGGGCGACGGCGCGCGCTCGGTGGAGGTAGGTCCCCCGCTCCCGCTCAGGGGTAGCTCGGGTCAGGGCTGACTCGGGTTCGTTTTTCGGGAATCCGAACCCGAGTTACCTCGGGCCCGAGTACCTCAGATCATTCGGGCGTCCAGAGCTCCAAATCATCATGGGGTAACTCGGGCCAGGGCTAACTCGGGTGCCTTTTTCGGGAATCCGAACCCGAGTTACCCCGGGCCTGAGTTACCCCGGATAACTCGGGCGCCCAAGGAGAGGCAGCTCCTTGGAGGTGTCCAACAAGCAAATTCAAAACCAGCGCGGAGGCACCCGCGGTCGATTCCGGCCTAGAGTGGAAACCCATGACAAGAAAGGTAGTCCCCAAACGTGGTGGTGACAACACCTGGCGGTGAGAATCGGGTGATTCGGTGTCACCATCTTGTTTGGGGACTCGTGTGGTTCTCCGAGGATGTCCCGAACGCTGGTGAGTCCAGGAGTCACGACAACCGGCGGTGACCCCGTGTTCCGAATCCCGGCGGTGACTTTTGGGGGATTCCAGGTCACCATTTGGTTTGGGGGTTTCCGCCTTGCTTGCCTCCAGGGTGCCGTGTGTTTCTTGGGTTTCGATGGTCTTGCTGTGGAGGGCGCGAGGTTCCCGCGCCAAAAATCAGTGGACATCCTGGGGTCTCGGGGTTGGGTTTCTTGTGGAAGGTTTCCTGTGGTCGAGCTCCTACTGTGATCTCGCTCCGTCCCGCTGAGTCCGCCCTGCCAGCTGAATCCTGGAGCCGTTCCGGCCCCGTCGGGCTGAACAGCCCTTGCTCGGGCCTAATGGTTTCCATCTTTCTTATTTGGACTACCTGCCAGAAGCTGTTTCCTGACTGTGACGTTGCACCTGCTTCTCCCGTGCTCTCACCCTCCCTCCCCCGCCAGGTCCAGCAGATCCTGCAGGACGGCCCTTTGTGGCTGGGCGGGCGGGCGGGGCGGAGGCCGGACTCGCGCTGCTGCTGCGCCTCGGCACTGGGCCCGTGGAAGATCTGGGCGGGGAGGTGGAGGAGGGGGAGTTTCAGGAGGAAAAGAAACACACAGACACAATTAATTGTCGACTCCCAGGAAAATATGCAAAAATATGGGAAGTGGTGGGGAAGACAAAACCCAGAAAATATGGGAAAATATGGGGGATATTTTTATTTGTGTGTATTTATTTGTGTGTTCCAGGGCCCCTTCAGATTCGGCAGGCTGAAGCGTCGTGCTCCGCACCGCCTTCTGAGGCCCCCCGTCGTGGGGGGCCTCAGGCGTGAAGCGTAAAGCTGAAAAGCAGGTGTTGCGGTGTTTGCATCCCGCCCTGCCCGGAGGCTGAGAACCACGGCGGTCCTGTCTAGCGAGCCTCTGCTTATCAGGGTTGCATGAGCCTCGGGGCACTCAACTAATCATGTGCTAAGGCACGATGGCGGACATGGACAGCGTTTTTGTGACCTCGACGTCATCGTTTTTTGAGGGAGACGTCATTGACGTGCGGATCTCGCCTTCGCACGATTGGCCAAGGACCAGAACGCTGCGGCTCCATTGCTGCCGAAGCGCACCGCCTGTTAAGCGACACCGACCACGCCCAGTTCGTGGAAACCTTTGCCTGCGACACTCTCTATGTGATTTTTGACAAGTATAATTCACCGCTCAAGCGTTGTCTAGGTGTCAGGGAGACCCCGCGGTACCAATCCTTGGACATTCTAGATGCTTTGTGCGCGTAGAGTGCCGTGCGTCTCCGAGCTGTCGAGCGTGGGAGATCGCGAGACACGTCTATAGGACGGGCTGCAGACATGTCGCGGATGCCGCCCCTCGCCAGAGCCCATCCGTGCCGCCGATCCGGGGCGCTCCGGATATTGATGATGAGTATGATGATGATGATGATGATGATGATGATGATGATGATGATGATGATGTTGGTGATGCTGCTGATGATGAAGATTAAGATGAATATGATGATGATTATGATGACGATGATGTTGCTGCTGTTGATGATGACTATTCTTATTATTGTGATGGTGATGGTGATGGTGATGGTGATGGTGATGTTGGTGATTATATTGATGAGTACGATGGTAAGTATGATGATGCTTATCCTGGTAATGGCCATGGTGAAGAGCATGATGATGGTGATGATGACGACGATGATCAGGATTGTGATGCTGGTGATGGTGATTGTGGCGATGGCAGCTGATAATGCTGACGGCGGTGTTGATGTTGATGTTATGAATTGTTAGGGTACTGGGAATGGACGACCGTGTACGGCGTCGGAAATGGCGCCCCCCTCCTGTCCACGGCTCCCGAGCAGCCAACCTCCCCCCCCGGCTCCCGAGCACTGAACGGCGTCGGGAATGGCGTCCCCCCCCACCCCCCCCTGGCCACGGCTCCCGAGCAGAGCAGCGAGCCCCCCCCGGTCCCGAGCATTGAATGGCGTCGGGAAGGGCGTTCCCCCGCCCCCTGTCCACGGCTCCCGAGCAGCGAACCCCCCCGGGCCCCGAGCACGGAATGGCGTCGGAAATGGCGGTCCCCCCCGTCCCCCCCCCCCCGTCCACGGCTCCCGAGCAGCGACCCCCCCCCCCGGCTCCCGAGCATTGAATGGCGTCGGAAATGGCGTCCCCCCCCCCCTGTCCACGGCTCCCGAGCAGCGAACCCCCCCTGGCTCCCGAGCATTGAATGGCATCGGAAATGGCGTCCCCCTCCCCCCCCCGCGCTGTCCACGGCTCCCCAGCAGCGAACCCTTCTCGGCTCCCGAGCATTGAATGGCGTCGGAAATGGCATCCCCCCCTTGCAGAGCGAAGCTTGAGCAAAGCTGGAGCGAGCTCAAGTCCACGCCAGATCGGCGGATTTGACTCGAGCGTGCGGCCACAGTTGCCACCACCAGCAGCGGTAACGCTTCTTCTTGCCAGTCCAGTCGAAACAGACCCACGCAAGCCAGCAACAGTTCATGTTTTCTCCGAGTGTGTGTGTGTGTGTGTGTGTGTGCGTGTGCATACCAAACCTGCAGGAAGAAGGCACATACACCATTTCCAAAGCACGTTGTCCCTTATGTACCCCTCGGAAAACACAGACACCACGCCTTACGCGTCGGGGGAACAACGTACGTACCCGCCCAGCCGGGGGCGAGCGCATGGAGGTGTCTTTGTAGAGTCGAGGTCGGCTCGGGGAGGGTACCCTAGTGTTCTTCGAGTTTCCTGGATGTTATTGTGCACCCTGGGGAGGGATACCCTCGAATGTTCTGCAGATTGAACAGCGGAAGGTCTCATGTCCTTGAAGGATGTTATTCAGTCCTAGGTGCGACTGTAAGCCACGGGTCGTTTCGGCAAGTTCCAGGTCGGACAGTTTGGATTGTATGTTTCTTTACACGTGGTTCGTATGGCCTTTGCACTAGGCTGAATTTCCATTCGGACCATACATTGGGGTCGGAAGGCGGGATGGGTGTCGATGTTTTGCTCCGCACATGCCCTTCTCCATACGACTTCCCCACTCATTCGCCTCCCCTCTCCTGTTACTCGTCCTTCTCGTCCTCCTCGACCTCCTTCTCCCACCTACTTCCCCTCCTCTTGTTCTAGAAGGCCTTCGGAGCACGCCTGGGAGCAGTTGTAGATTGTTTCGGCCAGCTTTGGTTCCGTCTGGTTGCCGCCTGAAGCGCTTTAGAGTTGAGACCAAACGCCAACCGAGGGGAACCATCTGACGCGCGCTGAACATCATTTGGCATGGCAGGGCCCGCTCGCGGCCAGAGTCCTGGATCCTTGTCGAACCGTTTCAAACAATAGATGGCCACACAAGACAATTCTGCGACAACTGGATGGGTTCGCCATTGCGCTGTCATCTGCCGCGTTGTGCCCATCTGTGGCCGGTCCAGTGCCCGTGTGGGAGCGTTTACCTTTCGTCTGGAGGACCTCTCGTTCAGTTTGGGGCCGTGCCGGGCATCGTCCGACCGATTTGAGAACTGCAGCCATCTGGTGCGATAGTTCTGGACAGCGCACAGGACATTGTGTAGGTCAGGGGCTAACCTGATGGGAAAATCGAGGCTACCCGAACGTAATTTAACATTGTTGCTTGTTGTCGGCTTGTTGTTTACTCTTGCTTGTTGACGGCTCCATGGGGGACTCGGGGGGATTTCTTCTGGGCCCTTCAATCAATTGAAGAGAATTGCAGTGTGCCAAATTCCATGTATTGCGCTTTCCTTTTCTGTGCAGTCTGATCAAACACGTCCGTTGTAGTCATGTTCGTTGTCATCTTGCATGCCTTTGCTTACAGCAGGAGATCATCGTCTTGCAGGATCAGATGAAGGCCTTCATAAAGAAATTCACTGACGAGATGGTGAGCAATGTACCCGTCCTGTCGCTGCCTGCCTTATCTATCGAAGGGCCTTCGCTTCTTCGGCGCTGGGCCCGCTCATCAGTCCTTCTTTCCTCTGCTCCTCATCTTCCTTTCTTTGACTCTGCTGCCCCTCGTCATCCCCCCCCCACCTCTTTGCAACCTCATCTCATATTCCTCTTCCCTCCCTCCGCCTCTGCTTCCTCCTCCTTTACCTCGCGCGTGTGCTACCAAGGGCAGATGACCAAGCTTGTGTGTGCTCCTCTTCCCAGCTCCTCCACCTCCTCTTTCTCCGCCTCCTCCTCCTCTTCCTCCTCCTCCTCCCATGCCTTTTCCCAACGTCTCACGTGTCCTCTATTTCGTCCCCCTCCTTCCTCCCACTCTCGCGCTTGCCCTCGTTCGCAGAGCCGTCGCTGTTTGTCCCGCGCCGTAAACTCCGAGGGTCGATAATCCAGGGTCGAGGGTCGATTGACGAGGAGGAGGGGGGGGAGGAGGAGGAGGAGGAGGAGGGGGAGGAGGAGGAGGAGGAGGAGGAGGAGGAGGAGGAGGAGGAGGAGAAGGAGGAGGAGGAGGGGGAGGAGGGAGAGAGGGATCTTGGGGGAAGGGGGCCGAGGAGAAGGTGGGGGAGGGAGTTAGTGCTTGACTTCCCCTCGGACCTTCAAGTCGTACTCCGCACCAGGCTTGTATGTCAAACTTGCTTGAACAGCGTACCTCGGGTTTCTGGTCCTGGGCGGAAGCTCGCCGACCGTCCCTGGGGGAGTTCCTGCCCAGACGGAGGCGGTAAACAAGGTATTTCCCGAGACCCATTGTTTTCTTTGTGGGACACTGAGGACACTGAGGTTCCGGGAGGATCGATGCGGCAAGCTTCAGGTGCAGGCGGATATTGGAGGAAAAAGAAGAAGTAGTTCAAATATGTTCGTAGTCGAACAGTCGTCCCTAGATGTTGTTCTTGACTGCTCAATTTCTCCCTGCAGAGGGACATGCCCGACGTAAGGCGAGCTCGTCCGCCTGTCCCCAGAGCCTGTTTTTCTTTAGATCCGGGCAAGTTTACCTGCATGGCGTTCTCCCCCACCCCCCCTCGGCCCTCGTCAATCGAATACGAGCGTGCAAGTGCCTCTCGGCTTGCGTGATTTCCGCACGTCAAGCTGTTGTCGGCTTGCTTCAGGCTCAGGCCCCCCACCGTCCATGCAAGTACACGCCGGTCGTTGAAAGTAGATATTTTTGGATTCCCAGATCCGAATCTATTTCAAGCGCCTTCCTACTTCAAGGATCGACATGCCTTTGCTGTGTTTTGTTGTTCTCTGGGAGGACCTGGACCCAATCCACTATATCCGCCTTCCTACTTCATGTTTCTACCTACTTCCCACCGACGAGTAACCTTGCCCGAATCCCAAACGAAAAACACGCCCCCGTGGCCATCTCCCAGCCGGCCGGCGAGCCCGCGGCGTGCCTCGGCGCCCCGGGCCCGCGGCGTGCCGAAGACGCCAGTGCAAACGGTGGCGTAGGGCCGTTCGGGGGCCCCCAGTCGGAAGCCGGGCAAGGGCTGCTAAATCTGTGGCTGCTAAAATCGACCTCCGGGAAGTTGTCTTCGTCCTTCCGGGAAGAAGCCCATTGACTGTTTCGCGTGCCGCGCGCCTCCTTCCGGGAAGTTGGTTTTTCCTTCCGGGAGGGCCGTTTTAGCAGCCACGATTTTAGCAGCCCTCGCCCAGCTTTCGACCCAGACGGGGTGGTGAGCGCACCGTGCGGTGAGTCGCTGGGGATTCGGGGTCGCCGCACGGTTTTGGGCCTCGGGTCGTTCTCCGAGGGTGCCTCGGGCGACTGGGGCAGCCGAGGTCCCAAAGCCGTGCGCTGACGGACCGTGCGGTGAGGTTTTGGGGGACTTCGAGGTCACCGCACGGTCCGTCGCCGCACCGTTTCGGGCCGCGCGGGCGGGGGGCGGCCGAGAGTGCTCCTCGCGGCGCGGCCGTCGGCCTCTCGCTCCCTTTTCTTTGTGTTTTGTTATTTTTGCTTGCTTTGGCTCTGAGGAGTAGCGCTGCCACAAGAAGGGGTCAGGGAAGGTCAGGTGGAGCAAAACGGGGTGCGGCTATCCGAAGGGAACGCGCCGTGTTGTTATTGGAGAGGCCTGACGGCCGGTGCCGCCGACCCTGATCGAAAGGGCTAGGAGTGGGGGGAGGAAGCGGAGGATGAGGAGGAGGAGGAGGAGGAGGCGGAGGAGGAGGAGGAGGAGCAGGAGGAGGAGGAGGAGGAGGAAGAGCAGGAGGAGGAGGAGGAGGAGGAGGAGGAGGAGGAGGAGGAGGAAGTGCATCCTTTGTGTGCCCGCTCGAAGAAAGTGCGCCCCGGGAGTGTGATATTCTGACTTGGGACGTGCTCCCGGAAGAGGAAGTTCATCTCGGCGTGCCCGCTCGAGGAAAATGCGCCCTAGGGGGGTGGCATTTTGACTCGGGGCCCGCTCCCGGGACGCCTCTGCGGGAGGAGGAGGAGGAGGAGGAGGAGGAGGAGGAGGAGGAGGGGGAGGAGGAGGGGGAGGGGAAGGAGGAAGAGGAGGAGGAGGAGGAGGAGGAAAAGGAGGAGGAGGAGGGGAGCAGGAGGAGGAGGAGGAGGAGGAGGAAAAGGAGGAGGAGGAGGAGGAGGAGGAGGGATGAGGAGGAAGTGCATCCCGTGCGTGCCCGCTCGAGGAAAGTGCGCCCCGGCGGGCGTCGTATCTGCCCCGCCCCCCCCCCCCCCCTTGCAGGGAAGGGATCAAAGGGAAGGGGCTTCCCTTCGACTCCACTACGACGTCGTTTAATTTCGCTTTGGATAGCGCGCTTGGGGAAGAGAGCCCTGGGAGGGGGAGAGCGGAGACGACGGAGACGACGAGTCGAACGGAGAAGCCCCTTACACACGCCGACGGGGTCGGCGGATTTTTGTTTGTCTTGGTTTTGAGGAGTAGCGCTGCCACAAGAAGGGGTCAGGGCAGGGAAGGTCAGGTGCAGCAAAACTCAGGAGGGGAAAAAACACACAGACACAATTAATCGGCGATTCCCAGAAAATATTGGAAAATATGGGAAGTGGGGGGAAGACAAAAACCCAGAAAATATGGGAAAATATGGGGGATATTTTTATTTGTGTGTATTTATTTGTGTGTCCCAGTTCCCCTTCAAAAACGGAGTGCGGCTATCCGAAGGGAACGCGCCGTGAAGAGCAGCGGCGGGGAGGGCTTTGCGCCACCCTCGGCCTCCGGGCGCCCGTGGCGGGCCTCGGGGCCCCGCGCGGCGGAGGCAAAGCGGCGGGAGGTTTCCCGCGGTTTTCGGCCTCCGGGGGCCCTCGGCGGGCTTCGGGACCGGCAAACATCGACATCATCTTCCCTCCTCCTCCTCCTCCTCCTCCTCCTCCTCCTCCTCCTCCTCCTCCTCCTCCTCCCTCCTCCTCCCTCCTCCTCCCTCCTCCTCCCTCCTTCTCCTCCCCCTCCCTCCTCCCTCCTCCTCCTCCTCCTCTCCTCCTCCTCCTCCTCCTCCTCCTCCTCCTCCCTCGCCATCCTCCTCCCCTCCTCCTCCCTCTCCTCCTCATCTCCCTCCTCCTCCTCCTCCTCCTCCTCCGACGCAGGATGAACAACTGGTCCCGGGGAAGGGGTCCAGACTTCTGGGGTCGACGCTACGAAAAAAGACGACGTCGGGGTCTGGGTCCAACGTCTCCGTCTCGCCAGCCGTCCGCGCCGATCTTCGTCGCGGGGCCTCGCGGCCCAGGACGTCGCTCGAAGAAGAAGAAGAAGCAAGCGCGAGAAGCAAACGACTCCTTCTCCTCCTCCTCCTCCTCCTCCTCCTCCTCCTCCTCCTCCTCCTCCTCCTCCTCCTCCTCCTCCTCTTCCTCTCGGAGGAGGAATCAACTCCATAAACATAACCTTTTGGCGTTCCGCGCGGATTGCTTGAGTCCGCGCTGGGGCCCCCTGGCGGCGCCTCCGGCGCCGCCCACGGCGCGCTCCGCGCGCCAGGGAGGGGGGTCCAGCACAGATCCTGGGAGGGGGTCCGTGCGGACATCCAACAGTTTATGTGTATGCCGTTTTTCCTTCCTCTGTTCGCCGCCCCGTCCTATACGACGCGCAGACGGCCCCTCGAAGGTGCCGCCCGAGCGTTCTTGTGACCCGAGGCCCCAACCTCCTCCCCTTGAGCCGTCATCGTATACCGAATGATTGGCAGTATTGTTGGGAGGGGGCCTAGGGCAGGTTTCCAATGTCCCAGAGCGTTCTGGAACACTCGCAGAGCGTCCCGGAAAGCTCTGGGACGGCCGTGGCTCCCGATGCATCTTTTGGAACCGCTGGAGGAGAAGGGGGAGGAGGCGGAGGAGGAGGAGGAGGAGGAGGAGAAACATAATCCCGCTGTATCCTTGTCCGATTGGGTGCTTGCCGTGGCTTCGGCCCCTCCCTCTGCACGCCCCGCGCACCGATCGTCCGCCCGCAGATGCCTGCCTGCCGAGGTACTGACATTCGAGCAGACCTATCTCCGAGTGAAGCAGGCGCCGCGGGGGGGCACCAGCGGCGTGGAGGCGGGGGGGGTGATTCAGAGCCCCGAGTCATCAGGGCTGGGGGCGGTCAGTAACAGCTACGGAGTCGCGCCTCGGAGGCCCGAGCCAGAGTTACTCTGGACCGCAGTTGTCTCAGCGGGCGTCCAATCCTCCCGAATCATCAGGGCGGGGGGCAGTCAGGGGTAACTTCAGATTCGCGCCTCGGAGGCCCAAACCGGAGTTGCCCCGGACCGCCGCTATCCTGGATAACCCGGGAGTCCAAGCTATCTTTGGCATCGCGCGGACGTCTTTTTTCCCCGGCGAGGACCATCGAGGGGCATGGCCGAGCGAGCGCGCCAAGCGAGGGACGGCGGCCGGGAGGTGGGGGAAAGGTTCGCGAGAGGCATTTTCCCATCGACGATGGCGTGTTTTCCCAGAGTGGAGCTTGAGCCCCAGCTCCGCTGGATTGACGAGCGCCCCTCGGGGTATTTAACGGGGCTCATCTTCAGCGACGGCTCGGCGATGTGGCCAGGTCTTCCAGGAGTTAGTCGAGCTGGATGGCCACCTGGTGCAGGTAGATCGATTTGGAGCTGTCCTGCATGCGGCCTACGGGCCAGTCCCTTTCAAGTTCGGGCCTCGCCAGACCTCGAAAGACGGCGAGGATTTCGCAATTCGTATAATGACCTATCTGTGGATGGGGCCTTTTGAGCTCTACCTGGATTATCAGGCAACCCTGGCTGTCCCGAAAAAAGGGCCGGGGGCCGGGGGTCGAGTCGGGCGCTCCGACGGGCCACTTGTGGGGGGCCTTTCTGGGTGGCTTTCGAGGCCTCGGATATCCATGCGAATACAACACTAGCGCATGCCACCTCGTCAGACATAGATGCTGGCCGCTCGTCTTGGTGGGAGCGCAGCGCGAATCGCAGTGCAGATGCCTATGCAAAAGCTGGAGCCATGATTCACGGCATCGCGGAGGATGATGCCAATTTGTTCAGAGGCTTCAAAGCCCTAGCTGCAGAGTCGTGCAGATGGGCTGGGAGGTTGGAAGTCCCCTTGTCGGAAGTCTCCGCTGTGCGCAAGGACACGGTTGGTCTCTCCGCCCCAGGCGTGGGGCTGGCGCCCGCTGGCGATTGGCATGCTGGCCAGGGTAGGGAGCCAGAGCCAGGGCAGGGGCAGCAGGGCGTCGGCGAGCCCGCACCCCCGCCAGATACGGAGGAGGAGGAGGAGGAGGAGGAGGAGGAGGAGGAGGAGGAGGAGTCTGTTGCCGAGGGGGAGGAGGAGCCGATTCAAGAGTGTTGGGAAGGCCGGCTTCCGACAGCCTTTTATGTCTACGGCCATGGTCTCGTGAAGTGTAGAATCGAGAACCTTTCGCGCGAAGGCTCGTCGATTTTTTTCTGCATACGTTGCGGTGCGTGCGGCTCCGACATTACGCGAGAGCGCTGCAAAGGGAAGCCTGCGAGTCCAGGGGTAAAGAGCCCGATGACTAGAGTTCGTCGTGGTCAGCATCCCCACTATCGTGCCACAGCCAAGTCGCTCGTGCTCGGCTCCCCTGGCCAGTTGAGCGCGTGTGAAAGAGCTGAGGCCGAGCGAGAAATTGTACCAAGCCTCCATGTTGACCCAGATGCGAGGCCTGAGCAGGCCGTCTGGGTCCCAGGCTTCGCTTCTAAAGCGTTGGTGCTGGCCTGCTTCGGCATCGACGAGTCCGAGCTCCCGACGGGGTCGTGCCCTGGGGCAGCATACTCTTAGCGCGTCCGACGATTCGGCTGATGAGTCGGAATCGGACGGCGCTCTGTTGTAATTTGCTGCGCTGTCCGCATTTATGGCCGTCCACCACCACCACCTCCTCCTCCTCCTTCTCCATTATTCCAGCCGCTGTCCCGGCTCGAGGGGCACTGGGTGCAGTTAACTGGTAACTGCGAGCCCCTCACCTCCGGGACTGCTGCTAGACGCGCCGTCTCTGGCAGCCCGCCATAGTGCTGCCTCGCGGCCGTGCAGGCCCCGTGCGCCACGCGGGGCGGGCGTGTGAGCCCGCGTGGCACCGACGGGCCAGGGCGAGCCGCTCGGTCGCCCGCGTCATTCTCCGCCTTGCGGCGGCCAGGAAGTTGCTACAACGTCATCACAGTCGTCAGCCACGCGTGCCCGCTCGGCCAGAACCCATGGTAAAGTCATCAGTGTCATGGTCTCCACCAGGATTTCCATGGGCATGCTCAGTGTGTTTCTGCTCCAACTGGCACGAGCGGGTGGATTGCCGTCAGTGTGGCACGCAGAAGCCCGAGATGCCGCCGTGGCGCCGCCCTGCCCGTCGCTCAGACAGTGCTCCTCCCGCTCGAGATGCGGCCCGTGGCAAGGGCAAGGAGCGGGGCAAGGGCAAGGGAGGGAAGGACAAGGCTGTGCGTGCACTGCGCAATGCCTCGCCGTCTCGCGGTATCCTCATCAACGACAAGGACAAGGACAAAGAGAAGGACCAGAGTTTCTTGCAGCAGGAGTCTGGGACCTCGACGTCCGACGACTACAGGTCTGCCAAGGACCTATTGCACATTCGGCCCGCACTACCACAAGATGCGCGCCAACATCCACGGTGGAGGGCGCCGCCTGGGGCACAGGCGTCAGACGCCGAGGTGGAGGCTTACAAGGAGCAGGTCTCGGCGAGACCCGAGGCCTTGAACACGATTATCCTCGACAGGCTCGATGCTTCCGAGGACTACGACGATGCTGTGCTCGAGTTTGCCACGACGCTGACAATGCTATTCAGTGCGGGGGGGCTCAAGGCCTAGCTTGGCAAGCAGGAGGAGCGAGCCGAGAAGCGCTTGCAGAAGGCTCAGGATGTCCTGGACGACTTGCAGACGCAGGTGAAGCAGGCCAACATCGATGTCGAGACAGCCCGTCGCGATCTCGAGCGCATGAACAAGACGATCACGGAGCTCAAGAGCCTGATCACGGCCGAGGCGGAGGTTGCCAAGCGTGCGGCCGATGCCCAGCCGAGCCCTGGGCTTGGCGCTGCTGGGACGCATGCAGGACCTCCTACGGCCCCTGGTGCGCCTGCGGCTCAGGGCGGGCCTGCGCCGTCGCTCACAGCGCTTGGGGCGTTGGCGGCACACCAGGCCCAGATTGGCCATGACGGCGCAGCTGCAGGGCTTCCAGGGCGTCATCCACCAGCTGCAGCTACATGCGGGGGGAGGTCTGGACACCCCTGTGCCACAGCAGCGCGTGTCGCGGCGGAGGCGAATGGCGGTGCCGCGGCAGGAGCGGCGGCGGCTGGCGCAGCGGCGCCGGCAGCCCAGGCACCTCCCGCGACGGGCGCACCCGTCCCTGCGCCCGCGGGCGCGCCCCCGCCAGGGGCTCCTGCGGCAGCTGCGGAGGCGGAGGCTGCCACGGCGTCGGCGGCTGCGGCGGGCGGTGCAACGGCACGCGCAGGCAGCCGATCGCCCAGGCGCGAGACGAGCCTGCCACGCCAGGACGCCCGCCGCAGCGCCAGCCAGCAGAGGGAGCCCAGCCGTCAGCGTGGGCGGTCGGGAAACAAGTAACGGCCGCTGCTCAGCCTGGAGGCCCTGACGACCCTCGTGATCCTCATCTGACCTCCTCTGACCAGTGGCCGCGAATCCAGGCCCGAGATTTTGATTTTCTACTTGTCATAGCTGCCGTTGAGTCGATTCGACGGCCTTGGCCATTTCAAGTTCATCAGCTGTGTGAGAGTGCTTTGTCAGAGTACCTCCACCCAGCCACTGTGGAGGTGCTGCAGCAGCATGTACCATACCTCCCCCTCCCCCCCATCTCGTGTCCTGATCTATACTGATGGAACAGGTGGGGCGCAGCGGGCTGATATCTCGTTTGTTCCTGCATCGGCAGTGGTTGTTGTGTATGAGTGCTGTGATGGTTCTCGTGCGCTCAAGGGAGTGATCTCGGACCTGGTTCCCGAGGATGTGATGGGTTTCTTCCCCTCCAACTTCCACTCTGACACGGCTGAGACTCTTGCGGCGGCCTGGGCCCTAGCCTGGATTGCACAGGCTGACTTGGGCAACATACCTATAGTGCTGGGGCTGGACTCGATGCGGACTCCTTGGGTTGTGAAGGGCACGAACAACTTCGAGGTGGACAACTCTGGGCTTTTGTGCCCCAGGTCCCTGGCCCAGTTCTTGTCGGTCTCCTGTGCCTTGGATGGGGATCACGTTCATAGTCATACGGGTGAGGGATACAATGAACTCGCTGACACGCTTGCGCGGCTGACGGGCATGGGCCTGATGCCGGGCATGGAGTATATGCCGTTTGCTTCTCTTCTGTTTGACTCGTCTGCTCTTGCGTGGGCGTGGCTATATGAGGAGAACGCCATAGGTTTGCCGTCCATCACAGAGTCTAACGCCTTCAGGGTCACAGATGTGGCGTCGGAGGGGTGCCAGGTCCAGGATGTGATCGGGGTCCACTGCATCGCAGATGTTGCCCCCTCCCAGGACCTGAGTGCATGTAAGTTTGGCGTGGCCAACGTTCTGACCCTCCATGGGCTCCCAGAGGTGCACGAGTGCTCGCAAGGTCAGCAGGTCCCCAAGGCTCCTGGAGGCCATCGGCTTGAATGCCCCTGGGCGCATCACGCCTCTGGCCAAGCAGTTTGCGACAGCTCAATATCACATACTTGGGGTTCTGGAAACGAGGCTCCAGGCAGCCCTTCCCAGGAGGGTCGGGGGCTACATGATGTATTATTTCAGGTGTGCTGACAATGATCCTGATGGCGTGGCTATCTGGATCAACGCCGAGCTGCCCGTGAAAGGCACCAAACCAGGGCGCCAACACATCGTGCAGCACTATGTCGATGCGAGTCGGCTTGTGCTACGCTTTCACGTGCCTGGGCTGCGTCTGCTGCTTGTGGCTGCTCATGCCCCTCACTGCGCGCGTGAGGATGTCGCCATGGTCGAACGATGGTGGCTAGATGCGCATAGTATTGTATGAGGATTGTTCATGCCTGGTGTGCACCCAGTGTTTCTTCTGGGTGCCAATGCAGGGGTGGGGCCCCAGTGTTCACCCTGGAGATGTCGAGGCGGTCGAGGAGAATTTCTCGGGGACGTGCATGCGGGCATTTTGCCATCGCTTCCAGGTCGCTGCCCCGTCCACCTTCATCCCTGCTCCTCCTGGGGGCTCCCATCACACGCATGTGCACGCGAATGGGAAGACCAAGAAGCGGCTCGACTACGTTCTTATCCCCCAGGACTGGCTTGGTGCAGTGAAGCAGGCTCAGGTAGACCACGCAGTGGATCTTACGAATGCAGTTGAGGATCACAGCCCTACCTGTGTCTCTGTGGGTGTGCCGTCAGGGCCTCTTGATGTTTGTCCATGTAGGTGGCCGCAGCTGCGAGTGCAAGCTGAACGGCTCCGAGATCCAGATGCGCGCGCGGCCTCTGATAAGCATGTGGCTGCTTTCCAAGAGCCAGCTTGGTCGGAGTCGGCCACGGCGCACTGCGCACGAGTGGACGCGCATCTAGCAGCCTTTGCTCGAGAGCATCTCATGCCAGAAGACCCTCGTCGTCAGGACTGGGTAAGTGAAAGATCTCTAGTGCTCCTCTGATTACGGAAACATCTTAGAGCTATGTATCGAAGTTGTACCCGAAAGGCCCCTCGTGTGCTCCCCCAAGTGGTCTTTCATGCTTGGGCGTCTGAGGGCTACCAGGAGCACGAGGGCTCCTGGGGGAGGCCACGGACCCGATGCGGGTCCAATGGTGTCCAAGGAGTGAGGTGCAGGCAGCAGCTCTGGAGGCTCACGGAGGATTTTCGGTCCCAGGTTGACGTCCTTCAGGTGATGGCCCGACGTCACCTTCCAGATTGTCGGCGGCTTGCTTGGACCCCTGACTGGGACAATCTGTGTACCCTGCGTCAGGAACTGGCTCGTGTCCCTGATATTCCTGGGGGCATGGCCTTATGAAGGCTATGGGCAGCAACATGACCTACCTCACCTCTTGTCTGATTGGCTGGTCGTGCGATCTGGATAAGGCTGCCAAGATGGAGCAGATTTCGAATGATATTGCCAGCTCGTTCCTCCTGAAAGAATTTCGACAAGCCTTTAGCCAGCTGCGGACGCTGGGAGTCGGATCAGCTAAGAAACGACCTGCCAGCCAGTCTGCCCAGATTATCTTGAAGAACGGTGCGCCGGCTTTAACGCCATCTGCTGGGCGTGATCGTTGGCTGGGACACTTTGCGGAGCAGGAGCTTGGTTTTCGTGTGCCCGCCACCAGCCTGCTGCAGTTTGTAGGAGAAGCTAGCTATCCGTTGGCTGTGATTGAGGACTCAGCGGCGAAGATGCTACCGACGCTTGCTATGTTTGAACAGCAACTTCTGAAGACCTCGAGCTCTTGTGCGAACGGTGTGGACTGTGTGCCTGGTGTTATCCTTCGTATGTGCTCTACCCAATGTGCCCGTCTCTATTTCCCCTTAGTGTTGAAGTACATGATGTGTATTCATGAACCTATACAGTGGAATAGCTCGAGACTGGCGGATCTGCACAAGGGCCGAGGTCAGCCCAATGCTTGTGCCTCTAGCAGTTCAGTGGCCATAGGGCCCCAGGTGGGCAAGCGCGCACGTGCTCTGGTCGCAGGGTGCCTGCAGCCTTCTCTAGATACGTATGCACTTGAATCACAGTGTGGAGGCATCAAGGGACGTGGGACTGACTTCGCGGTTCACACGGTTCGGTTCATGCTGGAGTTTTCTCGCATTCGATCGGAGTCGACGTCGACCCTCTTCGTGGACCTGGAGGCCGCATTTCATCATGCCGTTCGGGAGGTTCTTATTCGAATCGAAGGAGATGAGGAGATCTCCGACGATCGGGTTGCTCAACTACTATATGCATCAGGTCTGCCGCCCTCATTGCATGGACCTACTTGCAGCGGAGCTCGCCCAGCCACCGCTGGTTGAGGAAGTGGAGGTTCCTGTGCATCTGCGGCGCATCTTGACGGAGACCTTGTCGGGGACATGGGCCGCGACTCAGAGCTCTGGAGAAGTAGCTATCATGACTACCGGGACCAGGCCAGGCAACACGTTGGCGGCCCAGCTCTTCCTGTTCATAGTGTCCAGGTGCATTCGGAAGACGTGGGACCTCTTGGTGGCTGCTGGGCTCCATCAGGAGCTCGATGTTCCTTCGGTTAGAACCCTGGACCCCCTGGCCAAATGTGATACTAAGATCTCCGCCAATGACGTTGGGTACAGTGATGACAGTCTCTTCAATGCTTGGGGCCCAGCCGGCCCCATTATTCAACGTACTCGCACGCTCGTGTCGATTGTGGCGGACTCCTTCACCCCCGTGGGCCTCAATATCAATGTGGGCCCCACCAAGACGGCCCTGCTGGTCACCTTTCGAGGGCCTGGCTCGGTTTCGGCCCGCAAGCAGTTCTGGATCGAGGAGGAGGGCAAGGTGTGTATTCCTGGTACCCGTACGTTTCCTCAGGGCCTGTCTTTGGATGCTGTGCGCTCGTATAAGCATCTTGGGGGTATGGTCTCGGACAAGCAGGACATGGCCCCTGAGCTGGCCTATCGGGCGTCCTCGACGTCGTCGTCGCTGCAGGCCCTACGACAGGCGGTATCTCCGAACCCTCAGCTTCCAGCGCAGCATAAGCTGCAGCTGTCCGAGGTGCTGATCCTCTCAGGCAGGCTCTACAATGCGGCTACGTGGCCGAACCCTACCGCTGCTCAGTTTAAGAAGTACCGTGCTGGAATCATTCGCATCTATCGGTCTGCGCTGGGACGGCCGGCCTATGATGATGATGCTGAGACAGACCAGGCCATTTTGGCGTTGGCTAACAAGTGCGACGTGGATATCATGATGCGCTGGCACCGTCTCCGCTATCTTACCCGTCTTTATAGGCGCGCTCTTGGGGATCTCTTTGGGTTGATTCGGGCTACGTCCGAGCCGAAGCACTCGCGGTTCAACATGGTTTTGAATGATCTGAGATGGCTCCGTACTCGGGTTTCTCGACTTTGTGAGTTCCCAAGTCCGTTCTCGGAGTTTGGGCCATGGGAGAAGGAGATCATGGGAAGGGGGCAGCACTGGGCGAACCTGGTTAGGTCTGGGATTGAAGCACATATCCGTTGGGCCAGCCGTATCGAGGATGCCAAGCGACGCGCGCATGAGTTGTTTCAGCATGCTGCGAGTATTGGAGTGCCGCCAGATCTGTCTCTGCGACCGGCTCCTGCGCCTGTTGTGCATCGCTGCCCGTGTTGCCCGTTCCTGCCCCCGAAGTGTGCTGCAGTCAAGTCTCATATTGCTCGACTTCATCATAGGCAGCGTGATGTTACCGCCCGATATATACATAGTAGTACATGCCCTATCTTTCTGATACGGTTTAGCTCTGTGGAACAAAGTATTGATCACCTGGCGCACGGCAACCAAATTGCTTCATCTCGGCCCTCCTGTTCCTGAGCCCTGAGGCTTCGGAGGTCTTGGAGGAGGTACGTGTTTTGGAGGCTTCTGAGAGGAAACAGGCCCGACAAAAAGGAGCCATGCGACGGGGGGGCCTGGCTCCTTGCCTATCGAGTTCCTGGACCTCGGAATGCCCCCCAAGCCACCCAGTTGCCCTATGTGGACGCTTGGCAGGTCATGCGTATTCTGGAATACCAGTACGAGGACGTCCCAGAGCCCATCTTTGAGGTCCAGAGTGAGGTGCCCCACTATGAGCCCCCACTGGAGGACGAGCATGAATTTGAACCTCTAGCCTATGACGGACCAGCGGCTGAGCGCTGCTCACGACCGCTACAGCATGCTGTGCTTGCTTTTTACATCTGTTCTCAGGAGCCCGGAGGACAGGAGATGTGCAGGAGGAGCTCGAGCGTATGCTGGTCTATGGGCCCGTGACCGTCATTATCATTTCCTGCGATGTGGCTTGTGATGCGGTGAATGGTGACCTGACTCGTGCAGATTTTGTGCAGAAGTGGGATGTGCTCCTGAGATCTGGCCGTGCTATAGGACTCATAGGAGGCCCGCCGTGCGAGACCTGGTCAGCTGCGAGATGGCAGGAGCTTCGGGTTGCTGATCGACTTCGCCCCCCAGCCCCTCTTCGTACTCTTGAACACAGATGGGGCCGCCCTGATGTTTCGAGCCGTCAACATTTGCAGCTCTCAATTGGAAAGCAGCTCCTGCTCAGCCAGCACCAGCTGATGCTGATCTGCCTGGGGGGGTAGGCGCGCGTGCGCTGAAAGAGCATCCAGAAGAGGCCCACTGGGAACCTCGTGCTCCCAGCTCGTGGCAGTCTGCCACGGCACGCGCCTTGTGCGCTGCCCCTCCCTCCAGAACTTTCAGTTCCGACCGATGTGTTTTCGGGCAGGTCAGCACGGCCCCGACGACGTTCCTGTGCGCAAGGCTCGACTCCATCGGGGACGAAATTCGGGGTCTGGGAAGAAGGGGGCGACGTGATCATCCAGAGAACACCCGCGCCACGTTGCTTGGTATCGACCCCGACACAGGCAAGTGGAGGACTGCGCCCAAAAAAGGTACCCTCAGGCGCTGTGTGCAGCAATGGGACGTGCAGTATCGGAGTTTGTTGCAGAGGCTTATCGGCCAAGTGACCGCGAAGCCCTGGACCCCGCGGATCTTTCTGATGGGCTGGGCCAGTTTTTATTTGTCAGGCCCTCGACTTCTATGCTGCTGCAGCCCCCAATGAAGGTATTGCTCTTGACTTTGCTGGTTTCAGTGATCGGGGGCCCAGGCGCCTCAGATTTGACCGCCCTGTTGTCCCTCAGGCCCCCCAGGACCATGGTGATGTGCCATGTCCCGAGCCCCCCCCGGAGCCCCAGGAGGAGGACGGCTCGGATCTTTGGCCTGATGAACCCGACCCTTGGGCCGAAGAGGGGATGCTGAGGACTTTGGAGGCGACTGGGGGCCCCTGGGTTCCCCGCCGCGCCCCCCCCCCCCCCCCCCCCCCCCCCCCCCTCCCCCCCCCCCCCCCCCCGCCCTCACCCGAGTGGGGCTCGCCACCGAGCTGCGGCAGGCCATCGCCCGCCGCCGCGAGCAGGCGAGGTTTCGCCGTGCTGTTCGTCGTGCCGTGCCAGCTGGAGGCCTCTTCTCTTCTGCTGCTGCTGCTGCGGTTGAGGCTCCTTTTCCCCCTCCCCCTCTCACGAATGAGGAGTGGGTCCGAGCCTGCCGAGCTCATGCCCTTCTCTGCTGCGCGGCAGGGCGAGGCTCAGACGGCGTGACGAGGTGATTGGGGCCCCTCGTCTTTCTTTTTTCTGTCACCAGTGTGCTTGCATAGTGCTTGGACATGTCGTGTGATATCACTCTTGTGGCTGCCCGTGAGCCCTCATGGTCCAGAATGTCCAGAATGCCCATTATTCCTCTTCCTCCTCATGCCCCCCCCTTTCCTCAGCCTTCTGCTCCTAGTGATTCCCCCTCTCCTGCTCCTCCGCCGCCCCTCCGTCCCCCCGCGCCCTCCCCCCCTCCAAGCCTCCTCCGTCTCGCCTCGCCTCGCTTCTCCCCCCCTCCTGCCATCCCCCGCAGCGGCCTGGCGCGTGCTCGTTTTCTCGGAGGAGGTCGCGCAGAGGAGCTGGGGTTACCCCAGCAGCGCACCGTGCTGATAGCTGCGGGGGTGAAGAGAGGCGGGGTCGAACAGCAGACGGTCTACTCCCAAGGGGCAGGGGTGAGAGCCCTCGTTCCGTTCTGCGGCGGCTCGGCGCGTGCCCGTTCACGAAAGAAAGTCGTGCCGCGGTGAGTCGGGCTTGCCCCCAGCAGCGCGCCTTGCTGATGGCAGCAGGGGTGGGAAGAGGCGGGCGTCGAGGCGAGGGCGATGGCGCGCCGGCGACGCCGGCGAAGGCGTTCAAGGCTGAGTTCTGCGACGCGGAAGCACCGAGGGACACGCTAATGTCATTGGACCCGACGGTGAAATCTTGAGGACGAGGTTGATCGATTTGCGCAGAGGAGTTGGGAGCGCCCCAGCAGCGCACCCCGACGGCAGCCGGGGGTGAAGAGGCGGGTCGAGGAGCAGGAGGTCTTTTCCCAGGAATGGAAACAAAAACACACACAGACACAATCAATCGCCGATCCCCAGGAAACTTGAGGAAATTATGGGGGGGTGGGGGGAAGACGAAAACCCACAATGTATGGGAAGCTATGGGGAGTCCTGACATTTGTGTGTGCTCATGTGTGTGTGTGTGTGTGTCCTGGACTCCGTTTATACTCCCAGGGAGCAGGGGTGAGACTACGGCCACGCGCGGCCTGTTTTCTTTCCTGTTTTCCCAGATCCCAGTCCACTTTAGCCGCCTTCCTCTTTCAAGACTCATCCCTCATGTTCCGGGGGCGGCGATCGAGCGAAAGCGGCGGGGGAAGCGAGAAGGGGCGGGCCCTTTTCAGAGGGCTCGGACATTCCCCCTGCGTTCTGAGAAGTTTTCTAAGTTGGGCGTCGCGTAATGGGAGCGATTAAAAGGAGCGGGGGGCACCGAGGGCTGAACAAAACGGGGCCGATTATGGCCCCCAACTGCGCCCTTATTTTCCCCCAAGGGCGCCCTTCATGGCCCCAACGGGGGCCTGTAGGGCCCGACGAGGGCACCTTCCTTCCCCTCCGTGTATCGCTCCCCCGCGAAACGACACCACCAAGGCTTCCCCGAGTGCAGGAGAGATCCCAGAAGGCCAGAGGCCTCTGAGACGCCCCGCCGCCTTCCGAGGAGGCCCTCTCCTTCTCGCCTCCCCCCCTCGCTCGCCGCCGACGTGGGTGTCCGCTGCAGCTGCCGGCCCGCGCGATCTCGGGGGGAGCCTCGGACTCCCCGCCCCCCCCTCGTTGCTGGAATTTCTTCTGCGGCCCTCAGTTCTTCGAGCCCCTTGCAGTGAGGCGGTGTCAGGGAGACAGGTCTGCTCCCTCCCTTCTCCCCCTCCCTCCCCCTCCCTCCTCCCTCCCTCCGCCCTCCCTCTCTCCTTCCCCCCTCTGCCATCCCTCCTCCCTGCTCCCTCCCTCCTCCCTCCTCCCTTCCTCCCTCCCTCCCTCCCCTCCTCCCTCCTTCCTTCCTCCTCCCCCCTTCTCCTTCCCTTCTCCCTCCCTCCCCCCTCCTTCTATCCTTCCGGGCTCCCAGGAACCCGAGTGGTGACGGACCGCGCGATGGCCGCGACCTCCCAAGATGCCTCACCGCGCGGTCAACCACCACACGGTCGCGGGGCCCTCGGAGGCCCCAGTCGCGTGAGACGCCTTTGGAGAGCGACTCGAGTCACAGACCCGTGCGGCGATCCCGCATCCCCACTGACTCACCACACGGTGTGGTCACCACACTGCTTGGGGGGCCCCCGAGCCCTCCGTCCGTGTTCCCTCCACCATCCGCCCTCCAACCTTCATCCCTCCCCCCCCTCTCCCCTGCGAGGTGCACCCCCCGGACCCGCTCGTGAAGTACGGTCCGAGCCCTCCGCGACGTGGGATGCAGCTCACGGGAGGTTTAATTCAGCATCGGTGTTGGCATATGCTTGGTCGAAAACCAGCCTAAGTTGGTGCACGATCCCGTTTTGGCGTTTTATGCAGTCTGGTCCGTCTCGATCCCGCTTGCCCCGGTTGAATCTTGGGCTTTGCTTGGGCAGATCCCGGTCAATGGCCCCTGTATCGGGTCGAGTGGCCTCCATCCGTTCTCGCGGGGACCTCTCGGAGCGTTCCGGAACGCTCTGAGAAGGCCGCGTCGCTGGAGACATCCTCCAGAGCCGCGGGCTCTCAGAGATGCTTGATTTCTCCTCGCCCGATGTTATCCTCGTCCTGGCTTCGTCTGAAGGGGGGGGCGCAGGAAGGATGGGCGGAGGGGGGGGGGGGGGCAGGGCCCGCAGGAGGCAAGCTGGCACGGGCGCAGACGTTCGTCCTCCCTCCTCCTCCTTCCTCCTCACTTCTCCCTCCTCATCCCTCTCCTCCTCCTTCTTCTCCTCCCGCTCCTCCTCCTTCTCCTCCTTCTCCTCCTCCTCCTCCTCCTCCTCCTCCTCCTCCTCCCTCCTCCCTCCCTCCTCCCTCCTCCCAGGAAGCCATTTCTTTATTGCTTGGGGCATGACGGGCGTCATGGCCCCCGCCCCCCCCCCCCTATCACGTAACGCTCCCCCCCCAGTGCGCTCCGGGCACTGCCGCCATGCGCATTGGGATCCGCGTAGGAATCCGCATAGGTGTCTGGTCCGCATGCGTCGTCGTCGTCGTCGTCGTCGTTGTCGTCGTCGTTCGTCGTCGTCGTTCGTCGTCGTCGCTCGTGGTTCGTCGCTCGTCGCTCATCGTCGTCGTGCGCGCGGACGCGGCTGGAGCCTATTTTTAAGTCCGCGCCGATGACTGCAATCATCTGGGGGGGGAGGAGGTCGATGACGTCACGTTTCGCGCCGGCGGCGTTTGGGAATGGTTAGGAATGACGGAGGACGGGTGGCACGAACATGTAGGTGGCGATATGCACCACAACGCCTGTGTACATCACAGTGCCCGCGTGCACCACAGCGCCTGTGTACACCACACCGCCGATGTACACCACAGCAGCCGCGTGCAACACAGCGTCAGTTTGCGCCACCGTGCCTGCGGGCACAGCAGCTCCTGAGTACACCACAGCGCCTCCGTACACCACATCAGCCGTGCGCAACACAGCACCAGTGTACACCACAATGCCTGCGTGCATTGCAGTGCCTGTGTACGCCACGGCGCCTGTGTGCACCACATCAGCCGTGTGCAACACAGCACCATTGTTGTGCATAGAATGTCAGAAGTAATCCTTGTGACAAAATTGAGCGCGTGTGGACTCCAGAAAAAAATCAGTGGAAAACAAATCCTCATGGACAAAGGAACGCCGCTGGAATCTACGAGTCCCCCCGAATCCGCCCGCATCACCCTAACTCCCATTTGCGTCCAGGAGGCTCCAGTTAAACTGGCCGTCCGGGAACCGAGTGGACCGATTCAATCGACCATTCTGCAGTGCACGCTGAGATGCGCACGTGCGTTGTAACGCCAAACCGAACGACAGGGGGTAAGAAGGAGGAAAAGGAGGATGAGGAGGAGGATGAGGTGGAGGAGGAGGGAAAAAGGGAAACACGTCGCATTCGATTATCAGAATTTTCCTGGCGTGGCGTTTAGTTGTCCTCATCAAATCCTGACGTACATGCTCATTCTACCTGTCCTATGCACGCAGGCGCTGTGGTGTACACCAGCGCTGCGTTGCACGCGGATGCGTTGGTGTAGACAGGCGCTGTGGCGTGCACGGGCGCTGCGGTGCACGCAGCCACTGTGGTGTACACGCGCGTTGTGTTGCACATGGTTGCTGCGGTGTGTGTACACCGGCGATGTAGTGTTCCCAAGTATTGTGGTATACGCGGGCGGTGCGTTGCACACGGCTGTTGCGGTGTACGCAGGCGCTGAGGTGCACACGCGCGGCGTGGTGCACGCGAGCGTTGTGGTGTACACAGGCGCAGTGGGCAGATCGCCACTTACATGCTGCTCGCGTCGTCGTCGTCGCTCGTCGTTCGTCGCTCGTCGCGTCGTGCGCGTGGGCGCGGCTGTGGTGCTGGAGCCACACGGCGGGGGGGGGGGAGTCACGTCATATCCCCCCCCGCCCTCCCCCCCCCCCATGACGCCCGTCATCGCCGAACGTAAAGAAACGCTTTCCAGGTCCGAACCGATTTCTTGTGTCGGCGGTTGGCCTCTTCGCAGCGCCTGTGGCGCCGTCCCTGGCGCGTTCCGCGCGCCTGGGAGGGGGGGGGGTCCGCGCGCAGCGTTCGCTGCGCCGTGCGCTACGAGCGCCTGGGAGAAAAGGGGGGGGGGGTCCGCGCGGATTGTTCTTGCGTCGGCGCTTAGCCTCCCTGGCAGCGCCCGCGGCGCCGTCCCTGGCGCGCTCCACGCGTCTGGGAGGGGCGTGTGGGAGCGGGGGCAGCGCCGATACAGTCGGGGCCCTGAAGAAGGAACCCTTTTCGTTGGGGAGGGGCCCCGCGTTCCTTAAGTGTTTCGCAGCTTGCCTCAGGTTTTCCTTATATTTTCGATAGGAAATCTAAGTTTATGGAAACAAAGGGGCCTCGTTCCTTGTTTTGGGCTCCTTAGGCCGAGGCCCCGACTGTACAAGAGATTCGCGCGAGCCTCTGGAAGTTTTGGCGGCTTGTGCAAGTTGCTGCCCTCTCCTGCAGGACGGGCAGACCGCGCCTCCTCTTGGCATCGCTCGGACGTGTGCCTCTTTCCCAACCGTGCTGTGGTGTTGGGTCCTCGTTTTGAAGAGACAGCGCCCCGCGTCACCCCTCTCCTCTCCTCCTCCCCCTTTCCCTCCTCCCTCCTCCCTGCGCTTCTCCCACACAGTACAGCGCTTCGTAGCCCCATAAGGGAGCTCCACGGAAGGTCCCAGTGGCGAAGCCCACATGCGTCACGCACACACACACACACACACACACACACACACACACACACACACACACACACACACACACACACACACACACACACACACACACACACACACACACACACACACACACACACACACACACACACACACACACACACACACACACACACACACACACACACACACACACACACACATTTCGGCACACCCTTCACCCGCTTCGTGGCCTCACAGGGAGCTCCACCGAAGGTCCCAGTGGCGCAGCCCGTATGCGTCACGCACACCCATGTCGGCACACCCCTCACACGTTTCGCAGCCCCATAGGGAGCTCCACCGAAGGTCCCAGTGGCGCAGCCCGCATGCGTCACGCACACCCATCTCGGCACACCCCTCACACGTTTCGTAGCCCCCATAGGGAGCTCCACCGAAGTTCGCAGTGGCGCAGCCCGCATGCGTCGCGCACACCCATTTTAGGTACACTTTTCACATGTTTCGTGGCCCCAGAAGAGCTCCACCGAAGGTCCCAGTGGCGCAGCCCGCATGCGTCGCGCACACCCATTTTAGGCATACTTTTCACACGTTTCGTGGCCCCAGAAGAGCTCCACCGAAGGTCCCAGTGGCGCAGCCCGCATGCGTCACGCACACCCATCTCGGCACACACCTCACACGCTTCGTGGCCCCATGCGGAGACACCTCTCACAGGTTTCGTGGCGGACCTCCACCGAAGGTCCCAGTGGCGCAGCCCGCATGCGTCAAGCACACCCATGTCGGCACACCCTTCACACGTTTCGTTTCCCCATAGGGAGCTCCACCGGAGGCTCCACCGCCCGCACGCGCCCGCCACACCCATGTCGGCGCATGCCCCACACGTTTCGTGGCCCCATACGGAGCTCCACCGAAGGTCCCAGTGGCGCAGCCCGCATGTGTCCGCCACACCCATTTAGGCACACTTTTCACACGTTTCGTGGCCCCATAGGGAGCTCCACCGAATGCCCCAGCCACCGCCCGCATGCGTCCGCCTCACTCATTTCGGCACACCCCTCACACGTTTCGCGGCCCCACAGGGAGCCCCATTGAATACGGTATTTGCAATTACGGCTCGCACAGTTGCACATGGTTGGGTCTCTCGCTGAGCTAATTGTCTCTGCCAGGACCATCGAAGATCTTAGGAGGATTTGGGATCATCTTGCGGAAAACAATCAAACACACACACACACATAAGATCGAATCATGCGCGAGGAAGGACGTCCGAGCGATGGCAAGTCGTGGGGTCTCGGGTGGACGGATGGCCTGCAGGAGGTGAGGCGGGGGGGAGTGGACGGGAGGCGGGATGGAGGAGGGATGGGGGCGATGGTGGAGGGCAGGGGGCGGGACGCGGGAGGAAGGATATATTACAGGAGGAGCCAGCAGGCAGGAGGCAGTAAGCGGGCGGGAGGAAGGATATATTACAGGAGGAGCCAGCAGGCAGGAGGCAGTAAGCGGGAAGGAGAAGGAGGAGGAGGAGGAGAAGCTCGCAGTCATCGTGGCCTTGGGCCCTGTGCCAATTCCGACCTGTCTTGTGATGGTGCCATTTAGCGCAGGCTTCAGAAGGGGGAAACAAATACAGGCACAAATGATCGTCGTTCCCGATGAAAATGTGGGAACATCTGGGAAGTGGGGGGCGAATCCGAATCTCCAGAACATAAGTATGGAAGCATATGGGGAAATCCTGGGCGTTGTGCCTATTTATTTGTGTGTCCCTGGGCCCCTCCAAGGCTGTGCTTCGCACAGCCTTGCCCTTTGCAGTCCAGGAGTCCTCGGGGAGGAGGTGCACCCCCTGGTCCCGCTTGTGAATGATTGTCCTCCTCCTACCCTCGTCTTTCTCCTTTCGCCAGCCACTTATCACTCAGTCATCCCCCTACCCCCTCTCGATCCTGCCTCCTCCCTCCTACCCAGTTCTCCTCCTTGTCCTCGAAAGTTGTTCTCAGCGGTGCGTCCGAGAGACTTACGCCTACCTCCTCCCCCTCCTGCCCCTCCTCCTCGTCCTCCTCTTCCTCGTCCTCCTCCCTCCTCCTCATGTCTCCCTCCACCCCCGCCTTCCCCACCTTCTCTCCAATGTTCCTCCTCCCTGGTTCCCTTCCCGTCCTCCCCCCCGAGTCACTCTTGCTGCTGCCCCCAGCTGCTGCCCATGCCAGCGGGGCCTTTGTGGCCGTCCCTTGCTGCCCAGGTCTGTCGACGATGGACTTCGACCAGCTGCTGGAGAAGCACCAGAACGACCCCAAGGTGAGGGAGGCCTCCTTGTCGTGATCGCTTGTCATCGTCGTCGTCCTCGTCGTTCGTCTTGCGAGGTCGTCCTCACCGTTGGTCGTCGGTCGTCGTGCGTCATCCTCCCCGTCTTCGTCGGTCGTGGTGGTGGTGGTCGTCGTCGTCAACGTCGTCTTCGTCGTTGTCATCGTCGTCGTGTTCAGTTTCTCGTCGTCGTGGTCGTCGTCGTCGTGGTCGTCGTCGTCATGCGTTTCAGTGAAACCGGGGGGCAAGCCACCACCGCCGAGGCTTCGCAGGCTGCTAGCGCCGTGCAGGAGCCGTCGGCGAGCCCACCGCCCACCGCGTGGCCGTGACGTCGAGCGAGCCGCGCGCACAGAGTTGCCGTGGAGAACACGTGCAGCACCGCAACCCCACAGGTGAGACGGGCGCGGCCCAGTGCAAGGATAATGCTGTGAGTCAAAGGCATGCTTTGTTTGAAGAAGAATAGACGCCATAAACATAATGTTTGGCCCTCCGCGCGGATTCCTTGGATCCGCCCTGGGCCCCCCACCCCTAATGTGTTCGGCCCTCCTTAGGCCCCCTCCCAGCGGGTCAGGGGCATTTAGAGTGTTCATCAAGAGGGGCTCAGGGCAGAGGGAAGGAGGAAGGAAGAGGGTGGAAGACATGGGTCTTCTGCGCAATGAAGGGGGAAGGGGAACACAAAGAAGACGAAGCTTGTGAAGTGCAGGTGTGTGTCGCTCGGTGCG
The DNA here is from genome assembly GCA_963575745.1 of Prorocentrum cordatum. NCBI lineage: Eukaryota > Dinophyceae > Prorocentrales > Prorocentraceae > Prorocentrum > Prorocentrum cordatum. Next base: position 79,411 of record CAUYUJ010021570.1, on the reverse strand, counting down.
GCCACGACCGAGAAGAAGCAATCTGAGATTTGCAGGTGGGCCTGCAGAGGCGGGGGAGGGAGCCCTTGCTCGGCGTCACCCCAACATACTTATATTCAATCGTTTCGCTCATTCCGCTTGCCCATATTGTAGCATCGCTGGCATTTGCTTGCGTGCTTGGGGGGGCATTTAGGGGGGCCTCCTGGTGCCGCTTGAGGGTCTTTTGGGGGCCTCCTGAGGGCCTCGTGGGGGCACCTTAGGGCCTCTCGGGGGCCTCTTGAGGCCTCTTGGGAGCCTTTCGGGGGCCTCTTGGGCGTTCCTGGGGGCTTCTCGGGGCCGAGGGCTCGAGGTATCCGTGCGGGTCTCCCGTCTGGACCCCCTCTTGGAGCCGTCTTGGTGGCCTCTTGGGCTGTCTTGGAGACCTCTTGAGTCGTCTTGGGGCCCTCTGGGGCAGTTTTTGGTCCCTCTTGGGGGCCTCTTGGGCCGTTTTGGGGCGATCTTGGGGGCCTCTTGGGCCGCTTTTGACGCTGTGAAAGCTCAAGTGGCGAATCTGCTAAAAACATAGCTTAAGGAATGGGACGATTTGTGCCTCTTGGGGCCCTCTTAGGACACCTCTTGGGGGCTCTGGGTGCTTGTTGGGGCGTCTGGGAGCCATCTTGGGCGTCTTGAAGCGAGCGTGTGGCATCTCAGAGCACTCTTGAACCATCTTGGGGGGCTCGTAGCGGCCTCGCGGCCCTTCTTGGGGCTCTCTGGAGGGCCTCGAGGGCGGCGCCCAGGAGTAAAACCATCTCTGAGTCGGACCGCCCGGGACTTTGGTACTTCTCGTCCGGAGACCCCCAGGGGCCGCCCCGCGCGCGCGAACTAGAAATCCTGCAGAGGCGGGGGAGGAAGCCCTTGCTCGGCGTCGCCCTAACATACTTACACTATATGTGCGCCGCCCCCCCCCCCAAGGGGCGTTGCGCGCAGCGAGAAATCTTGTAGTATATGCGTCGAGGCGGGCGCTTCCTGGCCACACAGCTCGGCAAACGACAAACTACAAGATGGGTATACTATATGTTCGGTTCGGACGCGCGCCTCCTAGGAGAACATCCAGTATTAGTTGTCTCTGTGCGTCCCACACTTCGGGGCTGCTCAAGGTGCCCCTTGGCCCGAGGTGCCTCCAGCGTCTCGCTCCCTTCTGGGGAGCCCGTGGGGCCCTCTTGTCGCCCACACGTAAGAGTGACCCTTCGCCGGAGTGACCTCTGGTGCGGGCTCATAGGGCTCTCCCCGATCGCCGAGCGCGATGCGAGGTCAGCGGCCCGCGCCCTTGGGTTTGGCTCCCTCGCGGCCCCAAAAAAGCTGCGCACCAGAGGTCACTCTTACCCAGGGCCACTCTTACGTCCAGCCGATCTTGGGCCTCGGGAGGGGTGCTCCGGAGGCCGCGGGGAGGGCCTCCTGGGCCTGCCATGGCGGCGCGCTTGCCCACCGGCGCCGGGCCCCCGCCGAGGCCATAGCCAAGATCATGGGCGCGCCGACGCAGGACTCCTGTGCCTCGAGCCACGTCCAGGTGCGGCCGCCCCCGCCCGCCCCCTGCTGCTGCCGGGGGGGAGGAGGGGGGGAAGGAGGGGG
>CAUYUJ010021570.1:48898-77724 GCA_963575745.1 Prorocentrum cordatum | reverse complement strand
CCTCCTCCTCCCCCTCGTCCCCCCAGCCTGGGGAGCCCTGCCCCCCCAGGCGCGCCACCGAGCAGAGCTCGTTGCCCCGCCGGTGCAGGTCCTCCGCGCTCGCCGCGCGCGGCGGCTCCGCGCCGGCCCCACGTCGACGTCGCAGAGATATCGCCGATGTGGCGCGATCCTCCAACCCCGTCTGCTCGGACCCCATCTCAGGAGGCCTCCTGTCCAGTACAGCTCCCCCTCCCCAACGCAGACTGCCCACCTGACGCAGCCCGGACCTCGGTGACACCGAGCAAGGCCCGCGCGGAATGGGCGCGACACCGACATCCTGGCGACGCGTCGCTCCGCGAGCCGCACAGCGAGCCGCGGAGCCACGAGCAACGACCAGCACGAGAGCACGGAAGGGCCCCCGCCTGCCCGTGCACTCGCCGCGCGCCAGGGGCGCACGCGCGGTGCCAGGAGACGCGGAAGGGCGGACGGTCCACCCGCAAGGTGAGGACGAGCAGAGCTGCCCTTGCGGCCCTCCCCTTCTCCGCGAGCGAAGAGCGGTAGGAAAATATACTTTTTCGCTGTCGGGGGCGCCTGTCCCCGGGCGGCTGGAAAGTTTATACCCCTGCGGTGCCACCGTAAGGGTATAAACTTTCCAGCCGCCCGGGGACAGGCGCCCCCGACAGCGAAAAAGTTTATTAATCGCTTCGCTCATGCCGCCGGCCCTGGAGCCCTCTTTAGGGCCTCTTGGGGGCCTCTTGGGGACCTCTTGGGAGTTTATTTGATACTGTTCTTCGCCCGTTAACCTTCGGGCCATCCTTGGCCGCTTCCGCTGGCCGCGCCCCGCGCGCAAAGCGTCGACATGGCCTTCCAAGGCCCCTGCACGCTTCATCGTGCGTCCTCGTTTTGCCCGCGGGAGAAAAAAACGTAGCCATAAACTTGAGGCGCTTCGCGCGGATTTCTTGGATCCGCGCTGGGCCCCCCGGCGGCGCCTCCCGCGCCGCCCCTGGCGCGCTCGGGTTCGGCGCAGATCCAAGGAATCCGCGCGGAGCGCCACCGCGAAGCGCCACTGTGCCTCGGAGCTCCCGCCGCACACCAACGTCGCGAGGAGCGCACCCGTGGTGACCTGCAGGGCCCTTGCAGGCCAGACGAGCCTCAGGCCTGGCAGCTCTCTCCTCGAGCCGGCGCCGCAGCGAGCCGAGGCAGGCGCGGCCGAAGGTTCAGTCGGGCAGGTCCCTCCACAGGAGGAATCTTCAAAATAGTTCAAGCCGTAATGTGGGGACGATGTTTCTAGCATTTTTCCGGTATTGGGGATTTTCTTGGGGACTGTTCTCTATGTTTCGTCCAAAACCCGCCTGTAGACATGCACGACCTAAGCCGAAGGCGAGGGTGACGCCAGGGCGCGGCGAAGGCGGCGCCAGGAGCTGGACTGCCACAGGGTCCAGTGCCGCCGCCGGCGCAGAGGCAGCGGGCGCCGCGTTCACTTGGGGCGATCGAAGTGGGTACCGAAGCAGCGGGCATACGAAGTCAAACAGCAGTTCGTGTCAGGGTATAGCCAGGACCCCAGGTAATGAAGGGGACCCGAGCAGTGGTAGGGCCCCGGAGCTTCTAAATTGGCCAGAATCACTAGACCAGGTCTGCCATAGCTGGTGTTTTTTCGGGTGGCGGCAGTTCGGGTGAGTGGAACGGGGCGGGGGGGGGCGTCCCCCAGTACACATCATTAAACCAGGTCCCACTAAACCCAGTTCTGCCAACACCCGACTTGTTCATTCTTGACCAGGTCCGCTGTCGGCGAGGCCGCGGCCGTTGTCCATTCGAGGCAGAAGGCCGCCTGCCTAACAGCGGCCGCTATCAGTCTTGGACAACATGTGCTGTTGGGCGTCGTACCCATTTCCTCCGTACCCGTGCCGAGCATCCAAACCATGGCCACGCTCGCTGCCGATATGAAACAAATTGTTCCGCGCTCGGGGGCGCCCCAGGGCGGCTGGGAAGTGTATAGATCCCTGCTGTGCCAGGGGTGGTCAACGTTTCCAGCCGCCCTGGCAGAGGTGCCCCTGAGATCCGACGACGCGGAAGAGTTGCAATATCGAGAAAGAAACACGACCGCGGTCGTCTAGGGGTCCGCTGCACTGGGCAGCGGCCGCCGCGGTGTGGCGCGGCGCATGGGCCGTGATAGCCTCACGCTCCACAGCCTGCACACGGGCAGGCGCGGCGGTAGGCCCCAGCGTTCTTTCAGGCGACGCCACCAAACGCCTGAGCCAAAATGGCTACGCACGGAGAGAGAGGGGTAAGGTAAGAGGGGAAAAAAGAGAAAGGATTGAGCACAAGCGAGGCGCGTTCGCGCAAAGTCTGGCATCGGTCCGCTCCCACGCATCCTTGCCCAGTGCGCAGAATGTTGTGCATCCTCCGACGGGGAGGTGTCCTCGAGCACCGTGTTCCCCCAAATGCTCCCATCGTATGAGATGCAAGCTTCGAATCTTGTGGGAAGAGGAGGAGGAGGAGGAGGAGGAGGAAGCGGACGAGCAGAGGGGAGAATGGTATCCCAAAAAAATGTCTTCACAGGGGCGAGAGCACCATTCTGAATGATGGGAGGGAAGTGCCGATCCTGACATGTGCCTTACGTTGCAGCGCGCGTTCATGGTTTGAAGGACCGAGGACATACCAATCGAAAGAACACACATTGCAGTTCAAGTCTTGAAATTGCGCGTGGGACGCAATTCGCGAGAGAGACGGTGGCAGATCCAGGTACCATCAGGGAGCAGAGGGAAGAAGTGCTCGCCTGGAGTGAAGGGGAGGAGGAACGGGGGGAGAATTGGTGTGAGCGGGGAGGAGAGGGCGAGGATGGGGATGAGGAGGGGGCAGGGGGAGGAAGGCAGGGACCCTAGCTCACCCAAGCCACACCCACAGTGTTGCAGCACACCCTCGCGCCCTGAGCTCCAATCTTCACCAGTCTCTGCACGTTGCTGCTCCTCTTCCCCCAAATGGGCAGCGCGCCGCCTTGGAGGACGAGCGCCCCTGTGGAGGTGTGCCGTGCAGACTTGGGCGCAGACGCATCCGCCTTGCACGACGGGTCCCGTTTCCGTTGGAACATCGCGGAACTCCGCCGCCGAACGAGGCGGCACCGGCCGCATGTTGCTAATCCATGGTTGCGCGCCCCCAAGGAGGGAGTGATGCGCGCGTGGAGCTGTAGGATACACTTTTCGACCCGACGTCTCGGCAGGGGCCGTCTGCGCTGGCGGAAGGAGCTAACTCAACGGAGGCACCCTTGTAGCGAATTGGCCAGCATGCAACAGCGGGAAAACGGGACAGAGCGGGCGGCCGAAGAGGGGGGAGGCAAGGGATGCAGGATACACACCAATCCCGTGCAGTTCATTCGAAAGAGCATGCCTATGCTTAGGTATCGGTGGACCTCCCAGGCTGTACAGCAGCCGCACCCCGTCCCTGTGACTGTTGGCCATGCTTCAATGTAGGTCCATCGCCTCTGGGGGATTCTCAAAGGACAGCACCCTATTCAAACAACAACCGCTCTGCACCCGTGCAACTTGTGTAAATAATTAAGGTGGTTGCGCACCGCGCGAAGGCGATACACGTGCTGAACATGGATCTGCCGTCCATCCGTGTGACCCTTGCAATGAAGCGAACATGTTGGGCGTCAAGGCGGGAGCCAGGTGTCGTGAAGTACGTGTTCTCTCTATATATTCGTGTTGTTGTAGTTCGATTGCAAGGGAAATTGCGGAATTTGGAAGGCGTGGGCAGCATATCGGATACGCAAGTCGGAGTTGGCCAGTAGATCTCGGCCAGTGAATGATCGATCTCAGTCGTTTGTTCAACAACACGGTTGCACCCATGCTGCTGCCTGGGAGCAACATATGGCCTGTGGCACGCCATGTAGAACATGTATTCCATTGTGTCTTACAGAGGATGTTCAGACAGATGTCAGGAGCAATGCGCAAAGGTGTTGCCCGAGAGGCGTGCGGTGTCGATGATGAGTGTACAGACGTGGTCGGCGATCTTCATTCTCAATCAGACTCCGCATCTTCGGAACATCTAGGATATACACATGCTGAGCCGACCCCATCCGGAAAGCAACGCGCATGTCTGGCGAGCACCTGCTGACGACACATGTTGGCTCGTGGGCACATCAACGACGGAGGCGGCTGCGGCGATTGGGTAACCGGGTGGCAAACATGGGTGCCGACCGTTGGGCTTTGCTAGCGATGTCTTGGGATCCGTCGTTGATTTCTCTAACGGCACGTCGCTCCACTGGCCGACCAAAGAGACGTTGGGACGACGGCGCCCAGGAGTACATCAGCAAGCAGGGTGCCGTTGTTTCAGGTGACGGTGCGCGGTGGAAAACGTTACTGAGGAGGACGAGGAGGAGGAGAAGGAGGACGAGGACGAGGACGAGGACGAGGAGGATGTGGGAAACATTGGAGGAGGGGTTTGTAACGGTAGCGTTTTTGACAAAGCAAGCCCTGCGCAGCGCACTTTTGCACGCCAGCGTCCTGCCACGCCTGGCCTTTTTTTGTTTTGTTTTTTTGTTTTTGGCATGTGCGCGTCGATGGCAACCGTCGTGCCTGTGTGGGGGGGGCTGCGTGTCCCAGGTGCCGGGCCGCGGAGAGGAACGGACCCCCCTCTGTGGCTGGCGTGCGGGCCTGCCTGTCTGTCTGTCTGTCTGCCTGTCTGTCCCGACGCCGCCGCTGCTGCCCAGCGTTGCCGCCCCGCTTGCGGGTTTTCGGCAGGCGCGACGTCCTCCGCCCTGTTCGTTTTTCCCTCCCCGTTCGCTCTTCCTCCCTCGCGCGCCGCCATGACGATGGCTGGTTGCCTGCCGCCGCCGAGCTGGGGCCCCAGGTTTGGTCTTGCCGCCCGCCGCCCCCGCTGGCCCAGCATTTTGTTGCACACGCCCCACCCGCGACCCCTTGTGTGGACGCGCTGACTGCCTGGTGTCCCAGGCCCTTGAGCGCATCGCACCGTTTTCCCGCTGGACTCGTTTTGGCACGTACCTGCAGTGCGACCCGCCGTCCTTGGAACCCCGACGCAGCAGCCGCCGGTGTCCTTGCTGGCGTGGCCAGCCGCGCCGCTCGCTCCGGGCGTGACCCGCCCCCCTCGGCCGAGCGGCCTTCGCATTGCTCCATCCCCCTCGGCCGCCCAGGCCGGTCGTCGAACGGAGGTACCTCTGGATTCCCATATCCCAATCCATGTTATAGTTTCCCATCTTAAAGCTACGGGCGGTTTTCCGAAACTTTTGTCCTTTTTTCCAAAGGGTGGGCGGAGACCCTATCTGATAAAAGCGCGCTCTTGCTACCTATTGTGCCCAGGTCTTCCGAGCGACGGGCGTTGGAGTGTCTTGGGGGCCTGCTTTGGCTGTTTTGGGCTGGGTTGGGCTCCTCTTGCCGGCGGCGAGCGAGGGGGGGGGGTGAAAGGGGGCGGGCCTTCTCAGAAGGCTCAGAAGTCCCCCAGCCTTGAGAAGTTTTCTAAGCCTTTGCCGAAGAAAACGCAGAACAGTTTTCAGAAGGCGCGAGGGCTTCTGAGACGCCACGCCGCCTTTGAGAAGGCCTTTTCCTTCTCACGTCCCCCCCACTGCTCGCCACCAATCTTTGCTCGAGCGCGTCATGCGCGAACGCCCGGAAGTGCTTGGGAGCGCCGACGAGCGCCGGGTATTCCGGGGCCGTAGGAGGAGGAGGAAGGGGAGGAGGAGGAGGAGGAGGAGGAGGAGGAAGGGGAGGAGGAGGAGGAGGAGGAGGAGGAGGAACACGGAGGGAGGGAGGGAGGACGAGCCAGAGCATGAGGATCGCCTCGGCCCCAGGCCATCACGGTGCCGAAGATAAAGGAAATCCACGCGTTCTTGCTCGCGGAGAGTGCCCCCCTTTGCGAGCGGGCGCGGCCGAGCCTGGGAAGGGAGAGGGCGGCGCTAGCCCCGCCTAGAGAGCGCCCGCTGGGCGGGGTACTTTGTGAAGAAACGGTTGGGGTTATACGGAGAGGAGGAGGGGGAGGAGGAGGAGGAGGAGGAGGAGGAGGAAACGGGGGAGGTGGAGGAGGATGTGGAGGAGGAGGAGGAGGAGGAGGAGGAGGAGGAAGAGGATTATGATGATGTTGATGATGATGATGTTGTTGTTGTTGATGATGATGATGATGATGATGAGGATGATGATGATGATGAGGATGATGATGATGATGATGATGATGATGATGATGATGATGATGCTGATGATGCTGATGATGATGATGATGGTGATGATGAGGATGATGAGGATGATGATGATGCTGATGCTGATGATGCTGATGATGATGATGAGGAGGAGGAGGAGGAGGATGGAGGCAGAGGGGAGCAGGAGGAGGAGGAGGAGGAGGAGGAGGTGGTGGAGTGGAGTGGAGTGGAGTGGAGTGGAGTGGAGTGGAGTTGAGTGGAGTGGAGTGGAGTGGAGCCCATTGCGCAAAGCAAGTTAGTGATATGAGCATCGGATTACATAGCACTCGACCGCCTGGCCTTCTGCTCGGCCTGGCTAAGGACTTTCGGCTTCCTGTGGGCCGCAATCCGATCGAGGTATTCCTGCAGGTTCTTATTGTTCCTACCCGAGCACTTCTTGCTAAGAAGTCTATTATGCTTCTCAGCTATGGCTCCACATGTGGTGCAGAACCAGGTATATAGGGTCGTATGCACATTAAGGGTGTGATATTGGTGCGCTCAGGCCCCCGCTATATGTATACGTTCCCCCACCTTAGGAGACTTAATAACCTCATCGACGTTATATAACTCGGGACACGGAGTGGTCCACCACGCTTTCATGGTGGCTTTCGTAGCCGAACAAAAACATTTAAGACACCGTCGACGGTCTTCAGACAGGGCATGGCTCGACAGGAAAGCAGCAACCGCACTAGCAGAGGGGGGAGGAGGGGGAGGAGGGACGGCAGGGACCGCATCCGTATCTGAAATATCGGATGTTATTCCTGCAGAACTCGTGCCCGAACATGTTCAGGATCTCTGGCCTGGATGGCTGCATAGCCTGCTAGCTCGTCCGCCACGGTATTGCCGACAATCAAAGCCCTGCATTCTTGTCCTGCTGCCATCTGCTTGGCCGTGCAATGTGAATGAGTGAAGAGAACTGGAATCCGTCGACCTTTCGAACCTTGTGCAATCTGATTCCAAACATCGGCATCCTGACCTGAAAGATTGTCCGCTTTGGATGCATACCACTCTTCAACTACGTAGTCGCAGTCAGTGACAAACACGAGAGATCCTCGAGCGTGTGTGACTGCCAGGAGAAACGCAACCAACTCTCCTCGGGCCACGACTTGTCTGGGGCCCGTCAGAGGTCCCGCGATACAAGAAGCAGCCTCAGGGACTCGAATATTGGTCATGCGCACGATCGCGATGCCCCACGATGCCCACTCTGCGCATGATGGCTGAGTGGGTGTCTGGACCTCCGCTGGCATCTCCGAAGACCCACATGGGATTGTGGAGGGAGGGAGGGAGGGAGGGAGGGGGGAGAGGGGAGGGAGGGAGGGGGGGAGGGGGGGGGGGGGATGGGGATGGGAGGGGAGGGGAGGGGAGGGAGGGAGGGAGGAGGAGGAACAATTATATTATTCAGAATAATAGCAAGAAGACGAATAACACTAAAGATATTAAGAACATGAAGCATCATACTAATAAGAATAGCAATCATGATACTGATGCGAATGCGATCACTACTACGAATAATGATTAGTAAGAATACGCATAACAATGATCATATCAATAATACGACGACTATACGAAGACTAAGACGACTAATAAGAATAGTAAGAAGAACACTAAACATGCTGATTATAAGAATAAGAAGACTAGCAACACTAATAATAACACATGATAATGTTAAGGATAATACTAAGACGAAGAAGAAGACGAAGAGGAGGGGAGGAGGAGGAGGAGGAGGAGGAGGAGGAGGAGGAGGCGGAGGCGGAGGCGGAGGTGGAGGCGGGGGCGGAGGCGGAGGCGGAGAAGGAGGAGGACGAGGACGAGGACGAGGACGAAGACGAGGACGAGGAGGAGACGGAGGAGGAGGAGGGAGGAGGGAACCCGTGAACATTGGGAGTGGGAGGAGCGAGGAGGGAGTAGGAGGGGGCGGCGGAGGAGCTTGCGGCGGAGCTGGCCGGCTGAACGGCGGCGACGTCCATGGCGGTGTGGCCCTGCCTTGGGTCTGATGTGCGCCGTGGAGGTCAGAGGGTGTGCCTGCAGGGTGTTCGCGGCTTCCTTCATGTTGTCAGGGAGCGAGACACGGCCACCGGGGAACGGGCACGGGCAGGGTCCCCCCAGGCACCCCTGGGTGGTGCAATAGATTTCTGGTGCAATGGATTTGTGGGGTTGCAGTAGATTTGGGGTGTGCAATACATTCCAGTGCGCAGAAGTATTGCTGTCTTTTTGTGGGCGTGGGCCGCATGAGTTGCAACACAATGCAGTACGATTTTCTGGCGCAGCACATTGGCAATACGATTGCTTCAAATCCATTGCACCACCTCCTTCTAGCTGGACTCCCTTCTGTCTGGGGATGAGAAACCATTCAGGCCCAGACAATTGGCGTTTACTACACGGCCCTAGGCCTTCACTAACCAGCCCTGCCCCGTTCGATTCCTGTCTTGGGCGCGCTCACTACACGGCTTCGCTTCTCGGGGTGGTTTCATCATGGGGGCAGATCATTTGACCTCTCTTTTGGGTCACGGGGACAACCGATGAGCCCCGAGGCGGCCAGCCCGCAGCCATCCTGGCGCGAGCCGCGGCCGCCATCCCGCCCCCCGCCCGCGGGGCGGCCTGCGGGCCGCCGACACCCCGCGCGCGGCGCGGCAGCACCGGGAGCCGACGCCGAGGCCGCCGGGGGTGCCGAGTGGCGAGGGAGGGGGCGAGGAGGGCGAAGAAGGAACGAGCATGGAGGAGGAGGAGGAGGAGGAGGAGGAGGAGGAGGAGGAGGAGGAGGAGGAGGAGGAGGAGGGGGGGAGGAGGAGGAGGAGGAGGATGGGGGAGGAGGAGGAGGGGGGAGCCACTCGGCTGCCGCTGGCCTCGGCTCCCGCGGCCCGCGGCGGGGTCGAGGCCGATGCCGACGGCGGCGCCGCCCGAGGCCGAGGCCGCGGCGGCGCGGCGCCCCCCCGCGGCGCTCGGCTTCGAGGGCCTGCTGGGGGAGCTCGACTCGCTCCGGGCCCGCCTGCTGGAGCAGCACCGGCGGGAGCTCCAGGAGCTGCGGCTCGGCAGCGGCCGGGGCGCCTCGGAGGCCGCCCCCGCGGAGCTCTCCGAGGAGGAACGGCCCGTGCCTCTGCCCTCGCCTCGTTCTCGCCCTCGTGGGCCTCTTGGGAGGCCTTGGTCGCCACCGCTGGACTCGCCTCGAAATCCTGGTCCGAGCGCACCCTGGGAGAGGTCTGGGGGGGAACAGTAGCGGTTGCCTGTTGGGGTTTCCCCAGGAGCGCGCCTCGGAGCCGGCGGGGGCCGTGGAGGAGGCCGCCCCCGCGGCGCCGGAGCGCGCGCGTGCCCTGAGGAGGCCGCGCGTGGCGGAGCCGGAACGGTTGGTGGTGGTCAGCCACGCGCAGGGGGGGGTGGGTCGGGTTGACCCAACAGGGGGGGGTCCAGCGACAAGGGGGTGGTGCAATAGATTGCACAACATCTTCTGCAACGCCCCCTTTCAGCTGGACCCCCTCTTGGGTCACCCCAAGTGGGGGGAGGGGGGAAGGCTTCTCATAATCAAAGAAGACAAATCGCCATAAACATAAACTTTTGGTCCGCGGGGAGCGCTTCAAGTGTATGTATGCTTCTGGCGTCTTTGTTCGATAGAAAGAAGCACCCCTGCTTCTGGGAAGGCGCGTGCCTTGTCTGTAGGTGCAATGCCGGCGCCTTCTAAGAAGCAACCCGTTTCTAAGAAGCTCTCCCCCCTCCGCCTACCCCGCTCTGCGCGCCGCCAAGGTGGAGTGGGCGTCGTCGGGGTCCGAGCCCTCTGTCGCAGAGCAGGCGCCAGAGCAGCTGCAGCTGAGGCGGGACCGGCCGCCGAGGGACTCAACGCCGTCCGAGGCGGTGGAGCTGCATGGTGTCCGGGAGCCGGCCTCGCTCTACGTGGTCTTGGACGGTTGGGTGAGCCACGTGCCGATCTTCCGTCTGGCCGCGATGGACGCGCGGTCTGCGGCGACCATGTGCGTGAAGTCGAAATTCTCTCGGGGTGGCTCGATGGGTTCGAGCCTGTCGCTGGGGGGAGCTGCTGAGGATCTCAAGGAGGCTGATACACTGACCTTTGTTTCGAAAGGGTTCGTCGCCAAGTGGCTGATGGTGCACCCTATGCAGTGGGGGGTTACCCTCTGGAGTTTTCTGAGCCTCCTGCTGATTGCCTACGACACAGTTACCGTGCCCCTCTTCTTCTTCTACACGTTCGAGTACGTCCCACTGGTGATTGCATTCTTTGATTGGCTCGCTAGAGTCTTCTGGACCGTCGACATCCCGCTGTCCCTTGTGACCGGCTTCCACAAGGAGGGTCACATCGAGATGAGGCCCAAGGTCGTGGCTTTGGCATACGTTCAGTCGTGGTGCGTATTCGACATCATCGTCGTCACGTCAGACTGGCTGGTCGTCGTCCTGAAGAACAACTCCACCCTCTCGGCCGTGCCAGTGCTCAGGTCGCTGCGATTGGTCCGCGTACTCCGCCTGTTGCGGCTCGGGCGGCTCTCGCACATGATCAACGAGATTTTGCTGTACGCCTCCGAGTGGGTGACTCTCGGCGTCAGCATTCTGAAGCTGACCGTGGGGCTGTGCGTAGGGATTCACCTCGTCGCGTGTGTCTGGTACTCAGAGGAGAACAAGGTACTTCTACCCTCCGCCCGTTTTCCCCTTTTTAAGCCTCCTCCCCTCGGAGGCCCGTCGGAGGCCCTCGTCGCCTCCGCTGGATTCGCTTCGAAATCCGAGTCAGAACGTACCCAGGTTGATGTCCGGGGAGTAGCGGTACCGGTACCTCTTGTCCCCAGGTATGGCGTGGGTGCGAGCAACAGCTCCGGATGGGTCTCCAGAGAGGGGCTCTTGGAGTCTGCGGCGCTCTCCGAGCAGTACCTGTTTTCCGTGCACTGGGTGATCACCCAGCTGCATGGCACGAGTCTTACGCCCCCGCGGACGTTCTTGGAGATCGCCTTCCAGTCCCTGGTGCTCTTGGGCGCCCATGGTTTCGTTGCGATCTTCATCGCCAACCTCACGCAGGCCATGATATCCCTGGCGGACACCCAGAAGCTCCAGATGCAGCAGGCGGCCAGGCGCTACCTGCGCCGCCGGCGCATCTCCCCCGCACTCTCGTACCAGGTGCGCGCGCATTTTGGGAAGAACAGCAGCGGGAGGATGTCCGTGCAGGACTCGGGGGCGTCCTGACCGACCACTAGCAGACCATCCCCTTCCTCGACGCCCCCCTCGCCTTGCCCCAAGTCGTATCTGTGCGGCCAGAGGCCCCTCTCTTGCATGCCGGCCAATTTGCCATTCGGCTGCCCCGAAACGCCACACGCTGTAGCGGACCGCCTCCGCCTCGCCGCCGACGGAAAATGTGTGCCGCCAGAGGGAAGTTTGAAAGGCGGGGTGGACGTCACGGAAGGGGATGGTTTGCCAGGGGTCGGTGAGGTTGCGCCCGAAGGACACCATGGAGCTGGAGGAGAAGCTGGTCGAGTCCCTCCCGCTGGTGCTGCAGCAGCAGCTCTACGAAGAGGTGCGCCTGCCCCTGCTGAAGCTCGTGCCGCTCTTCCGGCGCAACGGCTTCTCGAACAACCGGCTGCTGAGGCAGCTCTGCTACAAGGCCATCTCGGGCGTCTCGCTTATATCGGGCGAGCTGGTGTTCAGCCTCGGGGACGCGTGCAGGCGGATTCGGTAACAGATCATGGGAGCCTAGTAGATGTTTAGAATTCCGCATTCAGCGTCGAGTAGCATCTAGAGGTCGATGAGATAGCGCCGATTTAGCGTCGGTTGGCGTCGCGCAGCGTCGATTCAGCGTTGATTACCATCGATTTAGCGTCGATTAGCGTCGATTCACAAGAGCCGACAAGATGGTACGGGAGGCTCCCATGAGTTGCCACCGAAGGCGGATGTTGGTCGTCGAGTCTGGCACCGGCGTCTACGTGAAGCTGAAGAAGTCCCGCGAGACCCACTCCGCGTCGGGGAGGACACTGACGACCTACCTTGCGGCGGGCTCCTCCGAGGACTTGGACACGAAGCAGGTGATCCGCTATCGAGGCCAGCACATCTGCGAGGCCGCACTGTGGACGCGGTGGACGAACCAGGGAGAGCTCTTCGCGGAGGGCGACTGCACTATGCTGACTCTTTTGAGCACCGAGTTCGCCACCATCGTGAGTGCATACGAGATCACCCGCGTGCTCTGTCTCAAATACGCGGCCTGCTTCGTCTCCTGGTTGAACGACAGGGCCCGCATGCATCAGACCTCGGACGTGATGGAGACCCCAAGGCACCTGATCAGCGAGTACCTGCAGAAGATGGCGGACAACAGCGCCTTCATCTTCATCTCGCACTTCAAGGAGGAGGCGGGGTCGGACGCGGCGCTCATCGAGGAGGGCATGCACCGGATCATAAAGGAGAACCCCGCCCACCCCGCGTTCAACCTCAGGAGGCCGATCTTCCTCGACTCCAACGACCTCGAGGAGACGGACCACATCAGGACCATGATCAGGAGCAGCCACAACGTGGTGCTGCTCCTCACGGACAACGTGCTGACGCGGCCCTGGGTGCTCATCGAGATTGTGACCGCCCTGCGAGCCCGCCTGCCGATCCACCTGGTCACCATCCAGCGCCCGGGTGTCGATTTCAGGTTCCCAAGCGAGAGCTTCATCGAAAGCCTCGCCGCTGGCGACGGCCTCAGCTCGAGCGCCCAGGCGCTCCTGAGTGCGGAGGGCATCACCACCGAGGACCTGCTGCTCCTGGGCAGCGCCTTCCATCGCATAGCCTTGCCGTTTTCCCCGCACAAGTCCATCAATGTCCGGGAGGCGGAGCTGCTGGACATCATGAATCGCTGCGAGATCGACGGCTACAAGATCTCGTTCCGGCGGCCTGACGAGCCCGTACGCTCAAGGAGCCTCGTGTAGCCACGCTCGCCAGTGGTTCCTCCGACCAGACCCGGGTCAGATGACCACCACCAAGATCGGGGAAAGCGCGCAGTCCGTTTTGGCGCAGCTTGGCTCTTGTGGGGGAGACCCGCCGTTGCAGCCCCGCCGCCGCCGACGACCCAGCCCGCCGCCCCTCGCCCTGGGGCCAGAACGGGTCTTGCCAAAGCAGGCGCGGTGGTGGTGTATACCTTTTTTGGTTGCGCCGGAGACCGCTTTTGTTATAAGCTGGGCTGCTTCTGGTTTGGGAGCTTCCCGCCAATGGCGCTCGTGCGCCGCGCTGCGCTTCGGTTTTCCGGGGTTGCGTGGCGTCGTCTGGCACAGCCCTGCCTCCGTTGAGATCAGCGTCGGCGTTCTTGTTGCGTGCGATCGCGTATATACAGGCCTCGCATTCAAAGCAGTCTCCGAGGCCAGTCTCGTCGAGCGTAATGATAATGATGCTTCCATTCGGCCACTGTCGTCCTTCGGCCAAGAGGCCTCCAAGACGCCCCAAGGATGCCCAGAGAGGCCCCCAGGAGGCCCACAACAGGGCTCAAATAGGTCCCCACTTGGATTGGAAACTGTCTCCAAGACGCCTCCGAGAAGGCTCCCAGGCCCTTCCCCGAAAAAAGGTACCTGTCATTCCCGACCGTGCTCTCCTCCCAACATCTCTCCAAGAAGCCCTCGGAAACACGGATGATCCCCACACGAGACTCCAAGAGACCCCAACACGCCCCAGGAGTGAACTTCAAGCCGTGCCCCTAGACGGGCCCAGGATCGCCCGAGAAACCACGAGCACACTTCCAGTTCCAGCCCAAGCGACCTTCCCATTGGGTGAGTTCTGGGCAGGCTCTTCGACGCTTTAGGCTTACGCCACATCCGCCGACACCTTAATTGAGTTCACTGTTTTGATTGTGTTTTTCTGTGTTTGGAGGGCTCACATCGCGCAGTTGGCAGGCCTTTCAGTGCAGTGGCAAGTGCCAGAGGAAATTGCCGAAGCCAATTTTATCCGTGGACGCGAGCCGTGTCGCGCGTGACGAGAAGAAGGGCACCTTGAAATGCACGGCGTGCAAATGATACCAGGAGGGAGCCCGTGCCATGGCCCGTAGAAGTAGGAGCAGCGGGGGTGCCAGCGAGAGGGAGGACGAAGCCGATGAAACGAGAAACGCAAAGAAAGTGAAAGCGGAGGAGGAGGAGGAGGAGGAGCAGGGGGAAGATGGGGGAGGAGAGGCAGAAGGGGAGCCAAAGAAGAGGAGGAAGAGGAGGAGGAGGAGGAGGAGGAAGAGTCATGATTTGGTCTTGAGGCGTCACGGGGGCGTCCTGGAGGTAGTGCATGGGCCTCTTGGGGGTTGTCTGGGAGGCTGTTGGGTGCCTTTTGGGGCTCGTTTGGGGATACATGGGGCCCTCTTAGGAGGTTTTTGCAGCAGGATGAGGGAACTTCGGAGCCAAAGGACCAACAAGTTGCCCTCCTGGCTCCCTCTTGGATCCGTCTGGAAGCCCTCGTGGGCCGTTTCGGGCGCTTAGCCTTAGGCCGTTTTTGGGCCCTCTTGGACCTCTGTCGGCAGTTACCGAGGCCGCCCTGGGAGGATCTGCGAGGTTTCGTGGCCCGCTTCGGACGCTACGAAACCGCAAGAGGCCAATGTGGTAAAAAATAATGATTCACACATGGAATGGGACGATTTCTGCTTTTTGGGGCTCGCTTGGGACGCTTCTTGGGGGCTTTTGGGGTCGTCTTGGGGGCTTCGGAGGCTGTGTGGAAGATTCGTGGGCCTCTTGGAAGGCTATTTCGGCGACTCGTCGCCCTCTTGGACAGTCATGGAGGCGTTTTGATGCCCTCTTGGCTCGATTTGGGACCCTCTTGTTCCCCCATGACGCGTTCGGCGGTGGGTCGTGCCGGGCGAGGGGGGGGTCAAATGACAGGTTTGGGGCCCCAGGGGGGGCGGGGAGAATCTCACACACCTAGACACCCACAAGGGGTCGGCGGATTTTACAGGCTGACGCCACATCCGCCGACGGGGGGCTTTCCTAGATCGTTTGCGAAGCGCCTTGCGGGCCGTATTGGGGCCATCTTGGGCTGGGTGTAGCCCGTATGAGGCTGTTTTGGGGCCATATTGGTCAGTGTTCAGCCCGTTTCGGGGTCGTCTTGGTCGTTTTGGGCGTCTCTTGGAGCTTTGCTGCACGAGCTGTGAAGGCAGAGCGGCACGCACCCGCAAACAACAGGGTGCACCATCCCCGTTCGCACTGCAGACAATTATTGATGCACGCTGTGTTTCCATGCCGCGAGGCGCGTAGGGTTGCACAAATGCGAGGTGACAGTGGGATACGCCTGCATATAGCAAGGGGGCTGGTTACCGCTCGCAGCGCAAACATTGATTACTGCGTTTTGTTCCAACGCAAAGAACAGGTCTTACTATCAGAATCCAAGACTACGCCAACGTTGCTTCAGAGTGCGTTTGGGCAGCCCGAGAGGGGCCCAAGATGCCTCCAAGATGGTCCCAGGGGGTCCCAAGAGGATATCCAGGCGACCAACATCATTCAAACCCCGCGGCAGTCTTATGTTTAATCGCTGTATGATTTCTTTCCGCTCAGGATCCATGAGGTTGCGCGGTACTCCGACACACCCAAAAGGACCTTAAGATGATCCAAGACCTTGCGATGGACCAGGACAGCCCAAAGACGCTTCCCAAAACATGCTCAAAGGAGCTCACGCAGGGGCCCAAGACGGGCCGAGAAGGCCCCAATACTCCCCAACCGTGTCTCAAGACTGTTTCAAAAAAGGCTCGTAGAGGACTCGCGCGCGACTCCAATGGAGCTTGTCGTGAAGCCCTTGAAAGCACAAAACATGCGCACACGCTGTATTCTTAGCCGCGTAAAGCGAAACATTATTATGCCCTTGCGCCTTACTCTGCTTATAGGGACAAGAGCTTCAGCTGCTGGCGCCAACAGCGCCAGCCAGCCACCCGCGGGGCCACGGAATCTTTGAGGCGACGGGTGCCCCAAAACGGGCGAAGGAACGGTCTGCGGCATCTCGCCAGTGAGGCATTCGGTGGAGCGAAGACTTGTGGCAACCAGGAATACAACGCGCGCGTGAAACTCTACGAGGCTCCCGGCGGTGACCAGGTTCACGGCTTACCGCGTGCATCCAGTTGCTTTGAATTTGGGCTTTTTGTCAGGACATTCCGGATAATGTCAGCGAAGGGGGTTTGTGATCTGAGATTTGGAGAGTTGTGATTGTCGCAGCGTTGCTCCGCAACCCATTTGCGTCAAAAGGTTTCTGCACGGTCGCTGGGCGAGGCCCCCCGCCCTCGGCGCCCTCGGGCCGCGAGACCGCCCCAGATCGCCGCCCGCCATCGCGAGCCTCAGCGGTGACGCAGGAGGACTGAGTTATTGAGGTCAACGACGAGCTCTACCAACGATTCAGGCGCAACAGGCGTTGGACAGGATCGGCACTGGAGCGGAGGTGGCTGCTGCTGACGTTCTGGAGGGCGCCAAGGCTGAAGAAATGGTGGGCCAATCTTGGCCAGCATCTCAACTATAGCAAGAATGAACGAGCCGGGCCGCGCCGTCTTCGCTGACCTGCAGCGATATGCGGAGCAGCTGACAGTTCAGAACAACAGATTGAACCAGCAGTTGCAGTTCCAGCAACGGCATTTTCAGCAGGAGGTGCAACGCCTGCGGCAGGTCCATGGAGACTTGACCAGGCTGGCCCAGCAGCTAGGAGATGCAGCACAGATGCTGGCTGAGGCAGGCGCGGCAAAGGACGAGTCAGGCGGATTATCCCAAGTAGATGCCAAGAGGCCGGGCCTGGCAAGCCCGCTATCTTCGAGAATGGCGAGGGCGAGTTTGCGGAGCGGTGCCGGGAGACGCGCGCGCATCTCACCGCGATCTTCGGTGAGCTATTCAGGGGGGCCCTGGAGTGGGTCGAGGGTCAGGCGCAGGACCCGGCGCCGATTACGATGGAAGTGCTAGAAGGCCAGATCGGAGATGAGGCCGGCGAGAACGACAAGATACTCGGCTGGAAGGAGGAGAGGGTCAGCCAGTTGAGCATTGCCCTGGAGACTTTGAGGGGAATCGAGGCGATGGGGAAGTTGATCGGGCGATGGGGCCCATCTTCGGGGGGGAAACGACGGATGCCCTTCAAGTCGGGCGAATAGAATTATGCGCATGCACCGATCCTGGCAAGGCCCATCCTTGACCCAGGATCGGTGCATGTGCCTTCCTGGCCAAAGCAGGAGGGCGTATGCACCGATCATTGGCTCAGGATGGGTCTGGCCAGATTCGGTGCATGTGCATAGTTCTCTTTCCTCTATCGAGCAGATCATCGGCCCGCGGCGTGCCAACCCGGCCGAGTTATTTCACGCGAAGCTTGAGGGGCTAGGGGCAGGGGGGGGGGGCGGGGGACATCAGGCAGAGAAGCGAGGGGGCGCGAGCGGGGAGGTGCCGGGCGGGAGGAGACGAGAACGAACCAGGAATGATACGATACGGAAGCTGGAGGGCGAGGAGGAAAGGGCGATGGGGGTGGGATTTTCGGAGTTTGGATGCGTGTTGCTCGCGTCACCTTGCGTTTGCTGTACGTGCGAAGCCTATGTCATTCTGGTTGGCGCGCATGGGGCGCGAGGCGGAAAGTTGCGCGCCTGCCTCGCGAGAGAACCAAGTGTCCTTTAGTCTCGAGGTCGTCGCCAGACGCGCATTGCAAGACCGATGTTACACTTGCGTTTCAGCTACGACTACATCTGATTCGAAATGCACATGACGCGCCTTCGGGTTGTGACGCTTATGCTTACTTATAAACATGCATGAATACTCAACAGCCACGACGCAGCTGCGCTCGCTGATGCCCGCGCGCAACCAATTAGCAAACACAGATCCTTAAGCGCTTAAATGACAAGGCGCGCCAGCCGCAAGTCCATCGACCACCGAAGTGCGAGGCCCAGGGAGGGGGGGGGGGGGGCAGGGCTTAGGCCCCGACAGCGCGCGGCGGGCCTGGAAGGGCCCCGGAGGTTCGGAGCTCTCGGGGCGCCCCTGGGGCGCCGGGAAGTCACTCCCACGCGCCCTCGGTTCGAGCGGCCACTCGCGCTTCCGTGGCGCCCCGCGCGGATTTCCAGAGCAGACCAACAACAACAATTGAAAACGCTTCACAAACGCTCCGAGAGGTTTCGCCGACGGCCCCCCAGACAGCCCCAAGGGGCAGCCATCATTGGTTGCCTATGGATGTTTGATCTGTTCTGGGGGGGTCGCCGTGCCGACCAGCGCTATTTTACTTTGGAGCGCATGTCAGGAACGTCTTCACCATTGGGGCATTCCTTTGAATGTCCAGATCAGCCGAGGCCCCTGCAATATGACTGTCGGCGGGAAGGGCGCCGAAACGGCGACGCGGCGCGCGTCGGGGGCAACGGCGCCGGGCATGGGCGGCGCGGAGAATGGGGGGCGCAGGGCGCGCGTCGCGACGACCCGGAGGTGAAGGGGCTGATCCAGAAGAGCGCGGGCGAGTTGTCGCGCGCGGGGCAGCGCGAAGGGCGGCGGGGGCCTCGCGGAGGGGGGCGCCGCGGGTCGCCAAAGCGCGCCGCGCGCGAGCAGGGTTTTTGCCCGACGTTTCGCCGAGGCTCGCGGGGGCAGTCGGCAACGCTGCGCGCTGGCCAAAGGATTGCCGAGCGACTTCACCATCTCACATGAAGCGCATGTTCTCCGCGGCTGAAGGCTCGCGGCCAGACCAGCTCGGGGCGCGGAAGGGCTTCGCGGAAACGAAGACTGTGGAGCTGCGGGAACGCGGGCTTGAATCGGACATCGGCGCTATGCGCGTGCAGGGGGCGCACGCCTAAATCTGATGACTTAATCGCTTCGCTCATTCCGCCGGCCCTGGTGCCCTCTTTAGAGCCTCTTGGGGGCCTCTCGGGGACCTCTTGGGAGTCTCTCGGGGCACCTTGGCGGCGTCTCGGGGGCCCCCGGCGCCTCGCGGGTGGCTTCTGGATGCCTCTGGGGCGGGGGGGGGGAGCAGTCGGAGGCCGCGATCCTCGTGGAGGGCGTCGAAAAATGGCCCTCCCCTGGAGTGCTCTGGCGGCTTCCCCCGGGACCTTGCTGGGGCGCTTTTCGCCCGGGGGCCCCCGGGGGCCGCTCCGCGCGCGCGAATCAGAAAATTGTTAGCCAGTTGCCGGAGAATTTAGCACGCCTCTGGCCCGTTGGGCCGGCGAATTTGGTCGCGGATGAAGGGCGCCTGGTTGCGCCACCAGGCCCCCTGGAAGATTGCTAGAGCGTTGGCGTTGGATTCTTCGTCTCGCCGCGGACTCGGCGAAGCGTCGCAGGCTTCTGCAAGGCTGCGCCGAGATTGCCGCGTTGCAACTGTCGGGCCAAATTGCGGCAAGATCGCGACTTGCGTCGATCGCCCTCCCCATCGCATGGTAGCGCCAGAATGCAAGCGGCGCTGCTTTCAAGAGTTGACGCAATTCGCGTGGTCGGTCTCTGGTCGCAGCCAGGCGCCCATCCAACTCTCGGCCGCGCGCCCGGAGGGCCGGCGAGGAGGCCGTCATGGAGGGGCGCTTGTTTGATCGCGCGCACGCGCAGCGCAAACCGGAGTCGACCCGGCGCCTGCTCGCAGAGGCGCGCCGCGCAGTCGCAATCAGTCGCCATCGCGTTCTGCGACGCGCCAGCTGCGCGGCGCATCGCATGCCGCGACATTGGCCCGCCCCCAGCGAGCTTCATAAGACGCAGCTACTTCGGCCAGGTGAAGTTCATTGCCGTTTCTTCGTCGGGGCAAGGCTCGGCGCGTCGCGCGCGGAGCGGAGCGGCGAGGGCCGATCCTTTGCGCCCCATCGTTTTCTTATCAGGTCGTCGGTCAGGGCGGATGCCCCATGGGCGGGGCTCCGCGATTGCCGACAGAGTGCACGCATCGCTGCGCTGTGCTCCAGGAGCTAGACGCCGGGCACGCCTTCGCGGACGCGCCTCGCGCCCGCGCGGGGCCCGTCGGCGGGTGCCCAGGGGGCGCCCGGGAGCTGAGCCGGAAGACGGTCGGGGCCCTGCGCGCAGCAGATGGCGAGACTTCGATATGCTGGAGGACCCGCTGCGCCTGAAGAAGTCGCGGATGGGTTGTAGGGGGGCGCGCTGGAGTTCCCGCGCCGACGCAACCTGGCACGTTCGATTTGCGATGCTAAGAATTAGCGGGATCTGCAGCACCGATCGCTGCGCGCGCCCGTGGAAAGGGGGCTGGTCGACATGGCTGAATGAACAACTCGCGGCGGGAGGCTGGTCGCAGGCGCGGGGGCTCCGATCGCCCCGAACCAGGCCGCGTCCGGAGCGGCCAGGGAGCGCGCCAACCCCTATTGCCGCGCGGGCGCGTTGGCGCAATATCGGCCAAGTCCGACAGGGCGCGTGGCCGACGTACGCAGACTTGCGCAATTGTGGCCGGCAGCGGCTTCGGCGCCGAGCTTCCGACGTCGTGCGCGCTTGTGTCTGAGGAGGAGGTCGTTCTGGCCGTTTCCAATTGCGCGCGGGCAGCGCTGCTTGTAAGTGCGAGATCCCATGTCAATTTGGGAAAGCAATTAGCAGGCCGGGATGCGACGCCTGCTGCTGGGCGGCGAGCGCACTCTAGAAGAAGCGCTGGTCAGGGCATGTCGCGCCAGATAGACGACGCGAGGCGATCGCGAGCGCTATCTTGAAAGGGGGGACGTTTCGCAGTTCGAGAAGTACGTGCAGGCCGATTTCACTGGTTTCTGTCGGGCGCAAGTTATTCGCTGCACTTCTCCGCGAGAGACTCAAGATGGAGGCGCAGAGCGGGGGGCGTGAAGTGCTCGGTTTGGGTTCGAGAGCACGCGATGCACGGCGCATGCGATTTTCGGTCCGGCGATTGTTGGAAAAGACGCAGGCAGAAAAATACGGCCCCACAGAGAATCGGCATCCCGCCGGCTTGCATGGGCAATCGGCGAGCGATCTGCGACGGACCGAAAGTTTGATCCAGGGCGCGGGGTCGGCGTCCACTGCTTGCCCGCATAACTTCGGGATCCGTCGGGGATTCCCCGTTTCGCCGTTCATGTTTGTTATGGAAATTACTGCTCAAGTTGGACCCAGCGCAGCAGGTGCGCGAGCTGCGCGCGCAGACAATGCGCTGCTCATGGCGGCCACGGGCGAGGAGGCCTCCGAGCATAGGCGCTGCGCGCAGCGAGCTGGGCAACAATCGGGCTTCCAAGTCGAATGGCGAAATCTGGATGTTCTGTCGGCGGGGCGCAATGCGTCCATCCTGATGTCGGACAGGAATGCAATCCCGCAGAAAGACAGCATAGTCCACCTGGGGAGCTGAAGTGCCAGCGATGTGGAAGTCGGCTCGGATCTGCCCCGTCGACAGGGCGCCGCTTTCGTCGAGTTTGAGACCTTGGCAAGGGCGCGGTCTCATCGTGCATTGGACAAATCGAGAACTTGAAACATTTGAAGCCTGCGGGGCGAGCAAACTGCTGCGCTGCCAGCGCATGTTTGTTCTGCGCAAACAAGAGATTCGCATATTTGACGCCTTCCAAACCAGGTGCACCCCCCCAAAGTTCCACGCCTTCTACCTTCTCATGGAAGCAGAGTGCCCAATGAGTGCGTCCTGCAGCGCGCCAGACCCAAGCCGCCGAGCAACGCTCTTCTCGGGGACACCCAGAACGCCCAAGAGGCCCCGACGCCGCCCCGATATACCCGAGGGTCAATGCAGAGGGGGGGTCCGTCAAGGCGCCAGATCTTGCAGGACCCTGCAGGGCTATGGGTTCACTGCCCCGGGCCTGCGTGCTGGATCCTCCCGGGTCGGGGTTGCCCCGGGCCAGCAGATTCCCGATTCCCGCGCTGGGTTCTCCACGGCCCACCACGCTCGCAAGGCGCTTCGCGAAGGCTCCCAGACGGCCCAGACCGCCCCCCAGACGCTCCAAGGGGGTTCTCAGGCGGCGCCCAACAAACCACAGGACGCACAATTCTTTACGCTTCGCGTATCCCCACCAGCCCATCTCACAGCAGCAACTCTTGCGAAGCATGCCGACAGTCGTGTTTTTCAGGCGTGTGTCCGCTTGGCCCCGCATATCTCTCCCGTTCCTCCTTCCTCCCGCCTCCTTGTACATCCTCCTTGTGGGGGGAGCGGGAGAAGGACGAGGCGGAGGAGGAGGGCTCCTCGTGATTTGAGTCGTTTGGGGTTTCGTCCTGGTGTGAGTCGTTCGGGCCCTTCTTCCTGGTGTGAGTCGTTCGGGCTCTTCGTGATGTGAGTCGTTGGGGGTCTTCGTCCTCGTGTGAATCGTTCGGGCTTCTCGTGGTGTGAGTTGTTCGGGCCCCTCATCCTGGTGTGAGTCGTTCGGGCCCCTCCTCCTGGTGTGACTCGTTCGGGTTCCTCGTGGTGTGAGTCGTTCGGGCCCCGCGTCGTGGTGTGAGTCGTTCGGGCTCCTCGTGGTGTGAGTCGTTCGGGCGCCTCGTCCTGGTGTGAGTCGTTCGGGCCCCTCCTTGTGGTGTGAGTCGTTCGGGCTCTTCGTGGTGTGAGTCGTTCGGGCCCCTCGTCCTGGTGTGAGTCGTTCGGGCTCGTGGGTCGTTCGGGCCCTCGCCTCTTGGGGGCCTCTTGGGGCCTCGGGGGCCCTTGGAGGCCTCTTGGGCCTTGGGGGCCCGCTTGGGGGACTTCTTGGGGGCCTCTTGGGGCCTCGTAGGGGCCTCTTGGGGGCCTCTTGGGGGCTTCTTGGGGTCTCGTGGGGCCTCTTGGGGGCCTCTTGGGGGCCTCTTGGGGGCCTCTTGGGGCCGCTTGGGGGCCTCTGGGGGGCCTCTTGGAGGCCTCTTGGGAGCCTCCTGGGGGCCTATGGGGGCCATCTTGGGGCCTCTTGCGACCCCCTCACAAGCGCAAATGAGAGCTGCCCCCTGAGAAGGACAAAATGAGCCCAAAACCTTCGTAACATCAATGATTTTGCTATGAGGGAAGATGAGCGCGGCCCCCTCAGAAGGCCAAAATGGGGCCAAAACCATAGTAAAATCAATGATTTCTGCTTCACAGACGAGCAGAGGGGCCAAACTCGGCCCCCCCGTCGGGGCCAGAATCCTAGTGAGGGTCGTCGTTTTTTGGCCCTCCCAGGAGTCGACAAAGACCCCCCTGTCACCACCCCGGACTCCCTGTCCAGGTCCAGGGGGAGGGGGGAGGGGGAGGGGTAAACCCTTCCCCGAAGGGGAAGAAGGGGGGTTGAGGACAGAGCGGGCTTTCTAAACCACTCACGCCCAAAAGGGCTGGTGGGATTCATCTTGTGCCGTTTTTCCCAACTTAGGCTCTGCCTAGAAGGGTTTTCTACCGCGTGTGCTAAAAAGGCCAGGCAGCGCAAATCGCCCCGGGCGGTTCCCCTAGGATCCGCCCCGCGGTTCCCCCGGCAACCGGGGTTCCCTACTTAGGCTCTGCCTACAGGGTTAGCTTAGCTTAGCTTAGCCTAGCTTAGCTTAGCTTAGCTTAGCTTATCTCATCCGTTTAGCTCAGCCTAGCCTAGCTTAGCTTACCCTACCTTACCTTAGCTTACCTTAGTTTAGCTTAGCTCAGCACAGCTTATCTCAGCTAAGCTCTGCTTAACTCAGCTTAGCTTAGCCTAGCTTAGCTTAGCTTAGCCTAGCCCAGTCTAGCCTAGCTTAGCTTACCTCATCTTAGCTTAGCTTAGCTTACCTGAGCTCAGCATAGCTTACCTTAGCTCAGCTTAGCTTAGCTGAGTTATCTCATATTATCTTAGCCTAGCTTAGCCCGGCCTGGCCTAGCTTAGCTCACCTTAGCTCACCTTCGCCTAATTTAACTTAGCTCAGCTTGACTTAGTTACCTTATAGTATTCCATCTTATCTTAGCTTAGCTTAGCTTAGCTGAGCTTAGTTGTCTTAGCTTAGCTTAGCTAATATTATGCTGTTTTCCTAGGGGCTCCTAGGTCGGGTCGCACTGGGATAATCTTGTTTTTTTGTGTTTTCCGTTTTTTCGATTTGCCGCTGTTTCAACCCAGACCCGAAAGCACCATTTGCCCGCTTCGAGACGATTTCACGGGCTCCCCCAAGGGCGCCCGCACCGCCCAAGAGGCCCCAACGCCGCCATGCGGCATGCTAGAAAAGCCCAAGAAGGCCCCGAGCCGCCCCCGAATCGCGAACACACCATGCCCAGACGCACGCGGGCGCAGGCATACGGCCCATCACGCTCCCAAGGTTTTACACGAAGGTTCCCAAGCGGACCAGACCGCCGCTCCCAGGGCGCTCCACGAAGGTTTCCAGACGGTCCAGACCGCCCCCCAGACGCTTCAAGAGGGCCCCCAGACGGCCCCCAAGAGGGCACAGAAACGCAACATGTTTTGGGGTTCGTGGGATTAAACGTGTTTTGAAGCTCCCGCGTCTTCAGGTCAGAAGGTAAATAACAAAACACGAATAGTCAAACATTGACGTTTCCGGCATCCCAAAACCCTCCCAAACGGTCGAAAGCCGAAAAACTTGGAACCATGACGTTCGCCCCCCCCCCCCCCCCCCCCCAGGGAGGCGTGCGACGGCCGCCTGAGCGAGGGTTGGGGAGGAGGAAGAGATGGGGATGAGGAGGACGGGTAAACAGCGGGAGCTGTGGAGGAGGTGGGCACAGAGGGAACATGGTAGAAGGAGGGGGGGGAGGAGGAGGAGGAGGAGGAGGAGGAGGAGGAGGAGGAGGAGGAGGAGGAGGAGGAGGAGGAGGAGGAGGAGGACCACTGAGGAGCAAAGAGGGCGAGAGGGGAAATGGAAAATCACGAGGGGAAAAAGGGAGAGAGGAAGAAAGCAGAGAAGGAAGGGGAGGAGGAGAAGGAGGAGGATGACCACAGCAATGGCGAGAACCGAGAGGGACAAGGACAGGAGAGGGCCGATGCGGACGGAGGCTCCGCAAAACCCCCCGCCTGCGGATTCCGTCTTCCGCCCTGCCAAATGTGGCGGGCATCCTGCGGTAGGATGGACCACTACTTGTAGACACTTTTGTGTCGCTCTGTGGCGGCTGGGTTGCGGGCCCGACTCACCAAATATGGTTTGTCAGTGGTCGCCATCGGTAGTGAGAGGTGAGGGGACTGTGTTGTTCTGCAGCGACACGGGCTCAATATGCTGACAGTCGTCATTGCTGCGAGCGCGACGCAGGCCTCTCATGGCACACTCAGCGGTCGCTTAGCCTCGCAGCAGCGGCCTCTCCACCCGACAAATCTTGCTCAGCCGTGCGACCCCTCCCGAATCCGCTCCTCCAGGCCTCCCCAAAGCGCTGCGGGCGCATCGATTCGGCAGTCTTGCGTTGCGGGGGGGTCTGGTGGGCACAAATGGCCAGGAGGTGGAAGTTCTCGACGTGCGAAGTACTCCGGGCGGCTTGCTCGAGGAAGCCGATCACACGGAAAGACGGCCGAAGAGGGTCCAAAGACGGCCCAAGAGGCGCCAAAGACGGCCCAGGCAGGCCCCCAAGGGGCAGAATGGGGTTCAGATTCACACACGAGGCCTTGATATCTCTCCGTCCGCCTTCGCGACCCCGCCTGCCAGCGCCTCATCGAGCCATCCTAGACTCTTGTCACGTCCTATGTTCCTGTTCCCAGTCTGAGGCATTGCAAGTACCGCTTGCGTCGCGAAGCCACTTGGTGCAATGGAACGTTGCTGGAGGAGGAGCAGGGAAAGGGCGATAGATGGAAGCAGCAAGAACAGCACAACTACAAGAGCGAGGGTGTGGGGGAGGGGGAGGAACAGGAACCATTGAGGAAGGGAAGGAGGGGAAGGCGAGGTTGGTCCCGGCCGAGTGCGCGGAGGAGCTGGAGACCGTGCTGGGCGAGTTTGAGAAGTTGCCCAATAAGGACTCCCTAGGGAGATTTCACGGGCGCGAAGAATCTCTCTCCTCATCCTCCCTGCATGTATCCGTCTCAGTGCGAAGGACACCGAAGTGGACGGCCTCACAGACGCTGGTGCTGCGAGGCAGTTGGTTTGTGAGGTCACTCGGAGCAGAAGGGTAGAGACTGTTTTTGTGTAGGGTCTGGCGATTGCCAGGGTTATCGGGCTCGCACCCCCATCCCCCCCCAGATAACCTCAACTTTATCGGTTGAGCAAGGTCCAGGAGAGGGGGGGGCGGGAAGCTCGCAGGGAGCTTTGTGTTCAACGGCGCAGTGGTGGTCGCAACAGCATGCTGGTGTTTGGATGCGCGCGGGTGAAACGTTGAGGCTTGAAGTGGCAGGCGACGACGACGCCGACGGCCGACGTCGTCCATAGGTATCTGGAAGTACACGTGAGCAGCGCGTACACAGGCATCGCAGTTTGCACGCAGCGAGGCGATTTGGTGCACGCATTTGATGCTGCAGCAGGCGTTGTGGTGCACGCAAGAATGGGTGCACGCGCGGTGCACCCGGGCATCGCGATGCGCACACGCTTTTTCGCGAACGCAACCGTTGCTGCAACAACAATTATGGTTCATGCAGGCATTCCAGGCATAGTGGTGGGCTTTCGGTGGAGCGCCCTTTGTGGCCACGAGCCGTGTGAGGGGTGTGCCGAACTGGGCGCGGGACGCATGTCAACGCAACCATTGGGGCCTTCGGTGGAGCGCTCGATGGGGCCGCGAAGCGCGTGACATGGGCGCGGGACCCACATGAACGCATGGGTGGTGTTTGTACGTGTGCGTGTGTGGTTGTATGTTTCCTTTGACGATCTCGCCGCACCGTTGAACTGAAGGTTGACCCGCACTGTGATGCCATCGATATCCAGCAACGTGGTTCGTCGACTTGCGCCGCGCACCATTGCTCAATGTGTAATCCGGATCGGTTCAAATTTAGCCTTGTCCTCGCATCTTCCTGCGTAACCTTTTTCCCTCCTCATTCTCCCGTTCCTTTTCCCCCTTCCTCGGCACCCTTTTCGGCCTGGGCTGATCGCCGGCTTAGGGGTATTGCGACATCGAGGCGCCTCAGCCTTGAAGTTTCGAGTTCATGCGCATTGGTTGGGGGACGGGGAGCGAGGAGGGGGCGGAGACTGTTTGTTCAAGGGTCTGGCAATCGTCCGGGTTATCGGGCCCGCCCCTTCCGCCCCGAACCTCCCGACCGTTTCGGCTGCGCAAGTCCGATGGGAGCTTGCGTAGGCAATTCACAGGGAGCGTTGTGGTCAACGTTTCGGTGATGCTCGCAGAGGCAGGCCGGCGCTCATGAGCACATTTGTGTTCGCAGGCGTCGTAGGCAGGCATTCCCAGACGGCGCCAGCATTGTCGGCGCACCAGCAGCACCGTCAGAAGTATGAAGCTTCAGCTTAGTGCTGGTGCGCGCAGGCATACGCGGGGCTGCCCAAATCGGGAGAGTTAGGTTATCGGCGCCCCCCTCCCAGATATCTTTGGTTGCCGCCGAGAAATTACAACCGAATTTGTGGGAGGTCGGTCGCCCCAGCGCAGGAAGGCGTCGAGCCGACGTTCGCAACGAAGCCGGAAAGGCCATTGGTTGCGTCGGCCTTCCCACCCCGCCCGCCTGACAGGCACTACCTCCTCCCCCTCCTCCTCCTCCTCCTCCTCCTCCTCCTCCTCCTCCTCCTCCTCCCCCTCCTCCTCCTCCCTCTCCTCCTTCCCCATCCACCCCGACGTCATGGCCAGGGAAGATCGGGTGGGTGGGTTGGAAGACATGACGCGGGCAGACCCGCCAGCTGAGGCAGCCGTGCGGGATGGGAGGGAGGAGGGATGAGGGACGAGTTATTAAGATTGAAGGAGTGGGAAGATCGGAGGGGGGCGCGTGCAGAGGACACCTTCGACCTGAAGACCGTAACCATAGCAGCGCAGGCGATCGTCAACACCAAGATCCGGGATCGCCGCGCCGCCATACTCGGCCGTCGGGCGGGGCTAGGACGAGGGTAAGTCCGTTCCAGGGCGTTCGGGAACGCTCTCAGAGCGTTCCGGAACGCTCTGAGAAGGCCGCGGCGCCCCGAAATCTTCGATAGCCGCTGGATCTCAGAGATTCTCGACGTATTTTCACATGGTTTGAATTGGTTTCGTCTTAACCGCATGCCCCCGATGATAGAGCCTTCCCCCTTTCCCACCAACCTCATGAGTTTCTGGGGCCAAGACAGTTTTCGTTGGCGGTGGGGAACGACGGTTCATCATCACAGGGGAAAGTACCTGTCGCAGGTTGAATATTATTACGTAGCACCCCGCAGATGCGGATAAGAGTGAGGGGGCGGTGGGGACGTCGGCAGCGTGCGAGACTCTGGAGAAGCCCGCCGCAGGCGCCAAAGTTTCACAAATTATGCAACGAGCCCGCCGCAGGCGCCGATTTTTCTTTAAACCAATGTGGATCGGTCGCGGTGGGTCGCGGGTGGGTCGCGGGTGGGTCGCGGGGTGGGTCGCGGGGTGGGTCGCGGGGTGGGTCGCAAGTTGGTCGCGGGCGGGTGGGCCGCGGATGGGTCGCGGAGTGTGTCGCGGGTGGGTCGTGGGGTGGGTCGCGGGTGGGTCGCGGGGTGGGTCACAGGTGGGTCGCGGGATGGGTCGCGGGTGAGGTCACGGGTGGGTTGCGAGGCGGGTCGCGGGGTAGGTCGCGGGGTAGGTCGCGGGTGGGACGACAACAAATAACAACAACAACAACAACAACAACAACAACAACAACAACAATAGCAACCATAACAACAACAACAACAGCAACAACAGCAACAGCACCAACAACAACAACACCAACAACAACAACAGCAACAACAACAACAACACCACCAACAACAACAACACTAACAACAACAACAACAACAACAACAACAACAACACCAACAACAACAGCAACAACAGCAACAACAACAGCAGCAGCAACGACAACATCAACATCAACATCAACATCAACATCAGCATCAGC